>JADLZN010007312.1:0-352500 GCA_018155175.1 Sinocyclocheilus anophthalmus | reverse complement strand
GGCGGAACTTCTCTCCAGAACCGGAGGATCCCTTCCCCTCCAGCTTGTCCTGTGATGTCTGGAGGTCACAGGGTGAGGGTACTAGACCACGAGACAGCAGAACAGCGAAGCATTCTCACGCCCGCAAGGCCATTTCTCGTTGAAGCCCTCGGCCGCGCTCACACAGACCTGCCTATTCACCCGCCCTAATCGAAGAGGAGGACGAGGAGAAAATTAATGTCAGGATCCTCTTCCGCACCAGTGCGCCCCCAGTGCTCGCCTCAGTGTGGGCTCCAGCACCGAATCCAGCCCAGGGAGGGCTCCTGTTCCTGAGTGTAGCCCACGGAGGGCTCCTGTTTCCGAGTTTAGCAGTGAGGGTTCCGTCCCGAGTGTGGCCCAGTAAGGGTTCCAGTTCATAGTTTAGCCCAGTGAGGGGCTTCAGTCCCCGAGTTTCGCCAAGTGAGGGTTCCTCCTGTATCCCCGAGTTTAGCCCGTGAAGGGCACCTGCCCCTAGGAATCATGGGGGGGCGATATGGAGGAGCGGGCACCATGAGGGCGGCTCTCGCGGAGCGGGACTGAGGGGGGGGGGGCGGGGGAGTGCTCTAGAGGCGCGGGGGGGGTCACCCCCAACTTGAAGGGGGGGTGCTCTGGGGGGGGATCAGGGACTGGAGCCCCCTTGGGCTAAGCAACGGGGACAGGAGCCTTCACTGGTTTAACACCTCGGGGACAGAAGCCCTTCGTGGGCTATACTCGGTAACTGGAGCCCTCCGTGGGCTATACTCGGGAAATGGAGCTCTCCGTGGGCTATACTCTGGAACTGGAGCTCTCCGTGGGCTTAAACTAGGGATCTGGAGCCCTTCCCTGGGCTTAACTGGAGATCCGGAGCCCTCCCTGGGCTGAACTGGGGAACAGGAGCCCTCCGTGGGCTATACTCGGGAACAGGAGACCTTCCTGGGCTGGACTGGGGATCAGAAGCCCTTCCTGGGCTAAACTGGGGATCAGGAGCCCCTCCTGTGCTGAACTGGGGATCAGGAGCCCTCCATGGGCTATACTCGAGAACAGGAGCCCTCCGTGGGCTAAACACAGGAACAGGAGCCCTCACTGGGCTAAACTCAGGAACAGGAACCTACGTTGGGTTATACGCGGGAACTGGAGCCATCTGGCTGGATTTGGGGCGGAAGCGCTTACGAGGAGCTGGCATGGAGGGGATTTGGCGGCGCAGGCGCACAGCAAGGCGCTTTCGAGGAGCGGGCACTGGAGCGAATAGAGGCACGGCTGGATGTCGACAGCGAGTTGGTGAACTGCCGAGCCTACTGGGGAGGTATGTGGACGGCGATGAGTAGAGGAGAGAGGATGATTAGTGCGAACTGATGGTTGGGACTTGGGATGGCCTTGTTTTTGAAAGGGTGGAGTGTTTGAGGGGTTTCATGGTGCGTGTAGGTGGGAATAGGACAGTGAGCTTCCAATTTTTTCGGGGCTGTCGTTTCCGTCAGGTGTCGTACTCTCGATTGGTTTGGCTTTGGTGTTGTGTGTATAATTGGTTGTGTTGTTGGTGTGTTGGGGTTGGAGTTTAGGGTATTGCCGTTGAAGTGAGTCCTGGGTTGGTGGCGGTTGGGGGTCAAATGTGGCGGCGGCGGGGCTGAGGCGTCGAGAGCAGAGGCGATCTTTCTAGGGACCAGAACCAACCGCATTCTTTCCACAGATTCCCCTCTAGGCTCGGGGGGAAAGGCGCGGCTGGCAGGCTTGCCGTTGCGGTGACCGACGGGCTTGAGAAAGCCGCAGGTGGCGGGCTTGACTTTGTAGTGGCCGGCGGGCTTGACAACGGCGCGGTCGGTGGGCTTGACAACGCCACGGTGAAGCGTGCGGCGGATTCCATTCCGCCGGGAGAAACAAACGGGAAAAAACAAAAGACTTTCAAAAGCGAAAATATAACGGGGAGAGGGGGCGCCGCTTACTTCTTTTGGGTCCTGTATTCTGTCACGACTGCCTACTGTGGCGGAGACGAGGAGACGAAGAGGATTAACATGAAACAGACCTTTATTCATCCAAATAAAGCACATACAGACAGGAACTCACAAGTAGGACGAGGGTTGACGTTCAATACAGGACAATACAGGACTGCACAGACTCGAACTTAAATGCACAGGGAAACGAGGATGATAACTAGACACACCTGGAACACATTGGAAACAATTAGGACAGGAACAGGAAGGACCAAATATGGGCATGGAAACACAAAACACGGAACAGAGTCTGACAGTAGCAAAGAGAGTGACAGGCAGCATTTCAGGTTGTGTGTATTTCCGAGGCTGGTTTTGTCACGATCGATCTAAAGGACGCATACTTCCATGTGTCCATCCTTCCCAATCACAGGGAGTTCCTGAGGTTTGCTTTCGGGGGCGAAGCATCCCAGCATCAGGTTCTTCCGTTCGGCCTGTCATTCTCACCCCGTACTTTCACCAAGTGTGTGGATGCTGCCTTGACACCTCTCAGACTCCAGGGCATCCGCATACTAAATTACATCGACAACTGGCTGATCTTAGCCTAGTCGGAGCAGATGGTGGTTTAGCATTGAGATGTTGTTGACATCAAAGAGCTGGGGTTGAGGCTAAATGCCAAGAAGAGTGTGCTTGATTCGATGGTGATGCAGGCATGTCTGTCTCCTGCTCGTATTGATTTGATCCTCGCAGCCATGAACAGTGTCAATCTAGGCCAGTCACTCACTACAAAACTGTTTCAGAGACTGTTGGGTCTGATGGCAGCAACGTCCAAAGTGATACTTTATGGCATGATGTACATGAGACCCCTGCAGTGGTGACTCAGGACCAAGGGATTTTCCCCGAGGGGCAACCCATTTTGCATGGTCACACGACGCTGCCTTTGTGCCTTAGTCAAGTCGTGGGGGGGGGGGGGGGGCACACCAGATCCTCCTGTGGGCCCAGGGAAGGCTGCTGTCCCCAAGGCAAGTCTAAATCCCAGGGCATCTCAATCAGGGAGTAGACATACTGTCAAGGCAGGGGCCAAGGCCCAGGGAATGGAGGCTCCACCCCAAGGTTGTGGGGCAGATTTGGCTGCATTTGTATGTCTTTCCCCTGATCACTCTGCTCCAGGGAGTTCTGCAGTGAGACCGCCAGGATGGAGTCAGTCTTCTACTAGTAGCCGCATTCTGGCAAGCCCAAGTTTGGTTCTCGGACCTTGTGTCCCTTCTCAAAGGGTCTCCAAGGGAGATTCCGATCAGTAGGGACCTTTTGACTTCTGTCCGGGCAGCACGATTGTTCTCCTCGCCCGATTATGGAAACTGTGGGTGTGCCTCTGAGGGGGGCAACACATACAGTAGCTTCCGTTCTCTTCACAAGGTGTTGAGACCAGCTCCTCTCCAAGCTCCCTCTATGAGGACCTGTACTCCCCTGAAATGGAAGCTTTTCACTTCAAAAATATAAAAAAAGACAAAAAAACTAAAAAATCAGGCATATATAAAGATCAATAAAAATTATAAAAAAACAAATAGGAAAAATAAAAAAACACAATACAAAAGCTTAAACAACAAAAAAAAAACAAAAAAAAAAAACCAAAAAAAAAAAAAAAAAACAAAAAAAATAAAAAAAAATAAAAAAAAATTAAAAAAAAAAATTTTAAAAAAAAAAACAAAAAAAAAAAGAAGAAATTGAAAATGAACAATTCAATAACAAACATAAAACCAAGCAAATAAAAACAAAACGCAGATTCAGAAAAAAAATAACAAAAAAAAAGAAAAGATAACAAAAATAAAAATAATTAAAATAAATACAATCATCAAAAAACAAACAAACTACAAAAAATTAAATTAGAGATACACCAAAAAAAAAAAAACACATTAGAAGATTACATAAAAATAATAATACATAAAGAATTAAAAAAGAAATTACATAAATAAAATCAATAAACTTAAAAAATAAAAAAATAAAAAACTCACCAAATTCAACATTAAATAAAATCATAAAAAAAAGACCAAAAAAATAACAAAGTGGGTGCGGAGATCGCCAGTTGGACCCAGTTAACTGCACGGTTGGTTCAGTGATGGAGTCTTTTCAAGAGTGATTCTCTGCAGGGTTGACTCCCTTCATCTGCTTACCATGGCCTTTTGGGTGGTCAGTCGTTAGGGAGAAACCCGCTTTTCACTTCATGGTGCGGAGATCGCCAGTTGGACCCAGTTAACTGCCTGGTTGGTTCAGTGATGGAGTACTTTCAAGAGCAATTCTCTGCAGGGTTGACTCCCTTCATCTGCTTACCACAGCCTTTTGGGTGGTCAGTCATTAGGGAGAAACCCGCTTCTCTCAGTAGAGTTGGCAATCTTCAGGCCCTTTCAGTGGCCCCTTCATGTCTGGACTTTGCACCTGGGATGGTCAAATCATTTCTGCATCTGAGGCCGGGTTATGTGCCAAACGTGCCCACCCAGGTTCTAAGGCATTCTGTTCTCCTCCCTTCCGAGAGCCAGACCAGGAAAAGCTTACCTTGGTGTATCCAGTTCGAGCACTGGACACACATGTACACAGAGCTGCCCTGTGAAGAAAGATCAACTGATCAACTTTTTGTTTGCTTTGGTCCACCTAAGAGAGGTCTCTCGGCAACTAAGCAGACACAAAGCAGGTGGATAGTTGAGGCTATCTCTCTGGCTTATGAGTCCTCTGACCTCCAGACACCTTTGGCGGTCAGGGCCTACTCAACCTGAAGTATGGCAGCCTCTAAGACCTTCTTATCTAGAACTTGTCTATAGTATACACAATGTTTGTGAGGCTGTGGGTTGGTCTATCCCACTCACCTTTGTCAGGTTTTATAACCTAGATGTTGGGACCCCTCTGGGCTCTAAAGTGCTTCTGTCTTTGAGATGTGCACATCGACTTCACACTAGACAGGCATTTCGTCATTATGGCATGAGTTTGGCATTCTCGTTCCCCTAGCGTTTTTCGATGCAGCTCGAGTTCCTGAAGTGGAACGTCTCTAGGTTACGTATGTAAACATGGTCCCCCGAGGGAACGAGACGCTGCGTCTCATTGCCATACTTCCTGCATCCCTGTGAGCAGCTTACTTCGCTTATAAGCGTCTTGTGCTTGGGTGTGCTTTAAGCTTCTGGTCGCTATGCTACTCATAATATCTCCTGCACTGCTGTCTATGACCTGCTGCCTGGTTGGTGTTTTTTTTTATTTATTTATTATTTTTTTTTTTTTTTTTTTTTTTTTTTTTTTTTTTTTTTTGTTTTTTCTTTTTCCTTTTTTTTTTTTTTTTTCTTTTTTTCCAAAACGTACATGCTGTCCAAAGTCTGAAATCTTGATTCAAAGTCTAATTTTCTCGTTTTTTATAATTTTGGGGGGAAAATGATGATGATGATAATAATAATAAGTAAATAAAAATAAATAAATCAACATTTTCTGATTTTGCACTGTCTAATATTGTTACATATGTGTTCAGGAGAGAAGCTAAAGATCCTCCATTCTTTGTGTGGAAAACTGCTGACTTTGGTTTCTACAAGAGACTTTATAGAAGACAATGCAGACGAGCAGAGATCTGCCAAGCAGGAACTGCGAGAGCTTAAAGCTGAACAGCATCGCAGAGAACGAGAGGAAGCTGCAGAGAGGTACGGCATGGAGTCAGGGTAGCACCATATTTCTGACAGAAATTAAAACAAGGCTGTAAGGTATACAAGTACAATATATTCAATGGATGTTCTATTGTTTAACAACATACTGATTTTTAAGCTGATGAAATGTCTTGCTAAAAAAACTCAGTAGACAAAAATACCATAAAACAGTTTTGAAAGTTGTGAAAATTACATGATCTAGGACCTTTATACAGTGTGTGCCATTGTAAAGACTGTAAGTCTATCCCTTACAGCCTTGTTTTCATCCGTGTTAAATTCAGTATGGCGTCTAACCTGACTAAGGTCTATTACATAGTAGGGGTAAAGGAAAAAATCGATACAGCATAGTATCGCGATATTTTCTGCGGCAATACTGTATCGATACAGGGACGCCAAGTATCTATCTTTTATTATACTATTTGGTAGAATAATAATCATTTTTGTACCATCCACTTAGATGGTGGTGTGGGTTTTTTTTCTGGTGATTGTCAGCTGGGTTCACCTTCAGCATGCAGTAGTTAGTAAAATCAAGAGGTGTACGGATGTATGGACTTTAGTTCGGATGTGTCAATGAGAAAGGGATGCAAGTAGACATACATTTATTCAGTATTTCTTAATCTTTCTAATTTGTAATGATAATACAGTTATTCATGTTAGTTCATGTTAATTCCAGTGCATTAACGTTAACAACACACTGTTGATTTTAATAATGCATTAGTAAGTTGAAATTAATATGAACTAAGATTAATAAATGCTGAAGAACTATTTTTCATTCTTAGTTCATTAAAGTAGTTAACCAATGAACCTTATTGTAAAGTGTTACCAATATTAATATAAATTCTGTCCAGTTTTATTGTTACTTTCAGGAAAAGTGTGGTTATTTTATTGGCTTGTGATTTATTTATATATTTTTTTTTTTATTCAGTATCATTAAAATTGAGTTAAATTTAAAAAGTCTTACCAAATTAATTTATATTATTTAATAAAATAATAAATAATCATTACAAAGCATTTTTGGTTTTCGGCCAAGTGCATCCAGAATTTTTTCGGTTTCCGTTTCGGCCCAGAATTTTAATTTTTCATTTTCGGTGCATCCCTAGATGTAAGACTACATGTTTTATTTAATTTAATTTAATTTAAATTTAACAGTAATTTACTTTCAAATGCCCCAATTGCTGAAGGGTCTGCACAACTTTTTAGTACAATTTCAAGTTGCACTGTTCAATATACCTGTTGTAGCACAGCAGTGCATACTTGTTTACATTTAATTAAGGTGGACTAGATTAGACCGTAATACAAATAGTTGAGTTTGCCAGGTGCATACAACATTTATGACAGGTTTAAGTGTTGGTCAGTTTGTCTGCTTGAAAATCCCATTTTGCACTTCAAAAATAAAACTGAAGTGAGAGAAACAAACTGAGAAATGTTTCTTTTTAGTTAAAACAGATGTTGTCAAAGTTTTCCTTTGGGGACATAATTTGAAGTTGGAAAAAGGTAATAAATTGCAATATATCGCAGAATATCGCAATATATTTAAAATCGCAATAATATTGTATCGTGATGCCTCTGGTGATTCACATCCTTATTACATAGGCTTTTGTGCTTAGAAACTAATAGTTGCATCACCTTATTCCAGGGTTCGAAAAAGAAAGGAGGAGAAGCTAAGGGAACAGGAGCAGAAATTAAAAGAAAAACATGAAAAACTCAAAGAGGAGGCAAGAAATGGAGACCATGTGTCAGGGTAAGCTGAACCAATAAACCTTTCTCAATACTCAATCCCTGGGTTTTGGGACACGGCTTACATTCCAGTCTACATGTTTGATTAAACTTGTCTCTGTCTGTTGGTTGTAGAGAGGAGATGGATATCAGCACAGAAAGTCAGGAAGGTCATGCTGAGCAAAACACAGAGGATGAGGAGGAGCAACCAGCCAAATCTAAAAAATGTATCAGCTTTAAAATTTTCAGCAGAAGTATCAAGTTTACTTTAAGATAAAGTCTTGGTCTTATTATGATAGATTTTTCAGTGCATGTTATTTTGAAAGAGAAAAAAGTTAATAAACCTGCAAGTGGTATGAGAAATGTTGCACTTAATGATAATGGTTACTGTTATGCTTTTGGCAGATGTTTTATCCAAAGTGACTTACATTGCATTTACATTACATTTTATAAGTTCTTCCTTGTCCTGAGAAATGGTTGTTTAAATTATGTAGCAAATATATTCCTATGTTTTTGTTTTCCAGTAAAGAAAACAAATGACCTCCCAAAAGAGAAACAGGTTGGTGAGGTTGAAATGAAAGACCGTCTGAGCCCAGAGGAGTTACAGCAACAGCAGCTCAAAGAGAAAGAACTCCTGGAGCGCATTCAGAAAGCTATGGCCTGCACCTACATCCTGCCTCTCGGCCGAGACCGCCTTTATCGCCGCTACTGGATTTTTCCTTCTGCCGGGGCACTGTTTGTCGAGGAAGACTTCTTTGGCCTGACAGAGGACATGCTAGAGCCCCATCCGACTCCTGAACCCAAAATAGAAGAGTTTTCCTCAACTGAGAGCCCTGTTAAGACCGATGCCACCACCGAGGACCCAATGCTGGTCCAGAACACCTCACCGCCAGTCAACCGGCCAAATCAGTGGTTCTTCTACAGCACACCTGAGGAGGTGGAGCAGCTCATAGAGGCTCTAAACCCTCGTGGGCACAGAGAGAGCAGCCTTAAAGAGACACTTCTGCAGGAGAAGGAGCGCATTGTTCAACTGATGGATAGCAAAGCTGTTCAGCGTTACCATCACTCAGGTACTGTGATTTTTTTTTTGGAGCCAGGTTCCTAAGTAATGTTACGTTTTAGTTTTTGTGTGCCTGTGACTTTCTTTTTTTTTCTTTTTTATACTGATGTCTGTCGCTGATGAGCAGGATCATGTTAATAATTGAACCATTATGAATAATTGAGAATCAACCATTTCTGATGACATCTGAGCACCAAATCCAGCATATTATAATGCTTTCTGAAAGGATCACTGAGACCGGGGGGGGGGGGGGGGGTGAAGTTATGGCTGCTAAAATTCCAGCTTTGATAATTAATTCACTATTACCTGGGGGTTTTTTTTTACTGTATTTTTGATTAAATAAATTCAGCATTGGTGAGCATAAGAGGGAAAAAAAAGAATTATTCATTAATCCAAATGATGTGTCATTTATTGTGCAGATGAATCTCTGCAAGAAACCAAAGACAGCACTTTAAAGCCAAAAGTTGGCCCATCTTACCCACAAAGCACTGTACCGGCTGAGCGCTTTATGGAGAGCCGTCTCCGAGATCTACTTCTGGATATTGAGGATCGCATCTATCAGGGAACTCTGGGAGCAATTAAAGTATGTTGATTGTATTGACCACATTCCATAGTAGTAAATATTGTATTTCTTACAGTGTGATGTGGCTTGATCTGGTTTTTTTCCCCCTCCTTTTTTTTATTTTTATTTATTATATTATTTAAAATATGCATTTAAAAAAAAAAAATTTGTGCCTCTGATCTCTGAAAAGGTCTTGGACAGAAACTCATGGAGAGCCGCACTGGAAAACGGGAACTATGAACCTCTAAATCCCCAGTCCAAAGAGAACGGGCTGATCAACGGAGAAGAGGAGCCAATGGAAATTTATGAGAATCACATCAGAGTCAAAGACAGGTTATTTTACTTTAATGTCTGTTAGCTGTTTATTTTTTCTTTCTGTTCAACTAGTGGTGCAAAGGATCACAAAACTCACGGTTCGGATCATATTATGGATTTTGAGTCACGGATCGTTTTTCGGATCAGCAAAAAATTTTTTGTGAAAGCTTACTTTAAAAGCTTCTATGCCACTAACTAATAAAGTTAGTAATAAAACAAGAACAATTAACTAAATTACAAGCATAGATATTGGCTGCTGTCTCTTTAAGACCAAGTGCACAGACCTAATACTGACACACATCCGGTTTTCTTCTCAGCTGTTTATGTTCACTTAAGACATAACTGACTGTTTTTACTAGAATACTTGCCAAAACGGGTATTTAAACATAACTTTGTGTGTATGTGAAAGAGGAATCAATTCGCTGTTCACGCAGTGTCTCTCTCTCTCTGCGTATGTGCGGCAGCGGCTGAGCGCACAGAAAATAGCGCACGATTTAAAATAACTTGAATGTGTAAACTGGCAAGACAAAATATGTGCAAATGATAAACTTTAACTCTATGATGTTAAACTTAACCGTTAATCCGTGAATCACATGCCTGCTGAACTGTGCTGCCTGATCCGTACGGATCATCTACAGTCCGTTAGGCTTGCCGCAATAGACGGTGCTGACGGTGATACCGGTGTTAAGTCACTTGCCCACCGCGTCACTGACCCCACCGTCGTTTTGATTTTTTATAGTAATAAAAATAATTTAGTTCAGTAAAAGAACAGACACTACAATTAAAAACTGAACGTCCTACGTTTAAACACACATATCCGATTCTCCACAGAACTCCCAATGCGAGGGCGACACATTTGTTCATAAAGATTTTTAATGGCGTTTTAATGCCGGCGTGCTGTATGCGCTCGTATTTTATTGAGATGGAAACTTTTTATAGGTAAGAAATTGCACATTCAGGAGCTGGTTTTCAACCCCCGCCCCGTGAATTTTGAAAATACAACAGCTAAAAGCGACATATATTTCTCAGCAATGAGGTGATAACTTAGCAGTTTTTGTAATTAAACTGACAAGCTTGTTTGCAATGCTTCACAATCGCTCGTTCGTTCTGTCTCTCCTTAATTAATTTGAATTCATTTCAATAAATATCATCTTTATTTCACTAAAGAATTCTACCTCTAATGAGCTGTAGATAAAATAGTCTAACAAATTAAAATTACCGTTATTTTCCGGTCTTTAAAGTGCCTGTTTGGCAATATTTTGGATTTTGAAAAGCCTGTTGACCTTTGCCTTTTATCTAAGGTGATTTTTGAAGTTTTTTTAAACATTCGTTTCTTATTTAATTGGTTCCACATTGTTTGCTGATTTTTACTTTATTTAAACTTTGTGTCATTTATTTATTTTATTTGACATCAAGGTGTATGCCGTGCCTCCAAGCTTTCTTACTCGTTTTGCTAATAAATGTTCTACGTTTCTTATTTATTTGGTTATATATGATACATGTTTATTTATTTCCAGTTTTGTATACCTATTATGTAAGTTATTTATTTTATATTAGGCATAGCTTGCCCTATAGCATGGTGTATTTGTTTTGTTAATAAAAGTTCTTTGTTTTATATATAGGCTAAAGTGAGTTTGACGTTGTATTTTGTTGTCGCATTCAAGCAATTGACGCCGAACTGCCGCTAATTCAAAAGTGAAAGTAAAATGCGCACGGCGCTTTTAAGCTATTTAAAAGCGAAGGAAAAGAGGGAAAATTCAAACGAACAATTGCTTTACTCCGAATTGCCGCTATTTGAAAGTGAAAGTAAAATGCGCACGGTGCTTTTAAAAGCGAAGGAAAGCGAGGAAAAGAGGGAATGCCCCCGCGGTGTTACCGGTGTTGTCACACGCCGATTAACCGGTGGGGAAATTTCCTCACCGACACAACCCTACAATCCGTTGCACCCCTAGTTCAAACAGAATCTGGTGCTCCTACAAGCTAACAGCAGTGCCTGCGATTGATGTTTTTCTCACGTTTAGGCTGCAAGAATTGAAGGCCGAGGGTCTGAGTGCCACATCCACTACTGTGAGCACACCACAGCCTGTCAATAACATTGTCCACTATTTGGCACACGCTCTTGCACAGACCGAGCAGGGCATAGAGCGCAAGTTCCTGAAAGCTCCGCTAGGTAAGATCTGTTACTTCTGTGGTTTCTTCTGAAACTTTGAGGGTATAGGGGTGTGTTCCTGAAAACTATATGGATAATTGTTTTGTTTGTAGGAACATGTTTTTGTTCCAATTCGTTAATCCATAGGCTCTTATTTCTAAATGTTTTGTTTTTAATCAGGTGATGAGGATGCCAAGAAAGACCAGAAGTTGAAGAAAAAGGACAAAAAGAAAGATGACGACCAGTCCAGCGAGAAAGATGGTAAGATTTCTTGTTTACCTGAAAAACTGAAAGCGTTTTCCCTTTTAACACGTTGATTTAAATTATAAGTACTAAACCCGTTTTCCTCAACAGATGGGAGTGAAAGTGGGCGGCAGGTGAAAACTGTGCAAGAACGCTGGCGTGAGTCTTTGTTGGCCTGCTCCAGCTTGTCGCAGGTTTTCCTGCATCTTTCCACACTTGAGCGCAGCATAGTCTGGGCCAAATCCATCCTCAACGCCCGCTGTAAGGTGTGTCGTAGGAAAGGAGACGCTGAGAACATGCTTCTATGTGACGCCTGTGACAGAGGCTATCACATCTTCTGTGTTCGGCCAAAACTGAAGGTGAGGACTATAGTTTTTGAAAGGTTCGATTCAGTTGACGCCTTATTAATTGTTCTTTTTCATAAACCCTGATTTGCCATGCAGACTTAAAGGTGTGTATGTATAAACAAACACATGCAGCCAAGGACAAAATAGACTTGCATATCAGCAATCTGTTAATAAATTATTGTATATGTATTTGTAAATAGAAATTCTCTTAAACTTCTGACGAAAGTTTTGATTTTCCTTAATTTGTTTTACAGGCTGTTCCTTCTGAAGACTGGTTCTGCCCTGAATGCCGCCCCAAACAGCGTTCCCATAGAATCAACTCCCGTCAGCGTTCCTCTATTGACTCTGAAGAAGAAATGGAGGACGAGGAGGAGTCTGAACAAGAGGAAGAAGAATCAGAAGAGGAAGAAAATGAGTCAGAAGAAGAACATTCAGAGGAGGAAGAGTTAGTGGACTTGGTTTTTTCTTTATTTAGATTTTTTTTTTGCCGGTTTACTAATTGAATGCGGAAAAATATAATCAACATTGTTTTCTTTTTTCTTATTTATTTAACAGTGTGTCCAAGAAGGCTGCTGTCAAACTGCCTCCACATAGCAATAAAGGAGTTCGTTTGAACACCAGATCAAAACAGGCTGAATCAAGTCATTCCATGCCTCGCTCGCAGCAGAGCACATCCAAACAGAACCAGCCTGCTAATAAAGGAGGCTCCAAAAACTCAGGCAAGAAGTCCACCCCGGTGTCCAATGGAAAGCCCCCTCCCCGGGCAGGAAGCCGCTCCAGTGCTCGTCTTAGTCTAGAGGTGCTCACTGCTAATGGCACAACAACCAAATCCAACCAGCCCAGTCCTACAGCAGAGAATACAGACTCTAGGAAGAGACCCATTACTGGTAAGGAGTGTCAGTGAATGCACACACACACACACAAATTTGATTTACTGCATCACATCAAATTAGGATACTATGGCTAAAATAAAAATACTGTGGCTAAAACAAAAATAAAAAATGGTAATTATGACTTCTCACTATAGCTCCAGAATTTTTTTCTGGCATGGATAAGAAAAAAAAAAAAAAGCTAATCTCACGTTCTGACTACTTTTTGTGTAATGCACGTTTATAGGTAACACTTCTGACTTTTTTTTCTCAGAATTTAGTTTGTATTTCACAATTGCAAGTTATAAACTTGTAATTGTGATTTTACATCTCGCAATTAAATTTTTTTCCTCACAATTCTGACATCTCGCAAGTTTTTTTTGTTTTGTTTTGTTTCCAGAACAAAATAAAACAAAGACTTTTTAAGCTTGGATTGGAGAAAATAACATGATTAATCTTTAACTTAATGCAGACACTTGTTATTCTTCCCGTTTCATTTTTTCTAAGACTTCTTGTTCACATCTCATGTATTGTGGTTTGCCACTGTTTCTCCAGCAGAGGTCTCCCCAAAAGCCAAGATCGTTTTGGCTCCAGCCACCACTTCATCCAACCGTCGAAGCTCAGGGAGAAACTTAGGCGTCCACGAGCTGTCAGCCTGTGAGCTGCTCACTGTGGACCTGGTCAGACACGAGGACAGCTGGCCTTTCAAGAAACTAGTGTCCAGAACTCAGGTAGTGCATTTAGAAGTTAAGAGCTGTTCACACTTATAACCCTCTGTAACAAGGTCATAGAGCTCCCATTCTTGGTTGGTTTACGACCAGCTGTACTCCTAAATAATCTGCGCAGTTATGAAATCTCGCTTTCCCAGTTTTACACTGAGGCATTATTTTCATAGTTTTAATGACTACTTTTATTGCACATATTTCCAGGTGCCTGATTACTATGACATAATCAAAAAACCCATCGCCTTGAGCACAATCAGGGAAAAGGTCAACAACTGTGAATATCAAACTGCTGGTAAGTTAATAATTTTGTTTTGTGGAAGCAAGGATTAAATAAAACTAGTTGTGACATAAGTCAATATTTAACAATAAGGTTTTCAAATGAACCTAGTTCAAAACCCTCTGATGTCAGAATAGTTTTTTTTTTTATGAATTTTGTCTATTTATATTTACATTCATGCATTTGAAAGACACTTTCATTCAAAGTGGCTTGCTTTGCATCTAAGGGGGGATGGAATTGAAGGTTTTCTCTACACAAATTGACTTTCAAAAACAGAAATATCCACTCGAGTATATGAAAATGTAATTTAGAATGAACCTTATCTAACCCACCTTAACAGCTTGAAAGAGTCGCACAACATAAATCATTGCTAAATGTAATTTCTTTTGTGTTATTAATCTCGTAGCGGAGTATATAGAGGATGTGGAGCTCATGTTTTCCAACTGTCTGGAGTACAACCCACGTAACACCAACGAAGCAAAGGCCGGTCTACGGCTGCAGGCCTTCTTCCATTCTGAGCTTCAGAGACTCGGCCTGGCTGAACGCATGACTCCACCACAGAAACGGTCACGGATGTAAACAAAAGCCCATCTCCCACACAAACTCGCCAACTGGCCAAGACTGAAGACCAGTTCATAATCCGCTGTCTAATTATGTTGTTCTATGGCATTTGTGGAATGTTCATGAACATTCCGGTGTGGTGTGACTCATTAAAGAAATTCTACCTAGCTCTTGTTCACAAGAAAGTTTAATTGCAGTGTGAAGTGCGCAAGCAAAACGGCACTCAAGCGGCGGATATCAAGCGGCATTTATCTTCACAGCCAGTGACAGGACTATAAATCGGCCTTTAATCCTATGGAGCAAAGAATAAGTCCTTCAGCAGGAGAAAGGAAAAACAACTGCTGTGAAGAAAAAAAATTTTTGCACTGTTTTCTAAAAAGTTTTTTGCATTCACATATTAACTCAGGACAAAAAGCATTGTGTTTTTGTCTGCCATTTCAAAATGGTGCATTTTTATTTTTTTTTTGGTACTTCAACTGCATTTCTAGACTACTATTTTGTATAGATTTTTACCTACCCGCGTCTCCTTTTTGATGATAAATTAAGTCTCACAGCTCAAAGGAACAAACAGAATTTGTGTTTTGTAGTTGTATAGATTAACTCAGTTCTTTCGTTCAGGTCCCTATAGCTTGCATAAACACTAAGTAGGAACTGGGGGTAAAAAAACATCCCATTTTGTTGCTTCCCTTTTCAGTTTTTGGTTATTTATTATTAGATTTGGGTATAATTTGCTTGCTTTATTTATAAAATTGTCTTTATAGGTTATGTCCCCACCCCCCTTCTCCATCAGAAAGCTGTATGATCAGTTTTCCTTTCATGGGTCTTAAGATTCATATTACCTGCTGTGTAAAAAAAATTTTTTCTTTTCTGAATGTAAAATAAATTAATATTTGGCTTGACCACTTGTTTTCATCACTGATTTTCAGGTATGCATGAATTGTATGTTGTATGTAGGTGCACTTTAAATGAAGATTGTCCAGAAGAAAAAAAAACTGGCTTTGTCCATTTAAATGATGTACACTGTATAACATTAATTTATATCAGGTCATCAGCTGATGTGCCTGAAACTACTAATGAATATGGTCATTTATGATGAATATTTGTTTTTTCCTAATTATCATCTGGTCTAAAATGTCTTATGTAATGTTCCTAACTTAAAAGTTTAAACATTGTCATATTTTCATTACATTTAAGTGATTGTTGTTTTAAACAATATTATGCAAAGTTGTAATTCAAATGTATGTTTCTCTGTGGCACATATTTGTCCCATTTCAAGTGCCAAGTTGGTCCCATGACAGTGCATTGCTTGAGCGCCTTCACTGCGAGCTGTGCAGTGCCTCTCTCTCTCACCCACACACACACACACACCACACTCTCGGCTGTGCACATTCCCAGATAGAAGTACCAAGAAAATAATCGTTTATTGATTCATCGCGTCGGACAGCATGGTAAGCACGGGTCTTCTGTCACACCTTGTTCATTCTCAATTCATAATAGATGTTATAATGTTATTTTGAAACACTTTCTGTCAAACTTTTGATCGGCATCTGTCACGTTTTCAGCTCCGGCAGGAATGTAATGCGGCGCTGCGACGAGGTCCCCGATTGTTTGCGCTCGGGTTGAAGAATATAAAGCTTTATTTGGCTAAGTTTATTTTGTGGTTACTGAAATCTGTTTTAATTTGATATGAATCTCCATCTCAGGCCTGAAGCTGAAGGCAGCCATTTTTAGCTAATTTTAGCCGGTGCTTTAATCATTCTGAGCGCGCCTCTCCAACTTTTGCTCACTGGCGCTGGAGAAATAAATCAATGATCGGGGCTGAATTGATGGACTCATTCGTGTATAATCAGAACCGTTATGCCGTTTTATGCTGTCAGATGTCTGTTGTGTGTCCTGGGGAGTGAATTGGGCTAATTGTTCATGATTTAGTGGTGGTAGAGAGAGAAAGAGAGAGAGAGTCGGAGCTCAACACCAGCTGCTCAAAGCGCGTCTGTGCGCCTGCGCACTTACTGCTAACTACTCACACTAGTACCTTCGATACTGGTAACTATTATAATAGTTGACACTAGCTTTTTATTAAATATTGAAAATCCACTAAATACTTATTCAATACTTTACATATCATACGTTACTTACTACTAACTGCTTAGCCCGGTCCAGTACTTTTACATTTTGTTACTAGTATATATAATATTTGTAATTTATAATAGTTGTAAAAATAATAATTATAATTAAGTATAGGGGTTCCCCTTTGTTCTGTATATATCTGATAGAATGTATTTCAATTGATGCAGTGACTTTTTAGTCTTACTTTATTTTGGTTTTTCAATTCAACTATCCAGTAGCCATTTCCTAGATATAATAAGTACAAAATAATTCTCTGGAAAGTAAGAAAATCCGATGCGCTTAGATCCATTGAATAGTTAGTAGTTAACGGGGAGTAGGTACTATAATAGGAACTAGGAGTGATATTCTTTGTTTATTATTTATGTTTGATATATTATCATTTCTTAATTATTTTGAGTTTTTGCTTGAAACAAGTATATATCATCTAAATACAACTATTTTAAGTCATGTTGCTTCTCAAGTAAATTGATCTTGTTTCAAGGATGTTTAAATATTTGTACTGGAAAACAAAACAAAAATACTAAGTTATGTAATTTTTATGTGATTTATCTCAGTGCAGTTGGAGTCAGTTCCTTATAACAACAGAATACTCGTATCTAATTAAGTTCTTATTTTAATCTAAGTAATCCCCGTTGTTACTAATATTCAAATTTTATCTCTAGTATTTACTTTTTAGGTCCGCTAATAATATCTCATAAGTCATATGATGAAAATTACACCATTAAAAACTAAGGTACTAGTCAGTATAAGAATTGATATAAAAATACTGGTACACTCTAAAAAATGCTGGGTTTAATACAACCCAGTGCTGGGTAAAATAGCGACAAACCCAGCAATTGGGATGTTTTGACCCATCAGTAGGGTTACTACCCAGAAGGTTGGGTTAAAACTTTAAACATTTAACCCACCCGGCTGTCAAACGCCCAATTTGCTGGGTTTGTTCCCTATTTTACCAGCACTGGGTTTTATTTACCAGCATTTTTTAGAGTGTAGAAGTTAGTTTTGGCGGAAGACATTTAAAATGGCATGTGCATAGTGTAGGAGATGTAATCATTGTTGTTAATAGTTTTCCCGTCGTTTGATGCCAGCATTAACTAACTCTTGATTTTAACCTACATTTCTTCCATACTGACATCACTTTGAGATAGTCACCACTGATACCTATTACTAAATATGCTGTAGCAACTGACATTTTTGTAAAGTTGCTTTGCAATGATTTGTACTGTGAAAAGCGCTATACAAATAAACTGAATTGACTTTAACGTTAATCACTGTTTGGTTCCATGGATTAATAGCTCAGTTCAACCTTCCAGGGGCCTCATTTGTTTTGAGGGTGTCATTGATCATGAATCCAAATGTCTTTAAAAAGTCCCAGGAGGAGCTCTCATTGTATAGTTGTATCATGGCCCAGGCACCCCGCTATGACTTGGCCTTGCAGCCGTTTTTTTTCGACCGGGAGTGAGAGATTTGACTTGTAGTGACAGACCAGCTAGCTGTGCGCATGCATCANACTATTTCTATCTATCTAGCTAGCTAGCAACTAATCCAAACCCAACCAGCAACCACCCCGGGGACCCTAGCAAACCGCGAGCACACCCTAGCAATACACCCTGTCCCTTCCAACTGCAGAGCAACACCTTGCAACCAATCCCGGGTACCCTACGCAACCCAAATAAGCAACATCTAGCAACAACCCCCGAGTACCTTAGCACCACATAGCACACCTAGCAACCGCCTTCCCGTACTCTATCACCGAGATACAACACCCTAGCAACCTCCCAGGTAACCCTAGCACAACCTCATACCACACCCCTAGCAATTGCCCTGGGTCCCCTGGCAACCGCATAGCAACCCCTTAGCAACCACCCCGGGTACCCTAGCAACCGCATAGCAACAATGCGCGTACTAGGGCTGAACGATTATTTGCATTTGCGATAATATCGCGATATGAAAAAACGTGATTTTTCAATCGCAGAGTCTGCGATTACACTGTCACGTGACACGCGAGAGTAAAGAGTTGTGTTCGACTTGAAGATCGATTGGTGTATGACATCAAAGTATGGCGAGCGAGAGAAAGCATAAGGAGATATCCGCGCGCTCTTATGGCTCTCGCAGTACTTTGATGACACACGCCCATCGGTCTAAGCAGCGCTGTTTCAAGTCGAGCGCGGGCCATCAGCAGAGAAAGAAAAGAAATAAAACGGTAAACAGTCAAAGGACGTAACTTAGTATGGAAGATGGATAGTTTTTTGAAAGGGAAGAGAAAAGCCATAGATTAAGTCGCACAGACCCAGGCAGGTGCTTGTCGTTTAAAAGCTAAATGCAGAAAATATGATGTGGCATATCTTGCTCTCGGCTTCTCTCACCGTGTCTATACCGGACGCTACAGATGTCGCACCGCGCCGCAACAGCTCTACACTAGATGCGACAAAGCGACCGTTGCAAATAATTTTAACTCTGTGTCAGTACATCATAAATAGAACAAAGCATCAGTTTAATGTCGGGTTTTGTCGCGCTGCGCTGCATCTAATGTAGACAGCGTCACTGATTATAATGGTTTCTAACTGTTTTTGCCAGCTGGCAGTGTAGACACTGTTTAATGTCGGGGTGAGGAGTGAAGCCTGTGTGGTGTCCTATGCCTTAGACGTACGCAAAAACCCCAAAAAATACATAAATAACCAGAGAGGATATAGGTTGTTCTCTCTATGCTATTTTTTCAATGTTTCAAGTGATGCAGGAGTTTTTTCCCCTGTAGGTTTTTTACATTTTTTCATAATGTTTATAGAATTATTTGTAGTCTGAGGGCGCAATCAAAAAAGTTTGAGAACCACTGGTCTAAAGTTTACAGACAGTGTTTAAAAAGTGCAGTGCATATGTTTACATATGTTTATTACAGTGATTTTGAATTACCTAAAGTAGTGTGGTAAATCAACAGATTTGTTTTTATATTTCTGCCATCTACTTTAGTTTGTGTGATTTGTTACTGACTTTCATATAAATTTTTACACCAGGCTTATTTGTCAGTGCTTTATTTTGTCATAATTATTACATGCTTACAACGTTGGAAGTTCAACAAATCAGTCAATATCTGTGATGTAGTTGTGTAAATAAACATGTCATTCCTATCAATCATGCATCACCTAAATTTCAAAGCGTAACATATACCTGGCCTACAGAAAAGACATTTATGGTTTAATCTATCTAATAGTTGTGTTTGTCATACTAGACATAGTATAGCTTGCTTTGTTGCATATACAGAACATACGGCTTTAAAAAAAAAATGTATCATAAATCGCAATCGCAAATTGGAAAAAAAAAATCGCAATTAATATCTTTTTCCAAAATCGTTTCAGCCCTACCGGTAACTTCAGCAACCCCTAAAAAACACCCAACATAGCATACCTTAGCAACCGCCCTTGTACCTTAGCACCGCATAGCAACACCTAGCAACGCCCCAGGATCCTAGCACCGTATAGCAACACCTTAGCAACCACCCCGTGTACCCTAGCAACAGCATAGTAACACCCTATCAACTGCCCTGGGTACCCTAGCAACCGCATAGCAGCACCCTAGCAACCATCCCGGGTACCCTAGCAACCGCTCTAGCAACCACCCCAAGTACCCTAGCAACCGAATAGCAACAACTTAGCAACCACACGGCTATTCTAGCAACAGCAGAGTAACCCACCCTATCACTGCCCTGGGTACCCTAGCAACCGTATAGCAACACCCTAGCAACCATCCCGGGTACCCTAGCAACCGCTCTAGTAACCACCCAAAGTACCCTAGCAACCGAATAGCAAAACCTTAGCAAAAACACTGGTATTCTAGCAGCTGCATCTATCTATCTATCTTCTATGCTATCTCTGAGAGACTGTATTGCCTTCAAAACATTCAAACTTTAAGCTTTTAAAACTACTTTAAACTTCAAACTATTTCAGACTGAAAACCATCAAACTTAAAACTTTTTAAACTTATTAAACTTTTTAATCTTTTCAAACTTTTTCAGACTTTCTGGTCCGGTTTTCTCAAGCCAACTTAAAGTTTGTCGTGACTAACTTTATCTAGTTAATTCTATAATATCATATCATATTACAATATTATAATAATTTTACTGTCAAAATTATAATAACTGCCCAAGATTTCAGTGCAATGCTGGTTTGTATTAAATTTGATATTTATAATATGTATATTGTAGTTGATGAGTAACTTGGACATTAACTTTTTTTTTAGGATTTTAGGTATTATATTTGTACTGTATAAGAGAATGTGTATATTTTAGGTGCAATTTCTTCAAAGTTTTTCATTGTTGTTAACTCTGACAAATACATTTTTGAAAGCACAAATATTCCATGTTTCCTGAGAAAAATGTTGTTTCAAATTGTTATAGATTGAATATGTTGCTGCGGTCATTGCTTGACAGTCATGTCTTCTACTTAAATGCAACAATATCTATTATAAATGTTTTGTAAGTAGATGAAACAAACTTTTTGTGTAATATTCAAAAATGAATGCAGTATAATTGCAATAGGCTCCTGTGATCCTCACTGTTTGAGCTGTTGTATTAAATTACACTGTATTTATTGAATTATTTTAATAGCCAAGGGCAGTGAATGTGGATCTTCAAACCGACGCTACACTACAGGTGGACATTTCAGACGCTCTGAGCGAGAGAGACAAGGTCAAGTTCACCGTCCATACAAAGGTACACAACATCAATGAATAAAAACTACCAGGATTGTGTGTCTCTGCCTCTGAAATCTACTTTATGCAAATGTTGGTTACTGCATTCATTCATTAAGTGATGATTTATGTTTTTTCCAGAGCACTCTACCTAATTTCAAGCAGAATGAATTTTCAGTGGTCAGACAGCATGAAGAATTTATCTGGCTCCATGACTCGTTTGTGGAAAGTGAAGAATATGCAGGTTATATTGTAAGTACCATTATGTGTTTAGCGTATTATAGTATAGGTTTGATTAGTGATGTAACAGATAGCTTGGCTGTTAATCGCAATCACAGACCAGTTGTTTGCAAGTATGCTAGTAATGTCATTCTTTAATTTGCCTTACACTGGATGCTTGTTTGAACTGTATGGGTCCGGTCCTGTACTCTCATTTAAACACTACTTCATTATGTGTGTTTAAGAGCATACGTTCCAGTCGCTCTTGCCAAGGCTGAAATCATTGCTTAATGTCATTTTATAGGCCTGGTGTACATAACAAGGTCTGTTGTCGCATGGCAAATCTCATTTTGTTGTAGATCAGGTGCAAGAAAAAAAGGGAAATGACATCTTTGGTGCAGTTTCCATTGTGGATATATTGGTTGAAACTATTATTAAAGGTGTCATAGGATGCTACATGCACTTTTACGAGTTGTTTGAACTGAAATGTGTGTGTACACAACCACCATATAATGATAAAAATCCACCCAGTGTTTTTTTTTTTTAATCTGGTTTAATGTTTTCCCCTTTCTCAAATCGAGCCAATCTCAGATGCCTGTCTGTGTGACGTCACACAGACAGGCCCCGCCCACGATAGTTTGATTGACAGTAGCGTTTCAGCACAGACTGGACGGGCGTCTTATCTTAGCTCCGCCCTGAGTGACTGTCATCAGTCCGCCATTGTTTCACCGCCGGAGCAAATGTAGACAAGAATAACTCCTAAGTGATTGAGGTGTTCTGTTGTTGGATGTAATAATGAACATAGCAGAAGTCATTTACTCCCGACATCTGAGCCGCTGAACTCGCAGGGGATTACATTGTTTCTGAAGAGAATGCTCCCCGATCTACATACTGCGTCTATGTTCGCGCGAATCATTCATGATACCAGCGTCACCTACATAAGAGTGAGTATTAATGTTTTGAATGAATCTTTGCAAATCGCTTTCTATAATTTTCTAATTAGCAATATTTGTCACGATAATTTGGCTAAAGTAAACAGGCCTCTCTAATAGCGCTCGGAACGAGGGGCGGGGTCAGCAGAGCGCATTAACATTTAAAGAAAATGCTACAAAACGGCTTGATCTGAAAAGAGCTGTTTTTACAGGGTAAAAAAAGGTGTTTTTTACACAACAATTGAGAAATTTTAACCAAACAATGTTACAGACTTTCATTAAGACCCTAAATAATCATAACGACTTGTGGAAAATGGGCATCCTATGACCCCTTAGGCAGGGTATGTAATTTTTCAAAAACACTTTAGAATACTGATTCGGGCTGAATAGCAAAACAGACTTGTAGCCAATCAGCAATAAGGGGCATGTCTACTCATGATGTGCAGGAGAGAGCATTCAGAGCACAGAACGGACATTAGCGAGCAGAGCGACAGAAAGATAGAGATGGAGGATAAAAAACAAAAGAGGAAAACATCTACGAACGATAAGGCAAGAAGTAAGACCCGTGTAAATATCGATCATCTTTCCTAGCGCTGGAGAGAACTCGAGGAGCGGAAGGCCTGCGATAGGATGCTGAGGTTGCTTTGTTTCTTCTCAATAGTTGAGTAACACCGTGTCTACAACAGCTTAAGTCTGCCTACACTGGATGCGATCAAACGGCCGTTGAAAACCATTTGAAATTTGTGTCAGCACGTCATAATAGAACCCGGCAGCAGTTTTCTGTCGGGATTTGTAGCGCCGCGCCGCTCACGTTTGTAGACACGGTGTAACATTGGTTTTGTTGTGTTTCACAGAACTAATCGTTGCCTGGGTTGTGTATGTATATGTGGGGCGGAGCTATCAAAATAGGGGCAAGACCCTTTTGGGGTAGGGGCGTGTTTGTTTTGGTGATTTCAAATATCAACATTGGCTACCAGAAATCACTCACCCTGCCTTTAAGCTAGAAGAGTAAAATGACTAGATTGATGTGTGATATGCTTTATTACTTTTCCATGCCATGTTCATTGTGTTTAAACGTTCGCGATTTTTATTTTTAAGCAATTCATTTTTTTTTTTTTTTTAGCAAGGACACATCAAATTGATCAAAGGTGACAGTAAGGACATTTATAATGTTACCAACGTTGGATTTCAATTACATGCTATTCTTTGAAAGTCCTATGGAATTAGAGTGTAATCAGGATTCTACTACACGATTAATATGCACAACGTTTTCAACATGGATAATTATTATAAAGCGCACATAAAATATAGGAATGATTTCTGAAGGATCATGTGACCCCTGAAGACTGGAGTAATGGTGCTGAAAATTCAGATTTGCATCACAAGAATAAATTATATTTTTGAAATATATTAAAATAGAAAACCGCTTTTTTGAATTGTAAAAATATTTCACAATATATTCTTATAACATAAGTTTTTTTCAGTATCAAATAAGTCTTTTGCTATCTGATTTAATATAGTTTCATCTGAAATACTCGGATTAATACTCGGCACTGACTGCCATTTACAATATCATCAAAGCAGGCCTGAATTATTTATAGCACTTTGCATTATGCACAGCAGTGTGAGCGATTGCATTTTTCATTCAGTGAATGATGATATTCCAAATCCCAGAGTCTCATTACCAACACCCTCTAAAGGCAAACCGAAACTGTTTTGGGAGTCGATTGAATAGCTAACATAAAGACTTTCCCTGTAGATTCCTCCTGCTCCTCCGAGACCGGATTTCGATGCATCACGGGAGAAACTTCAGAAGCTGGGTGAAGGTGAAGGATCTATGACCAAGGAGGAGTTCACTAAGATGAAACAGGAACTGGAGGCGTGAGTTGATCGTCTTCGTTTATGATTGTTAGCACGTTGCTAGTTGCACGACTTCATTATTAATAATATGAAAATATGTTGCAGTGAATATCTGGCCATCTTCAAGAAGACTGTGGCAATGCATGAGGTCTTTCTGTGCCGTGTTGCTGCCCATCCCGTCCTGCGCAAAGACTTGAACTTTCATGTTTTCTTAGAGTACAACCAAGACGTAAGTGTGCCATTTTTAACTCTGACATTATTGTTGTAAAATGTTTGGAAATTGTAAGTACAAGTACAATATTGTTTTTAAGTGTTATGTATTATTTATGTATTATTATGCATGTTATTATTTACTATATTATAACCATTGTTTTTTTAAGGCAATGAATCTTGAATATTGAATATAGATTATTTGATCATGAATTTAATCGTTCATTTTTTTTGCTGCAGTGAATGAAAAATATCAACGTTACTTAAAAAGTCTCCTTTAATGACTTGTCCTTTTTATTTGAAACTTGGCTACAACCAAAAGATCATATTATTCATACACTGAATAATCTGGACATCATTGCAAACAGCCATGAGATTGTGCAAAGCAAACTTGAGATATATTTAATGAAAAATTTGAAGCCAAACAAATATAGAAAAGCAATTCGCGTAGGAAGGTAAAAAAAAAAGAGCTTTTAATTGGTCCTCCTTGCCCTTCACTTGTATTACAGCTGGTGTACGAGTAACAAAACAAGAAGAAAAGCGGAGGATTGCTTCAAGGAACGTGTGAAGTCTGCAGATTGGGGTTCTTGGTGGCGGAGTGAAGTTCAGTTTCAGGTCTGTGTTCCTTCTTTCCCCAAATCCTGTGAACTGTTTTTAACGTGACTCTGCTTTAGAAATAGGGTGTGTAGAGAGAGGCCACGCGAACAGGCCCTTTCTGAGAACTTATTTACTTTGGCTTTGAGCTACTACTTTTGTTTAAGGCCTTTGGGTTTAGTGATTGTTAGGACTCCCTTTGAATGCTTTGCACTAGTAGTGGAATGCCCAATGCCAAAACCAAAAATAAGTCAAAAATAAGACAGTAGGGGTTCAAATGTTGGGCATCATAGAAGTATCTTATTCTCATACAGGTTGAGTTTGTTGTTTTCAAAATACAGTAAAAAAAAATATCTATTAATTATATATATATATACTTATTATTAATTGTTTTCTTTTTTTTAATATGTAAAAAAAAGTAATTTCTATTCCTGTGAGCAAAGCGGCAGTTTTCGCCTCATTACTCCCATCTTCATGTCACATGATCCCTTCAGAATCATCTAATCTGGCGAGTTGCTGCTCAAGATCCATGATTTCATGATTCTTTGATGAATAGAAATTTCAAAACAACAGCATTTATTTGAAACTGAACATTTTGTAACATTATAAATGTTCTTACTGTCACTTTTGAGCAATTTAATACATTGCAACCCTCTACCTACTGACACCTTGGTCAATTGACTCCGCCATTGCTAGTCATTGTTTTTTTTGTTTACTCCCTCCCCCACCCTCCCACTCTACCACCCCACACTCGCCAGTCCTGACATAAACTATCTCATATATGTACAGGTGCATCTCAATAATTTAGAATGTCATGGAAAAGTTCATTTACTTTAGTAGTTCAACTCAAATTGTGAAACTTTTGTTTTAATAAATTCAATGCACACAGACTGAATTAGTTTTAAGTCTTTGGTTCTTTTAATTTGTGATGATTTTGGCTCACATTTAACAAAAACCCACCAAGTCACTATCTCAAAAAATTAGAATATGGTGACATGTGGGCAAATGAATGCCAATCCCTAACACCATCAAAAACAACCCTGCAAAGGTTTCCTGAGATAAGCCTTTTCAAAAATGGTCCTGTGTCAGTTTGGTTCCCATCACTAGGCTACACAATCATGGGGATACTTGCTGATCTTACATTGTCCAGAAGACATCATTGAACAACCAACAAAGACAAAATACAAAAACAAACAAGAACACAAAACAGAAAGAAACAACAAACCATACCAACAAACAAACAAACGAAACAAAACAAACAAAGAACAACGAACAAAAACAATACAAAACCCTTCCACCAAGGAGGGTAAACCACAAAAAACATGTCATTTGGCCCAAAGAAGCTGCTGTTCACCGATGTGCTGTAATTCCAGCATTAACAAAAGTTAATTGAAATGAAAAAAGAAAGTGTGTACAGAAAAGATCACACAACTTACACAACCAACTGAGAGAACCGCAGCCTTATGAGTATTGTCAAGCTAAATCGATTCAAGAATTTGAGTGAACGTCATAAGGAATGGACTGAGGCTGGTTTCAAGGCATCAAGAGCCACCACACACATATGTGTCAAGGAATTTGGCTACAGTTTACAGTTGTCGTATTCCTCTTGTTAAAAACACTCCTGAACCACAGACAACGTCAGCGGTGTCTTACCTGGGCTAAGGAGAAGAATAACTGGACTGTTGCCCAGTGGTCCAAGTCCTCTTTTCAGATGAGAGCAAGTTTTGATTTCATTTGGAAACCAAGGTCCTAGAGTCCTGGAGGAAGGGTGGAGAAGCTCATAGCCCAAGTTGCTTGAAGTCTAGTGTTAAGTTTCCACAGTCTGTGATTATTTGGTGTGCAATGTCATCTGCTGGTGTTGGTCCATTGCTGTCTTTTTTGAAAACCAAAGTCACTCTGCACAACCAAACAAAAGCAAACCCCCTTATACCAAGAAAATTTTGGATCACTTTCATGCTTTTCCTTCTGCTGACCAGCTTTTTGAAGATTTCTGATTTCATTTTCCAGCAGGATTTTTTGGCACCTGCCCACACTGCCAAAATCACAAAAAGTTGGTTAAATGACCATGGTGTGGTGTGCTTGACTGGCCAGCAAACTCGCCTGACCTGAACCCCATAGAGTATCTATGGGGTATTGTCAAGAGGAAATTGTGAAACAAGAGACCAAAAAATGCAGATTAGTTGAAGGCCACTGTCAAAGAAACCTGGTTTTCCATACCACCTCAGCAGTGCCACAAAACTGATCACCTCCTCACCCTTCCCTGCCAAATCCAACGACAACTGGCCAATGATGCCACGTCCACGCTCACATAATGAAGCATTAATTAAAGCAAATGGAGCCGCCCTACCCCTGTATTGAGTACATGTACAGTAAATGAACATATTTTCCAGAATGCCAACATTTCACTAAAAATGTTTTTTTTTTATTGTATTCTAATTTGTTGAGATAGTGATTTGGTGGGTTTTTGTGAAATGTGAGCAAAATCATCACAATTAAAAAGAACCAAAGACTTAAACTACTTCGTCTGTGTGCATTGAATTTATGTAATACACGAGTTTCGCAATTTCATTAATTACTGAAATAAATGAACTTTTTCCACGACATTCTAATGTACTGAGATGCACCTTTATGTGTGTGTTGTGTGTGTGTGTGTGTGTGTGTGGTGTGTATATATATATATTATTTATTTTTTATTTACTTACATATATAAGTTTGTAAATGGCACAGCTTTTTAATATATCTGAAATACGCTCTTACATCAGTCCATTCAAGCTTATAAAATGATATTATGATAATCAATACATTTAATAATAGAACTTTAGTCATTGAATTAAACCTTGTTAACCAAGATATGGATGCATATTAGTCTTTAACAACTTAGGACTAGGGATGTGACGATTAACCGCTAGCCGGTTGAAAATCGATTCAAATGTGTTACGATTCAAATCGGTTGAGATGCTAAAATCGCGATTCATTTAGGGGTAGGAGTTGATATGAATGTATTTCTGAGGGGAACTTACTGTCTTTAGAAAAGTTTAGAGGGTATTTTTTCTTTTCATCTTGCCTCTGTATAATGCATATTAAAAGTTCATAAATGCAGCACTGCTGTTTACAGCGGAAACCAAGGAATCGCTTTAAGCGCCACCTGCTGGCAGAGAGTGAATCTGCGGCTCGTTCAGCTCGTCTGCTGTTTCGGTTTCATGCAGATATTTGTATTTATATTTTCACAAAACTGAAGTCAAACCATTCAGTTTTTGCTTCAAATTTCGAATTATACAATCTATGTCGATTAAAACTGCTCATGTATGTAGCATCTTTGTTTGGATCAAGAATAAATGCAGTGGTTGCCTCTAATTTTAAATGGAAAAAGAACAGACAAAGCCTTAGTTTGTTTATAAGAAGAGATTTCTTTTATTCGTGTTATTTATTTGATTTGGGGCTTGTTTTAAAATTTAAATTTAGTTTTTTTTTTTTTTTTACATTATTAAATTTACATTACAACACTTATATTTCAATTAGTCTTTAGCCGCCATCTTGTTATTCCGAAAAAGCGACTTACAATGAGGACATAGACCAATCCCAACACAAAAGAGGAATAATATTGAATTTCATTTGAGTATTTATATATGTTATTTCAATTTCACAAAGAAATGTGCAGCATTTTGTCCAAAAAATAATAAAAGGACACATTTAATTCATAACTTAAATCTCATTTTGTTGGAAAAAAAAAACGTGAATCGAATCGAATCGTGAGTTGAGCGAATCGTTGCATCCTACTTAGGACTGGTGGTGGTGCTTTTTTGGTCATTCTGTGTTTCTGGAAAAAAAACAAGGATTAACGAGCTGCTGGATTCATGAATATTAATCAGGTTGTGTGCATTCGCTAGAATTTGCTGGATTCAAATCAGGGACTATAATAGGTGAGCGCCAGCCAATGAGATTGTCGTTTGCGCATTAGTTCCGCCCCACTACCGGAGAAACCGGCAGTTCTTAAAAGCTGAAGAACTCCAAAGGAACTCCGTTATTTTGACAGGAAAATACAACAAAGAATATCGTTTACATATAGCGCATATAGTATGTAAGACTCTCGCTCTGTCTCTCTCTTTACGTGTGAGAAAAAAGCAAAGTGACGGCGAGTCGTGCGCATTCACACTAAAGTTTACGGTTCGCGAAATACAGGTGTGCTGCGCATCCATAGAGATGAACTGAAAAATATCACAGATCACTTGACGGAGAGTGAAACTCTCAAGTGCTCAGTCAGAGTGTTTGGTGAGTGAAAATGTATTTGTGCTAAACTTATACTTAGCCTCCAACTCACACACTGGCGAGTAAAATCTGAGAATTTATTAGCCAGTGTCTAATATTAGACATCATTTAGTCGCCCAGAGTAAAGATTTAGTCGCATAGGGTTGCAGAGGGTTGCCTTGCTGAATAAACATTAATTTCTTTAAAAACAAAAAATCTTACTGACCCCAAACTATTGAACAGCAGTTTACATTTAAGTAAGTCTGGCAGAAGACATGTCAAAACCACATGCATTTCATCATGTTTCATCTCAAAATCATATTATTTCTTCATAAGATTATTTTTTTTAATTTTGCATTTTACTGAACAGTCTATTTATTTAGTTATTTATTTCTTTTTATCACAGGATGTTGATGATTTCTTTGAACACGAGAAGACATTCCTTTTAGAGTACCACAACCGTGTCAAAGACTCGTCTGCCAAATCTGATCGAATGATCAGGTCTCACAAAAGTAAGTTTCTCTTTTCCATATCTCATTTTTATGGGTGAACGCGTCACACATTTGTAAATGCTCGTGGCTCACATGACCTTGTAGTGTCAAGGATAAGGCAAGGTCAAAGTTCTCCAGTCCAGTTACCTCTGCCAATAGCATTTCAGATATACCCACAAAACAAAACCGTATTAGCATTGTGCTGTTCATCTCTTCTAAGGTGAATTGAATAAAACTTTATTCAGTGTCAAAGCTATGATCTATAAATACTCCCATATCATGTTTCCTCATTTTGCAGTGTTTGTGTCCAATGTTAATTTGCATGCAAAATTAGACACTGGAAAGGTTGTTTTTTTTTCTTTTAGGAGTGCTAACATAATGCTGCTTAGTAGGAAAATGTGTCATGATCGAATGTCAGGTGACTCAAATGTAAAGTTGGAAAAGTATCTGATGACATGCAGTGTATTGTGTAAAATGATCTGAATAATGGTTTAGAGATTTTAATGCAGCACTTTCCAATAATGCAGATGAATTTGGTCATTCACATCATTTTTTTTTTCCAATTCCGAGCCAAATGTTTAGTCTTTTCCTTGTGTGCCGTGAGTCTTATTGGCACAACACTGAAACATGATCTGGATGAGCAGAATGCTGTGAATACGGAGTCAGTGAATGTGTGAAACACTGACTCATCTAGAGATCTTTCCTCATCTAGAGATCTAACAGGATGTGTGTTTCAGGTGCGGCGGATGATATCAACAGAATCGCCTCCACGCTGTACACCTTAGGAACCCAAGACTCCACAGATCTGTGCAAGTACGACAATGATTTCCCATGGAGCTCCAAAAGGGAATGTTTTAGAGGGCCGTTCACGACGGAATCGGTTTTTCCCATTCCCTCCACACTTTTGCGTTGTGTCTATTAAACACGCACTGATGGATGTGTTTGACTGTTGCACTCGCGTCTCACGACTGTGCAGCATCTTGCACACAACAATCTAAAAACATGGCGTTCAAGTTTTAAAAAATGCATCTCAAGGCCTTCATATCGTATTTTTAAAGCGAAAAAGTGTGAATGGCCCCTTAGTGTTTTTAGATCGGTTAATGGAGTCCAATGTTTGACTTGCTTTTTGTTTTGTTCCCTCCTAAACAGATTTTTCTTGAAAGTATCAGAGCTTTTTGAGAAAACACGGGTAAGCATTTCCAGTTTCATCATAATTTTAATATAGATACATTTTTAATAATTTAGTGTTGTCCTAAGTTTAATCCTTAATTTTTAAAACCATATAACATTTACAACGTTATGACATAATATGAATAAGAAGTATTCGTTACAGTTAATAATAAAATATAGTTTAGCTATGATCTTTGTTAATGTTAGGTAATAAAAATATTATCTTGTTTGTTCGTGTCATTTCACAGTGCAAGTGTCTCACAAAATTGTCAACCAATACCCATTTTGAGTTAAAAAATGTAATTCATACATGCGTGAAATTAATATGAACTAAAATAATCGTATGCAGTATTATTCATAGTTCTTAACTGGTGATTTTTTATATTATTTACATACTATATATTATTTATATTTTATTTGCTATTTTTAATTAGCTTTTATTTTTCATTTATATTTTGTTTTTATGTGCTTTAGTCATTTTTATTCATTTTTTTTTATATTTATATTTAGCTTTAATTTATTATTATTTCAGTTTTACTTTTAGTCATTTTAATACTTTAGATTCGTTTACATTACTGAAAACCCTTTTTAATGGTATTGGTTTAATGATAACAACACTGTAGTTAATATTGACAAATGAGACCTGTCACCAAAACATTTATGATTCTGCACTATTACTAGGTCACTAATCACTAATAATTTTGTTCTACAAAAGGTCTGGTTCTTTTGTTTTTTAATTATATATTATCTATATATTTTAGGAAAATAATAAATATTTCTTAATTTCTCATTTAAAAAGTGTATAAGATTACAGTTTTTTGTGACTACCTTACTCTCTAAGGTGAAGAGAATTTAATTTGGTCATTTGTTATGTCTAACCTCAGCAGTTTTTCTCAAAAGAGAAGGCAGAATTTGATGAATCGGAGAGTTAGGGGCTATAAAGTCACTCACCTCTTCCTCTGTTGTTCCCAAACTCCCAGAAAATTGAAGCGCGCGTGGCGGCCGATGAGGATTTGAAACTTGCCGACTTGTTGAAGTACTACCTCAGAGAGTCGCAAGCCGCTAAGGTAGAGATGTGTGGTCAGCATGTTGAACTGGCAGCTGGTCATTAGAGGGCTTTCCTTCCGACGTTAGTGAGTGATTTGTTGCTGTAGCCCTGGGATACAATATAATTAAGCTACAGAAGTGATTCTGACCTGACTGTCCAAGGCAAAACAGTGGAACAGTGACCTCTTGGAGTATAAGATTCAGTTTAATACAGTATTGACTGTTTGTTGCAGAGGATTGATCTTCTGCTGTTCATAGTTACTGCTTCTTGACCCCGTTTGAAACACTTTTAGACTGTGTGTTTTCTTTCTTTGTAAACTGCATCATCTCTTCCACAGGACCTCCTGTACAGACGAGGAAGAGCATTAGTTGATTATGAGAACGCTAATAAAGCTCTGGACAAAGCCCGAGCTAAAAACAAAGACGTCCTACAAGCAGAAACCACGCAGCAAGTGTGCTGTCAGAAGTTTGAGAAAATCTCTGAATCTGCAAAACAAGGTAATTCGTGTATATATTATTCAAACAGTGGATTCAGTACAAAAACGACTTGATTTTACATCGTTCCCCAATCAGACGCAACGTAGTAAAAGTTGCTCTTCCTTGTAAACTGGCACAGCCAATTGCCATTTGTTGATTGCTTGGTTTTAATAGGTGTCACACTAGTTGGCTCCACCTACTGTTATGTCATTGGTCCAAAATCCGACTCCACAGATCTGATTGGTTCTGATTGTGTCATTTCACACTAGGGCTGAATAATCAAAATAAAACTGAAATAAACCTAAATTGTGATATTGCTTATCAAATCACTACTATCAATTGCTACTAGCGCTATTATGAAAGGCAATGATTTAATTAAATAAATATATGCAAAGCATATTTTAGAGTGAAGTGTGAGCTTCCAGGAGTGGGTTTAAGCAGACTAAATACGTCACCAGAGAGAAGTCTGTCATTTTAACTGGAATATCTAGTTAGAACATTTTGATTAAACATTACAAGGTCAGAAATTTTTTTTTAAAATGAAACGCATGCATGGATGAATTGTTAGTTTAGATCTATGACATGCATTTAGAAAAACAGAATAATTTTCATTTCATACTGACTTTAACAGCTCCTTGAGGTTTTCTGCTTGATGGTTGAACATTTGAAAATTATTTGTATATTAATACTGTATAAATGTATAATGTTATACTGTATATTGTGATTGCTGTTATTATTTTTTTATTTATTTTAACGGAGATATATGACACAGGAACTATTTATTTGTTTTAATGTTATTTATTAATAATCATCAATAAAATATCATTTATTAATATTTTTTTTGTTTTTTTTTTATTGCCACGTTGTTATTTTAAATCACAAATTTTGGGCCAAATTGTGCAGCCGTAGTGCAGTGTTTTTTTTTTCCACATCTGATTTTTTTAAAGGGGTCATATGATGCCATTTAAAATTTTCCTTTTTCTTTGGAGTGTTACAATCTCTTGGTTCATAAAGAAGATCTGTAAAGTTGCATAGATTAAAGTCTTAAATCCAAAGAGATGTTCTTTATAAAGGTTAAGAGTCAACCATTCCTACCTAAAACGGCTTGTTCTAACATGTCCCCACATATCTACATCACTATGTGGAAGATTTGCATAACGCCACCCAAATGTTCACGCAAAGAAAGAATGTGTAACTTTTGTTCTCGCTGTAGTATTGTTGACGCTGCTGTCATGTCCTGAAGACGCTGTGTGCTTTCGTTGTGAAAGTGAAACTACTTGTTTGGCCTTCCAAAAGAGGACGATATGGCTTCGTCATGCCTAGAGCTGATCTTTGCTGGTCGCTGAGGGAATACTTCAACTTAGTGCTGTGGATCGCCAGATTGGCTTTCACTGTGGACTAAGCGGAGTCCAGCCCGGGGTCGCCACATGTGTTTGCCGCAGGCATCACAGTATGTTTAAGACTTAACTTTCGTCACATGCTTGAGGTATTTGGCCAATCACAACGCGCTGGATAGCTGTCCAATCAGAGCACACGTCGCTTTTTCAGACCGATGAGCTTTGTAAAAATCTGACGCTTTTCAGAAATGCTGTGGCATATAGCGAAACATAAGATGTACATATGTGGAAAATAATGGTGTTTTTGTTGCATCGCTAAAGACAACGCATAAACACATGTTGCGCGACAGCGAGCAAAATACACAACAATAGACGTGAATTACTTGAGTGGGGATGGTATGGCACCTCAAAAAAAAAAAAAAATGACTTCGCCAAGTTAAAACACAAAAAGTTTCTCAATATCTAAAGTAGAAGTAAAAGGGGGGTCAAACCCAACACTGAAGCAGTTGGGCAGTCCCCCGCCCTCTCCCTACTTTTGCTTTCACTCTGAACTGAGAATTTTGTTTGGACAAGGTGTTATATGGAAATGTGTTTTTGAAAATTAACTCGATGTTAAATTGTTATGTGGCATATTGCTTTTAACCTCAGATAGCTCTTGGGAGTCACTTTGGATAAAAGCATCTGCTAAACAGCTGTTTTGCTCACTAAATATTAATGCTTGTTTTCCATTTAGAACTGATCGATTTCAAGACACGGCGAGTAGCAGCGTTCAGAAAGAACTTGGTGGAGCTGGCCGAGCTGGAACTCAAACATGCCAAGGTTTTCATTCACTTCATACTGTGACTCTTCAGTGATGTAGTGACTCTTCCAACCCATGTATTGTTTATTCAAGATATGCCCTGATCTCTCTCCAGGGGAATCTACAGTTGCTGCAGAGCTGTCTGGGGGTCCTGAAAGGGGACACTTAGGTCCTCGATCCAGGTTCTCCATATAGGGCTTTCCCTGCTTTGGTCTCGTCTTCATTCGGAAGATGGAGGAGAGAACATACCTGGGGTCAGTTTGTCTAAAGAGACGTCTGTACTTACCACTACCAGAGACACCATACTCCCTCCACAACCCCCCCTAAAGTGAGGCAGTCCACTGTGGAAGATCACCTGATCCACACCGCACAAGATATACGACTTCATTTAATCACACATTTTTAACTTGTCAGTTGTTTTCCATGGGATTCGCTACATCATTCTCGTCTCGGCGGTTTTTGTCCCGTTTGTTTCGTTTTTCTGTTTCGCTTGGTTTTGTTTTCCCTGTTGTAATCTTCGAAGTTAGTTTTGGTGATCTGTGTGTGGATGCTGCTCGGATATCTTGTTCAAGTTGAGCTGATTGTTATTACAATTAAAGTGTATGGTCACTCAAAGCCTTGTACATGTGTTAGTTTTCATCGTATAGCTATGGTTCGTCGTAATCGGACTAATTTTCTGCAAAGCTGTGTATTCCTTTTTTTCATTCCTAAAAAATAATGCTTCAGTATGTTTGCCTTAAAATGTAGATTCATGACAATGTAAAAAAAAAAAAAACTTCATACATGGATGCATTTTTTCTCCAGACTTTTTTGAAGTGCACTATATGAATGTTGTTTTCTTTTTCACGATATGTGACCAAAGCTTCCATTTATTCAGATGGAGGAATGCTGAGATAAACGCTGATAACAATGATAAAATGACCATGAAATAACAAAAAATAAATGATGCTGTTTACTTTAAGTGAAATTTTTTTTTTTATGTCAACTGATGGTTTGAATTAATGGACACATTAAATAAAGGCGGTGTTCGCTTACTGGCCAAATATTGTTTTTCTTACACAATGAGATTTCTTTAATACAATCCAGCTGCCACTTATAGTGCGGGAGACCTTCAAATAGTCTTTGATTATTTATTAAATGTAAAAATGACATGAAAATACATTTACACAACCGCAATCATGGTGATTTGATATAATTAAGGTTTTTTTTTTTTGTGGCTTTTATTTTGACAGCTTTATTTTGAAGTAAAAAAAAAAGCGTGATCCGGAAATACTCTAACTTGCTTTCCGGTGCTAAAGAGGTAATAAAGCAAAACGCGTTTTATTTTCCTAGTGTTTTACTCGAAATAAGAAAAATGAATCGAAAAGATGATTATGATTCATATGAGATTGAAGAGCCAAGCGATGAGGAAGGAGCCGGAAGCAGGTAAATGAAAATAACAGAAAACATTCTCACATGTAAACAAACAAATGTGAACACCAGCAGCTGGAGCCTTATATATGTTAGAAATACATTGGTATTAGTATACATGGTTATTTAATAGCATTCCCATCGAGTTGTAAACATGAGCATCATAAATGCTCTTCAGAAATCAGATTGAGACAGTGTTTTCTACGTGTGTGTGTGTGTGTGTGTGTGTGTGTGTGTGTGTGTGTTTCTGCAGTTCTGAGGATGAGCTGGATATTCTTCTGAACGGGACCCCGGAGCAGAAGAAGAAGCTGATCAGAGAGTATCTGACGGGGGAGAGCGAGTCCTCCAGCGGAGATGAGTTTGAGAAGGAGATGGAGGCAGAGCTCAGCAGCACCATGAAGGGCCTGGAGTGCAGCTGGACGGCATCTTCAGCTCAAGGTGTCACATGCACACATTTCAAATGTAACTATAACAGTAAATGAACTCAAATTTGAATTCAACATTTCATTTACAGGTCAAGCATCTGGGACCAGTGACAGCACTTCCACAGCAGACAAGCAACAGACTCAGGTGTATGACAGCATTTACTTTGACTCAGATGAAGATGAAGATGGCACAGCTGGTAATTAATCAAAAAGCACAAATGTTTTATTATTTCTTTGCATATTGTACGTCAAGAGTAACAGTTGTTAATATGGTTACGTTTTGAGATCAATGTTTTTCTACTCCTCGTAAAAGAAATATTTTATTTCAAAGGTTTTCAAAAATGGAAACTATTAAAGACAGAATTACATAAAGTTCAGTTTAAAACAATTAATGACATTTATCCATGTGGTAATTAAATTATTGTTAAGCGCTTTTGGGTCAGAATGTATGAATTGTTATTTGCAGACAGTGTAATGCCTGATTTTGATAATCACATTAAGTTTGTTTTTTTATGCAAAAAAAAAAGGGGGTTGAATTTTTGTGTAAAAGTATTTTGATTATTGGCAAGTTTTATTTAAACAAGTTTTGTGGCATTTGAAAATGCAAAAAAATAAATGCCTTCGCTCTCTAAAATAAATTCATTAACCCCTTATTGAATTTGTGTTTATAATATCATATATATAATGTTAGTATAAATAGGTTCACCAATAATCGTTTTTGTCGTATCTATCCACCCATATATATATATTATTATATATATCTATCTACAGTGGGTACGGAAAGTAGTCAGACCCCCTTAATTTTCACTCTTTTTATATTGCAGCCATTTGCTAAAATCATTTAAGTTAATTTTGGTTCCTTCAGTAAGTGTACACACTCCCCCATATTGACAGCAAACACAGCATTGTTGACATTTTGCATATGATTTATTAGAAAAAGAAAACTGAAATATCACTAGTCCAAGTATTCAGACCCTTTGCTCATTTAGTTAGAAGCACCCTTTTGATCTCGCTACAGCCATGAGTCTTTTTGGGAAGATGCAACAAGTTTTTCACACCTGATTTGGGGATCCTCTGCCATTCCTCCTTGCTGATCCTCTCCAGTTCTGTCAGGTTGGATGGTAAACGGTGGTGGACAGCCATTTTTAGGTCTCTCCAGAGATGCTCAATTGGGTTTAAGTCAGGGCTCCTGGCTGGGCCATTCAAGAACAGTCACAGAGTTGTTGTGAAGCCACTCGTTCGTTATTTTAGCTGTGTGCTTAGGGGTCATTGTCTTGTTGGAAGGTAAACCTTCGGCCCAGTCTGAGGTCCCTGAGCACTCTGGAGGGAGGTTTTCGTCCAGGATATCCCTGTACTTTGGCCGCATTCATCTTTCCCTCGATAGCAACCAGCCGTCCTGTCCCTGCAGCTAAAAAACACCCCAACAGCATGATGCTGCCACCACCATACTATTGGACAGGTGATGAGCAGTGCCTGGTTTTCTCTCACCATCCGCTTCATCAGGCCAAAAAGTTCTTCTTGGCTCATCAGACAGAGAATCTTTTTCTCACATCTTGGATTTCCTCCTGCGTTCTTTCATGGTCCTTGCACTGAGGAGAGCTTCCGTCGTGCCACTCTTCCATAAAGCCCCGCTGGTGGTGCTGCAGTGCTGGTTGACTTTCTACAACTTTCTCCCATCTCCCGACTGCATCTCTTGAGCTCAGCCACAGTGATCTTTGGGTTCTTCTTTACCTCTCTCACCAAGGCTCTCTCTCCCCCGATAGCTCAGTTTGGCCGGACGGCAGCTCTAGGAAGGGTTCTGGTCGTCCCAAACGTTTTCCCTTTAAGGATTATGGAGGCCACTGTGCTCTTATGAACCTTAAGTGCAGCAGAAATTTTTTTTTTGTACCCTTGCCCAGACCTGTGCCTTGCCACAATTCTGTCTCTGAGCTCTTCAGGCAGTTCCTTTGACCTCATAATCCTCATTTGCTCTGACATGCACTGTGAGCTGTAATCTTATATATAGACCAGGTGTGTGGCTTTTCCTAATCAAGTTCCCAATCAGTATATCCAAACCCAGCTGGACTCCCAAATTAAGTTGGGAGAACCTCTCAGGATGATCATAAGAAATGGCAGCACCTGAGTTACATGAAGTGTCACAGCAAAGGGATCTGAAATACTTAGGACGCATTGGTGATATTTCAGTTTTTCGTTTTTTAATAAATCCAAAAAAGTCAACAATTTCTGTGGTTTTCTGTCAATAGGGGGTGCTGTGTGTACATTAATGAGGAAAAAAATGAACTTAAATGGTTTTAGCAAATGGCTGCAATATAACAAAGTGTGAAATTTAAGGGGGTCTGAATACTTTTCCGTACCCACTGTATATATATAAACACTTTTTTCATTCAATCATTATATGCGGATTTATTTTTTTTTTGTTTAACAATAATGTGTAATGTGGCAAAGAGGAGTAATAAGGGGTAAATAATTTGTTAATGTGATTTTTTTTTTTTTTTCTTTTTGTGTTGCTTATCATAGCAGCTCTCATGGTACGAGGAGGGAAGCAGCGAGCTGCTCTGTTCTCACAAATTATGGCTGTATAAAACTACTAACAGATGAGGATGATCGCGACCAGGCTTGGGTGGATGCAAAAAGAAAAGAGTAAGCTGTTGTGACTAAAAAAAAAAATGTATAATACGTTTTGGGTGAATGTACAGGAGCTTATTCCTTTTTTGTACAGATACAGAAACCAAGCGGCTGCACCATCTAAGCAAACAGAAAAAACAAACCAACACTACAACCAACTGTTCCAAGCAGTGAGACGTCGTGTCCTCACTGTCCGGAGGCCTGTATGACCACTCCTTGCCTGGACTGTCAGAGGACGGTCCCACATTCCCCCCCGCCCCCCCCTCCCCCCCCCCCCCTCCGCCCCACCCCCCCAACCGCCACCCCCACCGCACCCCCCCCCACCCCCCAGTGCAAAGTTCCGTGAAGATTATTTCAAAAATCTATTTTTGATTTAATAAAAGTCTTCTCAACCCGCAGGCATGAGAAATATCGGACGCAGTACAGAGCCATGTTCGCGATGAACTGCACAGTCAACAAAGAGGAAGTGCTGCGCTATAAAACCGCCAATAAGAGAAAGCAGAACCGGCACAGAAAGAAGGCCCGTCTGGAGTCCACGACCACATCAGCAGAGGCTGAAATGGAGTCAAGTGCAGGTCTGACTGATGCACGCTTGGCAGGAATGGATGAAGAAGACACATATCACCCAGTCAAGTGCACAGAATGCTCCACTGAAGTGGCAGTGTTTGATAAAGATGAGGTGTATCATTTCTTCAACATCCTAGCAAGTCACTGCTAAGGACATTTACTGGGCTTACACGTTTTGGTTGGTTTAATGTTGTGCATCACCAGGCAACTTTACTGTAAAGTGCAAATTAGAGAAACATTTTTGGGGGAAAGGAATGTGGCTAGACATTATAGGGCTTTTATTTGATTTATATTGTGTTGTAAAATGTAAACACTTTCATGTTAACCCGCTTCATGTAAGTTACATTTCATATTTGCATAAAAGTTCTGTTGCCTCTCGGATAGACCCTTTTATTAAATTGTATTTTTATACACAGTAGAGGACATGGAATTGAATCAGATTGAACAGAAGTGACATATGAAAATATTTTAAGCTTCTTTTTTTTTTACACTGCTGCAAAAGCATTTAGCTAAGCTAAACATGCTCTCGATGTGAACGTTGTCATTTGAATAAATGTTTTCATTTTGATGTTATAGAAAATTAATTTCCTAACAAATATGACGGCGTCTTTGTGATGTATGCCGATAATAAAGCTTTGCGTGTTATCGCTCTTTTTTTTGTCGGGACTTTTATTTTGTTACTCTGCAATTCCCTCCATTTCCGGTCTAGCACATGACTTTTATTTTGTTATGATCTGGACCGGAAAGGGAGTGGTGACGGTGAGACCAACACGGGCCGAGAGAAAATATGGCGTTAGGAGATGCCTGGAAACAATTATCTTGGTTTTATTACCAATATCTGCTCGTAACAGCTCTGTATATGTTGGAGCCTTGGGAGAGAACTATCTTCAGTATCCTTTTTTTCTCTCTCATAAAATACAGTGCTTTTTATGTGTTAAGAAACAACATTTGGGAAGAGTTCCTAATATCAGGTATCAGGTTGTTTCCTTAGCCTTCCTATTCAAGTGTGCCGTGCACTTACCTGTATCGTACGATTAGCGAAATATTTTTATAACATATTTAAATGTTGTCTGTATCTCAGCGAATTCATGTTTTTTTTCAACCAGCATTGACTGTAGAAGGCTGTTTTCGTGAATCTATTTAATCTAATTCTGCAACTGTTGATTCGTATTAGTTGCTCTTCAAAGTTGTGTTTGTATGAGTGCCTCTATGTAACTTCAGAAGAATTGAACTGGCTAGTTTTGAACTGAATTAGTCATGTAACGTGCTTCTGGTGGGTGTGACGCTTAACATTTCAATATTTGACACGAGCTGATTTTCAGGTGTCTTCTAGGAAGACGGTTGTGGGAACGTGTGAGCTTTAATTTGCACTTGCTTCAGTCACTCTTTCTGTAGTGAGGAACATGTTTTACTGAGGTCAAACAAAGTCATGTCAGCTGACTTGTTTTAGTGCTATGTTTGAACATTGGTCATCTTTGTAACGTTTTTTTTTTCATTCGTATGCATATACCGTGTTGGGGAAAGTTACTTTTAAAAGTAATGCATTACAATATTGCGTTACTCCCTAAAAAAGTAACTAATTACGTTACGTAGTTACTTTTTATGGAAAGTAATGCGTTGCGTTACTTTTTAAATATGAGCAGGGCTTGATTGTTTTTAATATAAGAAGTTCTATTTATAGCAAATATAAAAGCCCTTTCACACCAAAAAGTGTAATGAATAAAGCTCAGGCTGAAGCAAAAGTAAATTCACGTCTGTACAGTAGAACGCAGGAGAAGAAACACTCTTCAGCAATAAAAAAACAAAGAAGCACAATTGTTAGTTTCTCTAAAGTCATTTTTGCTTATTAGTATGGTTGAACTGGATCATCAGAGGTCAGCAGCAAAGACATCAGTTAATAAACTGGGATTAGATACATTTGTGTTATTTAACATTTAATTATTGCAGGTTTGCGTCATATTCTGAGTTTGCATTTCACTGTTTTAATTCATTTTGATGAATACGAAGTCTGTTTTTTGTGAGTGGGATGAATTAATGCACATTCACATTTAGTCTAGAACTACAGTAACATCATGTTCACACGACGCCTCTGCACTTCTGATTTCTCCAACTATGGGGACAGGAGAGCTGTCAGTCAAAAAATGGGAAAACAAAGTAACTAGCGTTACTTTTTTTTTAAAGTAACTCAGATATTTTCTTGTAAATTAAAAAAGTAATGCATTAATTTACTAGTTACTTGAAAAAAGTAATCTGATTACGTAACTCGCGTTACTTGTAACGAGTTACCCCCAACACTGTATTTAGAGCCACAAATAATCAATGTTTAACACATACAGTATTTATAAAAATATATTTTTGTTATTAGTCTGCTGATGATAAAAATACAATTCCTAAGCTAAATTCTGTCTCTCATTAACATTAGATTTAAATGCTATTTAAATAATCTCATTGATCTTTTTTGAAGCTAAATCCCACAACTATTCACTAGATGTCAGTCATGGTTTTCTTTCAGTGTTATTCAAGTATCACTGAGATACTATTATACTTTATGAATTTTCTAAATTGCATTTTATTTGTATATTTTCTGGGTTTTTTTGTCATTTGTATTGGTTTTTTTATTATGTGTCTATATAGTTTGAATACATTTTTATTTCAGTTTTAGTTAAACTAAATAAAAGTTCCATGTTTTTTTAACATTTTTTACAAATTTTATTTCAAGTAAAAAAAAAGTTTTTTAAGATTTTAGCATACTATAAAAACCTGTTTCCTTCTGCAAAATAATTTCCTTAATAAGCCTGTCAGATTCTCTCCTGATCACGGTGGCAGCGATGGCCGTCTACACCGGTTATGTGTTCATGCCTCAGCACATAATGGCCATATTACACTATTTTGAAGTGGTCCAGTGACGTCATCAGCCGAGACCATCGGGATGCTCGTGGCCGGGAAAAGAAACTGCTTTAGAACTGTTCACTACGATGTCTGTGATTTACTTCAAACGAGGACACTTGTGTATGTTGGAGACCAACGTTGAGGAGTGTGATTAAGGCCTGGCTAATTATGTGTGAAGTGCCCAGTGTGCGACACTGCCCTTACTAGATATATATCATTTTATGACTTTTTTGTTTTTTACATAATGCTTCTTGTTTAGTTTCATGACAGTGGTTTATTCAGATGATAAATATTTTTTGATATAAATGTGTATATTTAATTGTATACATATTTGTAAAGTTTTATAGAGATTTATTTTGGCCAACCTGAAATGATTTGGTTTGCCATAGTGGAATGATGAATTATTGATACTGTTTCTGTCACCGCCGGAGATCTATTTTTATCAGACCCTTGTGAGTCATGCAGTAAATAATTATCTGTGCTTATGTGATTGTTGATAATTCAGAGCTGGTTGCTCAGGTTGTAAACTGAAAAAAAACAAACAAAACGTTGTGTGAAAGTAAAACATATTTTGAGGTATGAAACTTTTTTTTTTTAATCTAAAGTTTTGATGCATTTGACTGTACATGTGTATGTATTTCATCAGTAGGTAAAAATGAACATGAACAACATATGCTATTATCTGGTCATTAGTTATGAAATACAATACTAGTTATGAAATAGAAATTGTATCCCTGAATTAAAAGATTAAATCTTGAAGATATTTAATATTTTGTTGCTATACATTATTAGCTGATCAACATGGTTGTGTAATAAAGATTTAATCCATTTCAGATGATAACAACAGTGGGGCAAATAAGTATTTGATACACTGCCGATTTTTCAAGTTTTCCCACTTACAAAGAATGGAGAGATCTGTAATTTTCATCGTAGGTACACCTCAACTGTGAGAGACTGAATTCCCCAAACAAAAAAAAAAAAAAAAAAAAAAAAAAATCCAGAAAATAACATTGTATGATTTTTTAATAATTAATTTCCATTTTATTGCATGAAATAAGTATTTGATACAATAGAAAAATAGAACTTAATATTTGGTACAGAAACCTTTGTTTACAATTACAGAGGTCAGACGCTTCCTGTAGTTCTTGACCAGGTTTGCACACACTGCAGCAGGGATTTTGGCCCACTCCTCCATACAGGTGTTCTCCAGATCTTTCAGGTTTTGGGGCTGTCGCTGGGCAACATGGAGTTTCAGCTCCCTCCATAGATTTTCTATTGGGTTCAGGTCTGGAGACTGGCTAGGCCACTCCAGGACCTTGAGATGCTTCTTATGGAGCCGCTCCTTAGTTGCCCTGGCTGTGTGTTTGGGGTCATTGTCATGCTGGAAGACCCAGTCACGACCCATCTTCAATGCTCTTACTGAGGGAAGGTTGTTGCCCAAAATCTCGCGATACATGGCCCCATCCATCCTCCCCTCAATACGGTGCAGTCGTCCTGTCCCCTTTGCAGAAAAGCACCCCCAAAGCATGATGTTTCCACCCCCATGCTTCACGGTTGGGATGGTGTTCTTGGGATTATACTCATTCTTCTTCTTCCTCCAAACACGTCGAGTGGAGTTTATACCAAAAACTTCTATTTTGGTCTCCTCTGACCACATGACCTTCTCCCATGCCTCCTCTGGATCATCCAGATGGTCTTTGGCAAACTTCAGACGGGCCTGGACATGTGCTGGCTTGAGCAGGGGGACCTTGCCCACGCTGCAGGATTTTAATCCATGACGGTGTAGTGTGTTACTAATGGTAACCGTTGAGACTGTGGTCCCAGCTCTCTTCAGGTCATTGACCAGGTCCTCCCGTGTAGTTCTAGGCTGATCCCTCACCTTTCTCAGGATCATTGATACTCCACGAGGCGAGATCTTGCATGGAGCCCCAGTCCGAGGGAGATTGACAGTCATCTTGAATTTCTTCCATTTTCTAATAATTGCGCCAACAATTGTTGCCTTCTCACCAAGCTGTTTGCCTATTTTCCTGTAGCCCATCCCAGCCTTGTGCAGGTCTACAATTTTGTCCCTGGTGTCCTTAGACAGCTCTTTGGTCTTGCCCATAGTGGAGAGGTTGGAGTCTGATTGATTGAGTGTGTGGACCGGTGTCTTTTATACAGGTAACAAGTTCAAACAGGTGCAGTTAATACAGGTAATGAGTGGAGGATAGGAGAGCTTCTTAAAGACAAACTAACAGGTCTGTGAGAGCTAGAATTCTTGCGGGTTGGTAGGTGATCAAATACTTATTTCATGGAATAAAATGGAAATTAATTATTTAAAAATCCTACAATGTGATTTTTTGGATTTTTTTTTTTTGATTCGGTCTCTCACAGTTGAGGTGTACCTACAATGAAAATTACATATCTCTCCATTCTTTGTAAGTGGGAAAAATTGAAAAATCAGCAGTGTATCAAATACTTATTTGCCCCACTGTTATGTGCCCCTTTTGGTTGCTTTAAATATAATTCTGACTAAAATATTTTAAAAAAGTAACTTACCTGTATAAATATAAGATATACACACATACATACGTGGTATGAACAGAATCACCACCTTTAAAAAGAATCCCATTTGTTTATGATATTAAAGACCTTTTTTGGTTTATTTATTCAGTTGTACTTACTCAGCAATTTATAACATCCAAGTGAAAAATATAACACCATGTCAGAAATAAATAAAAACAATCATTGAGTTGGAAAAAGGATCACCCCCTTGTGTCAGTGTTTTGTTGAACCACCTTTTGCTTTAATACAGCCTTTAGTCTGTTGGGTTTGTCACAGCTCTGTTTCTTCTGAGTTAATCAAATGTAATACAGTATTATGGTTTACTGTACCTTCAAACTTAACAACTATAGAATAAATCCAATACTACAATATTAATAAAACTAAATTGAATGTCGGTGAACTGGCATAACCTGACGAAACAATGCTTAATAACAGTATAACCTGACGTGTTACATGGGCAATTTTAACACTATTGATGAAATTATATGACATTTATACATGACTGATACTCGTACACTGCCGTGTTTACTGGGCCCATTTTAAAACACTAAATTAAGTTAATTAAATATTAACTATAATATAACAATCTCAATTTATTTTGTTCAAGGCTACGGGCACATATAAAAAGGTCACTTAAAAATGTTAGTTATCTACTTAAAAAATATGGTAACACTATTACATTGAATACTTTTTGAGTATTTTTTTAAGGCTTGATTTCTTTAATGGAATTTACCTGAATAAATCATGTAAAATCTCCTAAATTATTTAATCTGTGACACAATGACTTTAATATTATTAGTGAAATGTGCTCATTTATCTGAAGTTGATTTTCAAAAGTCTGTGATTTTGAGTAAGGTCTGTTGGTATTTAACTATGACTAGTTATTTTGTACAATTAAAAGACTGTATGCAACGAGACAGAGAAAAAACTTTACTGCACTAGCATTTGCAAAGCTACTGCTCATTGAACAAAGCACCATGCCTCATAATGGTAGTACATGCAATTATCCATAACCATAAGCTCTACTCTTCTGCATAATGGTAACAATAGGAACCTCAACATAAGCTTTTCCTTCCTCAATTCAAGCCTCAAAACTGCTCAAGTTTCCTTAAAAAAAGAGGAAAACCTATCTCTTTTTTTATTAGTGAAATGTTCTCAATATTTTCTATATAAAACTGAACCGCAATTTCTTTAATAAAATATACACTATTTTTAATTATCACCTTAATTTTTTTAATGAAAATTACAAGACCCATGATTAATTGTTTACCAAAAGATGGCTGTTAGATTTGTAATAATAATAATAAAAAAAGAATAATCCTGTTCTCTTCCACTTGCTAAATTTATGCAATACATGTGTGCTATAAATATTTAAAATATAGTTGTTAAGAGCTGGGACAACATGAGCATATGTTATTACATGTGCATGACTACGTGTCTCAGCACGTATACAAACCACATTTCAATAGGAGGATAATATTTATCAGTTGTTTACAGTTATTATCTGGGTTAAAACATTTAGTTAACCTACAATACACATTACAGTATGCTTCTGTGAAATACTTTGTTTTCTTCACCAAGTTGATCTATAAATATTGATCTTTGCCAAACAGGTGGAACTTAAGATATGGATGAAGCCGTTTAGTTTAGTTTTCAGCTTTGACACATAAGCATCCAATGATATCACGTCCAGCTCTCAGATTCATATCACTGGCATGAGCTCAAAATGAAAATAGCAGCATTTTTACACTTTAAACTACAGGATGAGGGTGTTCTCACGTACGCCATCACGGGTCGTCTGGAGTTTGAACTCTAGATGCACAGCAATGTCCTGCCAGAGTTGCAATTCTAAGAAGAAGCAATTAGGCAAGGCAGCATTTCAAGCTGTTTAACTGTTGGTACATACACATCCAGTTCAACTTATATGGCACTTTCAACTCTTAAAGGAATAGTTCACCCAAAAAAAAAAAAAGATTACTCCCCTCAGGCATAAATTGAGCAGTTTACATTTCCATCACTTGCGCCCATGGATCCTCTGTATGAATGGGTGCCGTCAGAATGAGAGTCCAAACTGCTGATCGTCTTAAGTGAAAAGCTGCATGTTTGTAGGAAACAAATCCATCAAGACATTTTAACTTCAAACCACTGCTTCCGTCTAAAATCAGGAGAGAAACATGCACAGATCCAGCACTGTTTACAAGCAAAAACTGTTCAAAAGTTTTCTAAAAAAAATAGGTTGGGGTTTTGTAATGTGAAGTGACAGTTTCGATAAAATGCCTTGATAATTGATTACACCCAGCTTTTTTTCCAAATTCACAGAGTAATTGATGGACTGCAGTCGTGTGGATTACATGTGGACTTTTTATCAGCTGTTTGGACTCTCATTCTGACGGCACCCATTCACTGCAGAGCATCCGTGGATGAGTAAGGCATGTAATTCAAAATTTCTCCAAATCTGTTCCCATGAATAAACAAATTCATCTACATCTTGGATGGCCTGAGAGTACATTTTCAACAAATTTTCATTTATGGGTGAACTATCCCTTTAAAACACATAAATCAAGGAAGACATTGACTACGGTTCCCATGGACATCAGTAATCTAATTGTTTACCTTATTCTAAATAAGCCAATATTATGATTATGGTGTTTACATGAGTTGCTTTTGAAGCTCTTTTATTTGCCTTCAATCAAAAATCTCTGTTTACATGGTAGATTCTTAATCGGAATATTGTCTTAATCGTATTAAAATCGGAGTATTGTTGTCCATGTAAACGTACTAGTGTTATTCTGACCCAAACACAAATCAGGCGCAGGCTTGACTGCATGCATTATCTTAAACACAAAACAGTAGTAAAAGCATTTCATGCACATTAACCCATGGAAAATCTGAGGTGAACTGATGCATGTTGTAACATCTGAATTTACATCACAACATCATATCATATTCCATTGTGCAACATGTGAGTTCCCTCTGACCTTTCTGTCTGTAGAAACCAAAGCAAACAGATAGCTGTCATTTGGGGCAGTACAAACAGTCATGTCTGTGATATGGCTTTAATGATTTCCATGCTATTTTTAGCAAATCAACATGCATTCTGTGGTGTTTCAAGCCAGTTTAGAGCCAGGTCACATTTAACCCCTTGTGCATCGCACAGTGAGATCTAGAGAAAACGAATGATTAACATAACTGTAATAGGAAGTGAAAATAGACTTCCAGTTAACATACAAATATGATTAAACACAGTTGAGATTTGATGATAAGGTAACTAACTGGGGTGTGTGTATTTGAAGGTGAATGACTCCCGAAGCTTCTGAGAAAAATCAGAATTTTTTCACTTTTAAAACACAAGTTATGATTACAAAAAAAGAAGAAGATATATTTAAGATTCTGCATTATTTCTAGGTTAAAAAATGTGTTGCTCATTTTTGTATAAACGAACTTTGTCCGGAAGGTCAGATTTTCCTAATCTTTAATAATAATAAAAACACATTATTATTAGTAGTATTAGTATTGATTAAGTATATTATATAACTGTATTTTTTATGGCGCAGTGACACTCCTGACAGGTTAGCATTACATGAATGACTAATGCTGACAAATAGTTATTAGAATGAACAAGAAAAATCTGATTTTTTCAATTTAAATATGGAAATATTTTTTTTTTGTTTGTTTTGAACTTTTAAGTTATGATACAAAACAAATAAATAAACTGCACTTTTTTCTAGGTTTTAAAAATGTGTCACATGTTCACGTGAACATTGTAAAAACGGTCAGATTTTCTTAATAATGGAATCTTTATTATTACTATTATGTAAAACAACACAAACAACAGCAACAAAATACATTATTATTATTATAACAGCATTTTAATGGCTCAGTGACACTACTGAATTTATGCATTACATGAGTGTTATTGTTTTTGACATTCACATTATGCTTTTCCTTCAAGGACATATGTAATTATCTCTCATCAGTGAACATCTGTAAATGCATGTTACGATTTCTTTCTTTTTTAAGTTAATATTTAAAACATAGTTAAGCCATGATTAGGCTAAAGAAGAAATATTTAAGATTCTACACTATTTCTAGGTTAAAACAAATTAAGGCAAATCAAATTTGTGCGTACGGTCAGATTTTCCTAATAATATAATAATATACATTTGTATTAATTAATTATTATTATAACAGCATTTTTAATTGGCTCAATGACACATGACTAATGCATCATGGCAAGGAGTTATGACTGTTATTGACATTGACATTCATGCTCTTCTCTCCAGGACATATAAGAAGTAATTAATCTTTTGACACATGTGATGGTGTTCAGGTACTCAGACTCTCCCCTTCCATCTGATATCAAGTGTGCGCTCGGCACTTCTGCTGCACTCGACTTGATGGCAGAAATATCAAGGAACTCTGGCTGCTGAACATACCAATCTGAAAACCAACTAAAAAAAAAAAAAACAAGAAAAAAAGCATCAGAATGATGACCGCCGTGTCCAGATGAAACTATGACGCATGGAGCTGCCCAGAGAGCTCAGGAAGCCCCGCAGTAACCGGGCAAAATCTAAAGAACACAAACGACTAAACACACACAAACTAGTCTTGCAATACGTAGTCCCGTGCATGAACTCCTACGGTTTGTGTATAGCTGATCATTTTCTATAGGGGACAGAATCGGAGAGAGCATTGTGCAGGAGGTGAGGCGCATTCATCAGAGTGGCAGCATGCAGGATGGGCAGTTAGTGAGCCACATAATAAACAAAAGCAAAGCTATTCGAGGGGACAAGATTGCATGGGTCGATGGCACTGAAAGCGGCTGCCAAAACATTGGCTATCTGCTGACCCGAATGGACAAGCTCATCACGTGCGCAGACGGCAAACTGGACAAGTTCAAAATCAGAGGAAGACATAAGGTGAGTGTTGCTCATGCACTTTACCTCATTGAGCTGCTCCTAAAGTTTCCTAAGCATCCAAACACTTAGAGCTTAAAACAATCTGTATGCTTAATTAATAGGCCTATATGATGCATGCAGTTGCACAAGCAATTCGTCCTAAAAAAAAACGTCTAAAAGTGTTGCAATGCAAAGTTTTGAAGATGACCATAAGAGATGCACGTGTAACCTGTTTGTATTTGTAAGTCTATAAAAAAGCATTAAGAGCTCACAGAAGAGCTGTGTTTTACACTTCTTGAAAACGCCCCTTCACATGCAGCACTTCGGATCCTCAATGGCGGTGGCATGACTATAATATGAGCTCATAAACGTCACGTACAATGTCATACTCTAATTACAAGACACGGTCATTGAGATAAAAGCATTGGTGATCTCATTTACATTATTTTTATATTTTTCCTTCATCTTGAATTGTTTGGCATGTGAAGCATGCATGAGACCAGTCTCGCATCTCTTGCTGTGATCTGACCCGGCTGGGCATTACGGACTGTAATCGGCACAGTTGGGTTGAACTCGTAGAAATACAACACGACGGTAGAATGGTAGAATGGCATGAATGCAGGAATCCGTGTCTTAAGTGGGCGGGGCTTACCGACCTGGAGGATGTCACGTAGGCTACGAAATAGAGGAGCAAAAATAAATAAATAAATTAATTAACAAAAATTGCAAAGTAAACACATACATAAATTAATGATTAAATGCATCATATGTATTTTAATTTTCAATTTAAAGTTTACATTTTGTCAATGGACTTGATTTTTAAAAAACTAATTCGTTTCCTATAATCATGTATTAAATATAAAAAGTACAAATATTTGTTAAATCTTTTTTTATTTGTATTTACATGTTTAAAAAGTGACTTACAATAGACGAACATTAGCAATTCATCACAGAGCCAAACAATATTTTTTTGTTTTTATTTGTTTCTATATTGTTATATTATTTTAGTTTCTATTTACATTACATTTTAAAAATTACTTATCCTATAAAAGACAAACGAAAAAAAAAAAATAAAAAAAAGAAAAAAAAAAAAAAAAAAAAAAAAAAAAGAAAAAAAAAAATAAAAAAAAAAAATCAAAAAACATTATTAATTAATCACAGAACCAGCAAATTTGTTGCTATATTCTTGTATTTGTTTCTATATCGTTTACTCTTTAATTTTTACTTAATTTTAATTATTAATTAATTATTTACATTTCCCTGTTTTAAAATGACTTACAAAGCGAACATTAGTATGCTTAACTCGGCACAGAGCCACCCAATTTCGTTTATATATATAACCACTTGAACAAATCCACCTATTTTTCCTATTTATTTAAACATTTTATTTATGTATTTACATTTACATTTTAAAAAAGTGACGTTACCTATAAAAGACAAACATAGTAATTCCACAGAACCAAACAATATTTTTGCTATGTTTTATTTGTTTCTAATCGTTTACTCTTTTATTTTTAATTATTTAAATTATTTTAATTCTTTTATTTACATTTTTTAAAAATGACTTACAAAAGACGAACATTAGTAACTCGTCACATAGCCAAACAATATTCGTTTATATATAGAAACAATATAGAAACAAATACAAACATTATTTGTTTCTGTTTTATTTTAAATATTTTATTTTATATGTTTTATTAAATTTTTTTAAAAAGCGACTTACAATACTTACTTTTTACTTTACTTTTAGGCATTTAGCAGACGCTTTTATCCAAGCAACTTACATTGGGGGATCCATAAAGCGATTCTTCTTAAAGAGGCAAACCGACACAGGAAGTGCTTGTAATACCAAATTCTTAGACATTGTTCAAATAAGTACAAACTAGAAAGAGAAGGAATAAATAAAAAGAGAGAAGTTTTTTTAATGATGATGATGATGAAGTCAAGTAGCTTTGAAAGAGATGCGTTTTCAGCTGTCACTTGAAATTGTCAGGGATTCAGCATTTCGGATAGGGGTGGGAAGATCATTCCAAGAGCCAGGAATGGTGAACAAGAATGTTCTAGAAAGTGATTTTGAGCCTCTCTGTGATGGTACCACGAGGCGTCGCTCACTAGCGGATCTCAGACTTCTGGAGGGGATGTAGATTCGTAATAGTGAGTGGAAGTAGGCGGGTGCTGAGCCTGTGGCTGTTCTATATCCAAGCATCAATGTCTTGAACTTGATTCGAGCCGCACTCGGTAGCCAGGGCAAGGAGATAAAGAGAGGTGTAACAAGGGCTCTTTTGGGCTCGTTGAAGACCAGTCGTGCCGCGGCATTCTGAATCAATTGTAGAGGTTTGATTGTGCTTGATGGAAGTTCAGCCATAAGAGCATTGCAGTAGTCCAGCCTAGAGATGACGAGGGCCTGGACAAGAAGTTGTGCAGCATGCTCCGTTAGAAAGGGCCTGATCTTTCTGATGCTGTGCAATGCAAACCTGCAAGATCGAGCGGTCTTTGCAATGTGGTCTTTGAAGGTCAGCTGGTCATCAAAGGTTACACCAAGATTTCTGACCGAAGTCGATGGGGTAATTGTTGAAGAACCTAACTGGATGGTGAAGTCATGCTGTAGATTTGGAGTGGCAGGGAAGACAAGAAGCTCCGTCTTTGCCAGGTTGAGCTGTAGGTGGATATTTTTCATCCATGCCGAGTGCTGCCAGGCAGCCTTAGACCCTTGCAGCTACCGTTGGATCATCTGGGTGAAATGAAAGATAGAGCTGTGTGTCATCAGAGCCAAACAATATGTGTTTCTATTTTATTTTTTAATAATTTTTTTTTTTTTTGTTAAACGACAACAAACAATTCGTCACAGAGCAAACATTTCAAGGGTCACTTTACCCTTATTGGTTTATCATCAAAGAATGCGTAATATTAACACCTCACCATCTAGGCTATTTCCAGTGTCACTATTCATAGGTAAAGGATTTTTCAGACCACTTCTGAAGTAGCACGCATGCGCCGATATCACGTGATAGGAACCCGTTCTTTTTCTCAGCGTTGTTCAGGATGGCTCAATCATAGTCGCTGATCATTTAAACATTTGATAGCGATTTCAGAGGACAGTTGCCATTTGTTTGTAAGGTTCCACTCAACAAAATGATCATTTTCAAAATAAGTTATTTTAAAGTATACAGGTGTCTCCAGTAAGACAAAAACTATCCTGCGATTTGAACCCGGCTGAATGGAGGATTGGGTTTTCTGAGCCGCCAAGCGCCCCCTATAGAGAGATGACTTTTGGGTTACAGTAAACATGCATTGTCCAGCTCTTAATTGTTGAACTTACACGCACTGAATGGGGGTTTCACATGAATATCCGCCCACTGAAGCGCGACAAACATTCTGCACGTTCCACATGCGCCGCAGGTGCGCTGCGCTCGGACCCTCACACAGAGCGATTATAAAGCCCACCTACAGCCCCCGTCTGCTGCCTGTGGCATTCTTTACCCGTCTCCGGAGGGACGATCCCGTGGCATTAGATATTAGGCTACTTTGGAAAAACTTTCGTTAATTTGAATGCAACGAGCTCAAGACAAAATGCCATTTCTTCAGCACGCACTGGACTCGCAGTTGGAGAGTTTGGCTTTAGAGCAAGTGGTTCCGGCTCTGTTGGACCGAGGCTTTTTTTACGTGGATCATTTTCTGGGGGACATCGCGGGCCACATGGTTCTGGGTCAGGTCAAGCGCATGCACTCCTGTGGGCTTCTCAACGACGGCCAGCTGGCCAGAAGAAGCGATGGAGTTTGCCGGAGAAGCATCAGAGGAGATCAAATCACATGGGTTAACGGGACCGAGAGGGGCACGGAGGCTGTCAACTTCTTATTAACACTCATAGACAAACTCATTTCTCTGTGTGTGGGTCGACTGGGCAAAAGTATTTGCGCAAGGTCAAAGGTAAGCTTGATTGCACTTCGAAGTGCCAAGAATGTATCGAATGAATCACGTAATTAACTGATGAAACGTTTTTATAGTAGCCTAACTTTAATTAATAACACTAACAACTTGATACAATTCTCATCAGATCATAAATGTATTTTATATATATATACACACACTGCTGTTCAAAAGTTTGGGATCAGTAAGACTTGTAATGTTTTTCAAAGAAGTCTCTTCTGCTCATCAAGGCTGCATTTATTTGATCAAAAATACAGAAAAAAAACAGTAATCTTGCAAAATGTTAGTACAATATAAAATAATGGTTTCTATTTTAATATCCTTTAAAATATAATTTATTCCTGTGATGGCAAAACTGAATCTTCATTATCCATTACTCCAGTCTTTAGTGTCACGATCCTTGTGAAATCATTCTAATATGCTGATTTAATTAACTTATTATCAATGTTGAAAACAGCTGTTTTAATATTTTTTTGGAAACTGCAGTACTTTTTTTCAGGATTCTTTTATTAATTAAGTTAAAAAGAACAGCATTTATTCAAAATATAAATCTTTTCTAACAATATAAGTCTTTACTATTACTTTTTATTAATTTAACAAATCCTTGTTGAATAAAAGTTTTAATTTCAAGTTCAAGTTTAAGGTTTAAGTTTAATTTTTTAACATTTTTAAATCATCAAAGAATCCTAAAAAAAAGTGTATCACAGGTTCTAAAAAATATTAAGCAGCACAACATTTTCCAGCACTGATAATAAATTCAGCATTTAGAATGATTTCTGAAGGATCATGTGACACTGAAGACTGGATTAATGATGCTGAACATTCAACTTTGCATCACAGGAATAAATTAGATTTAATGTATATTATAATAGAAAAACGTTATTTTACATCATAATAATATTCACAATATTATTTTTTTTCCCTGTATTTTTTCATCAATATACAGCCTTGATGAGCTACGAACTCCTGTAAAAAACTAAAAATCGTTTCTGATCCTAAACTTTGACCGGTGGTGTATGTATATATTAATATATAATATATATATATCTTATATATAGAACATATACATACCAAATATACAGTCTATAAGCTTATATAGCATGCTACGTTAAGAGTTTTGGGGTCAGTAAGGTTTTTTTTTTAAAACACATTTTAAATTAACTGTTCTCTATATTAATATATTTTAAAACATGATTTATTTCTGTGATGAAAAGCTGAATTTGCAACAGCTATTACTGCGTCTTCAGTGTCACATGATCCTTCAGAAATCATCTTAATATGCTAATTTGTTGCTTAAGAAACATCATGATCAATGTTAAAAAGTTGTGCTGCTTATTTTTTTTGTGTGTGAAAACCGTAATATTTCTTTTCAAGATTTTTTTAAAGTTTTAAAGAACAGCATTTACTTGAGATAGAAATCTTTGGTAAGATTATAAATGTCTTTACTTTCACTTTCAATCAATTTAAAGCATCCTTGCTAAATAAAATGATAAAATTCTTAAAAATCTTACTGACCCAAAAGTTTTGAAACGGTAGTGTATAGCCTACACAAGTATACATGATGAACATTATATTACAACTTGTTGATTATTTATGTGTTTTTTAATGATTTCAGAGTACTTTGTTCATCTGGGTGAATACAGGTTCTCACTCCATTAAGCATTAGTTTCTGTCTTTGTTTGGCTCTTTGTTTAGAGCAGTTACAGTAGAGTGATTTGGCACACAGTCTTTACTGTGCCTGGTGATGAATGGCAGAGATAGGCTTTCAGTTTCTGCTGTTGCGAACACTACGTGACTCCTCTCACTGCACTGCTGTACTCTGGGTTACAGGAGGCCCTTAGTGAAGAAACAGGATGTTCAAGAGCCACTTGCGGACACAAGTGTTTTACTTGCTTTAAAAAGTCAAGAAACTGGCTATTTTCTAGTTTTGTTTGTCTCGCTTTTCTCTTATTTTGTAGTCTGCTGAATGAAAGTAAAACATGCGATTTATCATAAAGAGGCAATATTCTGTTTTAAACTAATTGTTTTTTAATGAGTCAGCAGGTAGCAGTTAAGTTTTCACAAAAGAGATTTGTTTTTAGTTGTTTTATAAGCATTGTCATGGATTCAGATAGCCGAATATAAGCAAATACATTGAATATTCTTTTAATATAATACTAAAACACTTTTTTTTGTCTGTCATCTGTTCCAAAACCTTACTGATGTCATAATCCCCAATAACAAAATGACAGCCGTGATAGTAAAAAAAATTAAAAAGGAAAAATAAGCACTTCAAGACTAAAATGCATTAAACAGGGTTTAATAAATGTATTGTTTTAGTGCAATTATTATTCTTATAAAGAGTATTAACATTTCTTAAATCAGTGTTTTGAAATGGTTAAGTGTGCTGAATCAGAGCTCTGGATTGTGTACGCTATGATAGTTGGCCGTCACAACTGAAGTCTGTGTGGTGCTGTAGACTCACGTTCAACACGTAGCACTGTCATTAAACCCTCAGCGCACTGGCTGCTGGCCAAGCTTGCTCTCTTTAGCCACGCATGTACACACACACTCGCACACGCACACACTTCCTCCTGCTCTCTGTGCAACTGCATGTTTACATTGCGCTATGACGGCAAACTTGCGTATGTACTCTTGTTGTGGGAACGTGTTCATGATAAAGACTTGTCTGCAGAATGTAAACATGGGCATTGGTGACTGTTACCCCCACTATGTGAGGGTTGGGAGGGGTTAACCGGGATCTGCTGAGAAGAGAAATAAAGTGCTTTGTTTTGAACATTATAATAGTATTTTGTAATAGTAGATCTGAGATTTTGTATTAATAATCATACCAAGACGGAGCCGATGCTTTCGGCCTACTTTAAAGGTGACATATCATGAAAATCTGACTTTTTCCGGTTTTAAAGGGGTCATATGATGCGATTTCAAGTTTTCCTTTCTCTTTGGAGTGTTACAAGCTGATTGTGCATAGATAAGATCCCTGAAGTTGCAAAGACTAAAGTCTCAAAACCAAAGAGATATTCTTTATAAAAGTTAAGACTCTGCCACGCCCCCCTAAAACGGCTCGTTCTAACACGTCCCCACATATCTACCTCACTATGTGGAAATATTAGCATAATGTCGCCCAAATGTGCACGCAAAGAAAGAATGCGTGGTTTCAGTAACCGCAGATAGTGTTGAAGCAGCATGTCAGAGAGACGCTGAGTGTTTTTAGGTGAAAGTAAAAGCACTTTATTTGGCCTTCCGAAGTAGATGCATTTAGGAATCTTTAAAGATTACTTACCCTGAACAGCAATGCATTTTATGGACAACCGTTTCGTGAACCTAGGAGAGGAGGTCATTCTGACTTTGCTATGACAATCTGGCGCTTCTGAATCAGCTACTGTTTTGTTATTAGTTTAAGTATTTGCTATTGACTGTTCAAATGCAGAGTTTTGCGCAGTGTGTGTGTGTGTGTGTGTGTGTGTGAGAGAGGGAGAGAGAGAGAGAGGGTCACATCACAGAGTCAGCTGTCTTAACCGTGGCTTGTGTACTGCAAACACATACCAGCTTCATCACTGTGTCTGTCACGTGACTCTGTTCCCCTTTCTGGTTTGGCTTTACATTTATTTTGAAAGATGAAGCTCGTGATTATGGTAAGGGGCGTTACATTTCTGACGAGTGCTTGCGGTGTTCGGCCAATCACAATGCACTGGGTCAGCTGGCCAATCAGAGTCAGACTGCGCTTGTCGGAAGGAGGGACTTTGTAGACAACGAAGCGTTTGAGAGAGGCGGGCATAGAGGACCTACAATAATGTACAGTATTTGAAAAATAATGTGTTTTTTGAACATTAAAGAATACAGTATATGTCAACATATGCTGTTACACCAAATACACAAAATAATGATCTTTAAAAAAAGCATCATATGACCCCTTTAAGTGCTATAACCGGGTCCCCAGCGCATCTACCAACCCAGGAAAAATGAAAAAGATTAACCCAGTAACTTTGTTTTGGTAAGCCTTTTTTTGTAAGCATCTGAAAAAACAAGTGCATCAGATTTCGCTCCCTTTGTGACGTGGCAAAGGGATCTTATTATAATATCACTCGCGTTGACGGCGCTGCCATTCTGTTTTCGTAAGCTAAAACGGCATACCAGTTCTAATGCCATGGCTAAAGTTTGAGCAAAGCATGCAAACTGTTTTATTGTTAGCAGCACAGACGAGCACAGAACACTATTTAGAGTCCCAGCCTCAGAGGAGACAAGAGAGCAGTGGATTTATTTGTTTACCGTATATGTTCTATTAACTACTGAAACAAAACTTTAGAAACCATTTCAGGTTTAAAGTCAACTTCATTTTTAGACAAACATTTGAAATTAGAAGAACTTTTTTCAGCTCTGTGTAAAATGTCTCGACACTAAAACAAATAGATTAGATTAGAAATATATACATTTTATGATAGTAAAGCTGTGAGCAGAATGTCCATATAGACAATTAGATTCTTGTTACTTGTTCAAGAGGAGAAATGCCTTAAGAAATTTCTCTTGTCAATAATTTGTAGCAAGACTTAGAGTATCTTATAAGTATGACATGTATTTTTTAAAATGACAATCAATCATTATGTTTACCTGGAAATAGGCTTTTCTGGGATAAGATGTAAAGTAAAATATCTATCAAGCTTAGGTTCACGTGTCTTCTTTTTCAGGCGATGGTGGCTTGTTATCCAGGAAATGGAGCAGGATATGTGAAACATGTAGATAACCCTAATGCAGACGGCCGCTGCGTCACCTGTATTTACTATCTGAATAAAAACTGGAATGCCAAGGTAGACTTTTCAGTAGTTTATTTCAAATGTCATTTCCAAAATATTTATTGTTCAGTGTTAATTAATCAAATGTCACTGTATGTTTTTAGGAGCATGGCGGATTGCTAAGGATATTTCCTGAAGGAAAACCTTTCGTAGCCGACATCGAGCCTTTGTTTGATCGACTTCTGATTTTCTGGTCAGATCGTAGGAACCCTCATGAAGTTCAACCGTCGTATGCTACAAGGTTAGTATTAGCTTTCATGTTATAGAACTATATGTCAATATGATTTCATGGCAGCTTTGCTAAAGTGTGTTTTGTGCCACAGGTATGCAATCACTGTGTGGTACTTTGATTCAGAGGAAAGAGCTGAAGCAAAAAGAAAATTTAGAGATCTGACAGGTTGGTTCAGCCAAAATCATCAGTATCAGTGTGTTTTTTTGAAGTCTAATTCTAAATATCTAATTGTTTAAACCTTTATATTTCAGCCAACTCACAGGAGGGTTCATCATCTTAACAGAAATACACTGGCCTGTCACCTCAGAGAGGATTTCTTTTGTCTACCGTCTTATTTCTTAGCTTTTTTTCTATTTTTACATTGCTTGTTGCACTAATGGTACCTCTCCCCCCACTTAGTATTTGTGATTTACTACGTTTGAATCCGGTTCTTCAAATAAGTGAAGAGTCGTTTGAGTAACCCGCTGCTAATGTAAAGACAATTTTGTGAAAAATGTGAGAATATTAAAACTGATTATTAGATGTTTATTATAATTCAATTCTTCTTTTAAAAAAACTTTTCAGAGCTATATTGTCTAGATGTGTAAAAAGAAAATGAAAAATAGATAAGAAGCATATATATATATATAAAACACTAGTTATTGTTTGTTTCAGAAATATGTCAACAAGCATTATAAATATTTTCTTTTATATGCTGTTATTTGCTGTTTTGGCACATATTTTATCGTTCTTTGTTAAATGAACACTTCATTAGAAAGGAAATTTGAAACTTGTCAGTGGACTTGAAGTTGTGTATATATAGAGGCTTTATTATTTTTGAACGGCAGTTTGATGTTGAATGGAGAGTCTTTCAAATAGAGATGTTTATAAAAGTCATTCTGTACTGTGTTCACAAACCTTTAAAAAGCACTTGGTCAGATGATATTGCTTTATTTGTTCAGTCCTTGTGTGGGTTAGTGTTTAATGAGAGAACTGAATCAGCTTGCATGCAGGTCAGCAATGCTGCTCAACCACACCCTCGGATCAATATTATTTGACAGTTGTTTCATAACGTTTTGAGCTTTATAAAATGTTTCTTTTACAAAAGTTGTTCTGGAAAAAAAATTCAAAATGTGTGAACAGGTTAGTTCATGTAGGCTACTGTACACAAATTGATTTACAACTATTTGAAATGGCCAATTAAACAATGTGTTAAAATGTTTACAATTGTCCCATTGTTTATATTACATTGTTGCTTTTTTCAGTAATAAAGTTTTTCCTTTGGCCATAATTTACCACTAGGTGTCGCTGTGTCCCCATTGTGCTGTTTTATTTAGCGTAGACGTGTACTATTGATATTTACCAGCCATTTTATCCCATTTTTATTTATCACGTAAACGCATAGAGATAAAAATAACTAAATACACAGTTTCTTTTTGGGTCTAAATGTTTATAGTTTTTTTGCTCTATCCTTAATGGTTATCTGTTTTTTCTAAAAAAAAAAAAAAAACAGATGAAAATATACACCCTTTCAGCGAACAAATAAGAAGCATTAAAAACAAATCACCGACGTAATCATCATCCTTAATGGTTATCTCCATCTCGCGCATAACAGACGGTGACGTATAATACGTATAAAGCTCCGCCCTTTTCCACAATTGGCGCCAAAGACAGTTAATTAGCCAAACATCACTCACAAAACTGATTTAGCGACTACGCTGTAATAAAACTGTCCTCCATTACTGTGAGGAAACATGAAGGAGCATCTCACTATAAGAGAAGGTAGGAGCAATAATCGTTCATATTTCCACCATATGTGGTGTAATTACCACACAACTAATTCATTCACCTCATTAACAATGGTTAGATCACTGAAAACGCGATTTCTATAAAATTAAGTCTGTATGAAACCAATAGGCCAAATATAACTACAACTGTAGCTAAATTTCCCAGAAGAAAAATGCATGTAAAACATGAGAAATGAATATGCCTAAATATACAGTATATAAGTGGTAAAGTCATTTAAAATATGAAATATATTCAATAAAGTGAACATTATCCTGCCACACTTGCATTTAGTTGTTAGAAGGATTTTAAAAAGTGATTATGTCTATGAAAATCTGAGACTTACGGGAGATCCTGGCTTTCACAAAAGCTCTCATTGCATAAGTATAAAACGTTACAGAAGATCCTTGTTGAAACAAAAGAGCTCCACAGACGTTATTACTGACTGTAACCTCTAGATGCCACTCTTGCCGTACTGTGGATTTCACAGCTCATGGGAAGCTCTGCGGTAGTAAGATTTAAAGGTGGTTGACTGTTTTTTTTATATTGCTTGATTGTGTTTGGTTTGCCGTCTTAACATTTGTTAATGCTTAGTGGTTCGAAAACGCATTATTTTCACATAATTTACCTTTATTCTACACCGCTCTGTTCCTTCTCATATAAACGCGCTGATCATTTCCTGCTTTTTTGAAGCCCCTCCCTCAGAAATACGCATTGGGCTCAGATTGGTCAGCTGGCTCAGTGTTTTGTGATTGGCTAAACCGCCTCTAGCGTGCATCTAAACGTCCCTCCCCTCAACATAGCAGCATGTGCTCTGGTTGTATTGTAAACAAAGGCGTCGTTAAAGGCCTTTCGCATCGCGGGAACCTTTTCATAGTACCAGAACTGATTGTGGAACTACCCACTTTTTGGCGTTTTCGCACTGCTGGAACTGGGTGCGATTTTAGTACCGGACTGCTTTTTTCGAGAACCAAATTAACTCCTACTCCAGAGTAGGGTCTAATCAGCACAACTGGTACTAATCGTGAAGTTAAGTAGACATTGATTGGCCAAACGCTTATGAAAACACCCTCACCTGCCATGATTTAAAACACAGTGTAAACATACTGTAAACATTGTATCAACTTATTTCGCAAGTATGGAGAACAGAGATAGATGGATGGACGCTGAAGTGCAGGCACTTGTAGTTGTCGTTGGAGATTCTTAGTCCTCATTTCTGTTCTTTCAATCGCTTTACGTATATGTCAACTTTTCATGTCCATTATTGTGAAGCCCGCGAGACACAACAAAAACACAGCTCCGATCACAGCGTCCTCCATCCTCTTGTTGTTAATGTTGTTCTTTGTTTCTGTTGTTGAAAGCCACGCACAAATGACGTCGCTGTCGAACGGCTTACATCACTTCTTAGTACACACTGTTGGGCTATGCAGCCCTTTAAATGGTACTGGGAAATAGTTCGCGCAAATTCGTCCCAGTATTTTAGTACTGTACATTTAGTTCTGGAACTAAAGCCGTGCGAAAGTCCCCCTGTTCGCTTTTAATATACGGTTTTATCCTGATTAAAGCTTAATACAGTTCGGCAACCGCATCTATATAATGTGGAAAATAAGTGTATTCACGAGCTGATGATCAGGTGAGAGAGAGAGAGAGAGATGCAGAGCGCGTGCAGAGCAGGGCGACGCGAGGGACAGTATTGAGAACTGCTGCTTTAGAGCATTGATTTTGTGAATCCATTAGAATCGTTAGAAGATCGCGATTCATATATGAATAGATTTTTTACGTGCACCTCTAGTTTTCTTCCTCTTCTCTAAAGCAGTGCAGCGTGGCCTCGCCCCCTTTGCTGCGTGTTCCTGGAGGCGGGGTTTATGTAAAATTCTGGGTTCTTGACGTAACGGACCCGGGAAGTAGCTCGTTGTAGTCCCTATATATGAGCTGTTTTTGTAGGCATTAAACTGTCAGAATTTTAAAAGGTGATATCTTCGTTTGCATTGAACTTTCCGCTTTGTAACTTTGCAGATATTGTTTATGATCAAACGCAACATTACACTCTAACTAACATTAAAAAAGTGAAATCGCAATCAAACACCCCTTTAAGTAAGACTTAAAATCAATGCCTCTCAAAACATAACTCTTGTATGCAGTACTCTCACATCTATAGTAAAGTATTATGACACTAAAACCTTCATCCTACCATCCTCTATCTATATCCGTGCCTGTCGCTTTTTTATGCCTTTGATCAAACGCAGGTGTTAAATTGCTTTGAACAGTAGATGAATAGACTTCAGTAGATGTGACACAATTCATATCTCATGTTCATATAGGTGTTGAAGGTTCTATGTACCTGTAGCTGCCCTAATGAGAGGCTCTTTGCTATTTAAACACACTCTGATTTCCAATAAGGACAGTATAGGGGAGATGGACAGCTCCTAATCATTAGGGAGGATTCAGGTTTGGGCTTTTTCACCTCTTCTTCCTCCTCCTCATCTCTCTTTCTCTATCTCTCTCCTGTGATCTATCATTCATGGACTTCATTTAAAATTGTGTAAAATATTTAAAGTTGGTTGGATTTCTTCAGTGGGCTTCAGCAGTGACCTCCCCCTCAGTGCCTGAAGTCAGTGGAGAAAGATATGCAGCAGGGAGAAGGGAGAGAACAAGAGAGAAAAACAGGGCAAAGAGGAAAGGTGTAGGGGAGACAGTGAAGGAAAAAATGAAGAACAAGTTACAGTGTTACTTAGAACTGAACAAAAGCTGTGTTCGGAGTGGAATACTAGCTCACTATACTGAACACTATGCGGTATACATACTTTCTACTCTATATTGAACATTGTTATTCCACTGTAAATGTTTCAAACATTAGTGCTGTCACATGACCTCATTACGTTGCATGTGACTGGCATCCAGTTATCTTTGAAATTAAAAAGTTTACTTTTTAAAAAAACTGTTTTAACTATTGGCTGTCTGATCAAGTAGTAAGTAAAAATGTTAAATAATTACTTAACAGTTGATTCAACAGACTGTAAATGGGAGGTCAATTCTAGCACATTGCACACTTTACCGTGCACAGCATACATACTATGAGCTGGAGGAATAGTATGAATGTGGTAGTGCATTATTCTGACAGATTTGGAAAAGTCAGAACTTCGGCTCTCTGAGAACCCGTAAGGATAGTTCACCCAAAAATGAAATTTTTATTTTTATCTGCTTACCCCCAGGGCATCCAAGCTGTAGGTGACTTTGTTTCTTCAGTAGAACACAAATGATGATTTTTTACTTTAACCGTTGCAGTCTGTCAGTCTTATAGTGTAAGTGGATGGGAATCACGGCTTTGAGTCATAAAACATACACAAACAAAACCAAATAAACCCTGCGGCTCGTGATGATACACTGATTTGAAAAGACACAAAATTATCAGTCTGTGCAAGAAACTGAATAAAAGGGTTTAATTTTTTTCATATTTTTTACCTCTGATTTTCACCGCAATGTCTGAACTGCCCTGAGCACGTTCGCATCTTCTTCAGCCGGCACGTGAGGCGTCTTCTTCTTCTTCTTGCTTTACGGCGGATCGCAGACTTATAAGTGCATTACGCCACCTATCTCTCAAATGGACCACTGACACGCCTAATTGAGATTGTCAATGGTCCATTTGAGAGATAGGTAGCAGTAATGCACTTAAGTCTGTGAAGAAGACGACGCCTCACGCGCAGTCTGAAGAAGAAAACGTGAATGCGCTCAGGACAGTTCAGACATTGCGGTGAAAATCAGAGGTAAAAAACTATATAAATACTGTTCAGTTTCTTGCACAGACCGATCGTTTTGTGACTTTTTACATCAGTGTATCATCACGAGCTGCAGGGTTTAATTTGGTTTTGTTTGTGTATGTTTTTTTGACTCTCAAAGCCGTGATTCCCATCCACTGACATTATAGGACTGACAGACTGCAAAATCTTTGTTTGTGTTCTACTGAAAAAACAAAGTCACCTACATCTTGGAAGCCCTGGGGGTAAGCAGATAAACATCAAATTTAAATTTTTGGATGAACTATCCCTTTAACATGAAGTCAACATGAGATCAAATCTATTGACTTCCTTAGGGTGTGTTTCTGGACTTATTTATTTATTGGTGCATGTTATTCCAAACAAATAAGTCTTCATAATTTTTTATAAAAAAAAAATTACCCTGACCAGTTTGCACTAATCAATTCCCAGTGGATTAAATCAAATCCCTTCACTCCAAACATTTTTCTTCATAAATATCTTGTTTCACTCTGAAATGCATCACATTTTGGAAGTAAACTGGGTAGAACAAATTATTTCAACAACTTCTGAGCTATAAAATCATCTTTTTTCACAGAGCAAGACCTAACATTGTTGGAAAATATCTTAAGTAAAACACTTTTAAAAGTAAGCATTTTTCCCCTTATTTATTTATTTAGTTTTGCCGTAGGAAGTTACAGTGAGATCAGTATAATAGAAGACACAGATTGAAATATTCCTGCTAATTGAAAACCTGGTGAGGATACCATGAGGTGAAAAAAAAACATGTCAGAAATACCCGTGAGATTCTGTCCAACATAAAGCAGATTCACTTAGCCACTGCTAAAACATGTCAAAAATAAAGGCCCTGGTGCACTGGATTGCCATTCATTGTATGTGGAAGCAAAAGTTAGCAGGGCTACATGGGAATATTTTGATAATCCCTTACCTGAAACCTGTAGGTAACTAAAAAAGGCTACATTAACCAAAACTAAAGACCGGGAGAAAAACATAGGAGGGAAAGAACGAACATAAAGAAGCAGGAAAGTAGAAACGCAAAGAATAATCACTGATGTTCAGCATTCACTTATGATGAACAGAATGTAAAAGAAATGATGCCAGATAGTAACAAATCCAAGAAAAGTTTATTATGAATATGGCACCTGTAAGATGGTAAAAAAACTGTTACAGAAAGACAACCATGTATGACATGTTGCTTTAACTGATGAAAACCTACAAAAGTATAAAATAACCCTGTTGTAAAATGAAGTATGTACATTTTTGAATTGCAGCATTATTCATGGTAAATGAACAAAAAATGTGTTTCCAAAAAAATAAGCCAGGCACTCAAAGTTAGCTTCAGTTAGTTGTTTTTTGTCTTTTTTTTCTCTGAAAACAAAAAAACAAAATCAAAATGTACCATAGTTTTCTCTTTTTAATATTTTAATTTGCTTGTACTTAGAATTTATAACACTGTTAACACTGATACTAAGAGAATCCCCTTTCTCCCATATTCTTCTACTTGGCACCAAGTTCCTCATAAAAGAATCTGTATAATTGTACAAGAAATAGTTAAAAACACAGACACAGTCTTCACAGGTAATGAAGTGATTTCTCATATTGTAATTTTAAACACTATTTATCTGACAGCAGCTGAGATTAGTTTAAGATTAAATCACCAGCAATCATTTTGACACAACACAGATACATTGAGACAGCTCGCCCGGCTGTTCTGTTAGTAACATATGGGTGTATTTCCTGGTCCACAGTGTCTGTTTTGGGAGCTGCCCCCAAACCTCGTCCCGACCGCTTCTGCTCTACGTACAAAATGCTAAAATCTAGGATCCTGTTAACCTGCAGCGGTGACGCCAAGCTCTCCTGCAACCGTTCCGACAGCGAGTCCCGTTATTGTCATTTTTAAAAACATTAATATCATGACCTGGGTTTGAGTAACAACACGTTTTCACAGAAACCACAGACACAAGTTTCCTGATGTCGGGGGGGAGCCTGATTCAGGTAAAAAGACGAAGGCCCCCCCCCTTCCCTTTGCTGGACAGACTAAAAAACACTAAACATCGACAAAGCCGCTGGACTGAACAAAATCAAGTAAACCAAACCAAACAATTAACTTAGTAAACATGCATTTCCAAAACACCTATAAAAATAGATTTTATAGTGAGAAATATTTTTTTCATCTCTTTAGAAATCTTTAAAATTGTTTATTGTCCTGAAATGCTACCGTCATCTTTTTTTTTCCTGTGAGTTGCAGGGTCCTTGAAGTCAACAGGCTTGGTGGAAACCAATGAAATACACCCAATGCACAAGACAAGCACAAGGGACTCTGGGAATGTTTCACATCTGAGGCTTTTAAGGTTCCAGTCTACTAAATGCTACTTCCGTTTTTTTTATTCCTCATCACATTTGAGCTGGAAACTGCAATCCCAGAATTCCTCAGTGGCAAAAAATGGCTCCTTAAACCTTTGAGCTAGTTTAGAGTCTTTTATCTCTGAGAAGAGAGAGAGGTCTGTAGACTACACGACAGCAAAGCAATAGCAGAAACAGAAAAAAGTAATACATACAAAAAGGAAGCAGCAAAAAAGGTGACACTACATTGGAAGGCCACCACACAAAATCCACTAACCTCCACTGGTTCACTAAGACTGCAAGGGGGCCGGAAGGAGAACAAATGTTTCCCCGTCCAAGCCCGGACTAGCACAGAGAGGACAAAGGACAAAACAGCTACATTAGCTCAGTATATACTGCATATAGTAACACACACTTAAGTTGCTATGGAGACTGACAGCCAATGACACTTACACATTGTACAAGTTTACGGTTATCACACTGCGTAATAGATGACTTGATGGACGGCTGCCAAATGATGAAGTGACAGTATTCTTCCGTTTTATTACTTTAGTGTTTTTTTTTTAAACATCAAATCACAGTGTTTTAACACCAAACTGTGAGAGTAAAGTTTTTTTGGCAACAGTGGATAAAAATTAGGAATGTGGATTTTCAAAACACCTTTTTTGATTGAAAATGCATGTCCTTATTACAATCTCCATTTGATATGTGATTTTCAGAGAGAGTTAAGGGGTAAGGGATGAAGGGGGACTGATTTCGGAAAGGACACCTGGCTCGTAAGCTAAAGAGGGAGTGTAAACAATCAAACCAAAAATTTATTTAAAAAAAATTAATCCCCAAAACAATTAAGCATAGCGCTGACCAAAGCCTGTTTGGAGTTTAACATTCATCTTCAAGTTTATGATGTAAAATTAGCCTCAGTTGCAAAAAACCGTTTCTGTATCCCTTTCCAGACTCAATCAGATTGAGTTAAATATTCTCCTGTGTTCACGGGTAGGTGATGAACATAATAAACAAAAAACAAACTGAAAAAAAAATAATAATCTGTTAGAAGTTTGACTTTTCTGTGGAAAAGCTCTGAAGCCGCAATTTGTTTGGAGTTCCAGAACAGTACCTACATCAGCCAGCTGAGTGAGGGTAACTCAATGATAGCACCATGGATCTGCAAACAGAAGATGGAACTGGAAAAATCTCACTGACCTGTTCCATGTCCTGGGATTTTATAGTAACATTCTATTCACAGGTCAATACCCGGCTAAATTGCTTTTTTAAAATGCATGATTTGCAAGTTAAGTTGAGCTATAAAAAAACAAAGAAAAAGCATTATTTCTAAAATACTATTCCCCCTTTAGAAAGAACCGCAAAACCCTTTGAACTACATCAAATAGGGTAACATCCTTTTGTCAGCATCAATCTTGATTACACCAAGATAACTTTAGAAACATACGTTTCTTTTCTTGTCAATTTTCTTTTTCTAATACCTTTAAGACATCCTAATGAGGATGTTATATACTCTGGACAAATATCACACCACAGAGAAAACATACGCTACAGTGCTATGAATTCCCTGTGGCTCAGAAGGAACTCTTTACAATAGAGATTAGTCTGTTTAGAGAAACCGTCATCAAGAACTTGTGTAAGGAGGCGAGAAAGAAGAAAGAGAAAGTCGAAGAGATAGAAAGACGCAGGAAGAGAAACCATTAATTTCAGTTACACAAGCTCAATTGCTCAAAATTCAAAGTGCTAGAACATCTCACTTTTCCCCAACACAGTCTTTTGCCTCAGAAGTCTTTTTAACACAGTTGAACACAGTAATATGGTCTCGATGTTTTGCTTTAATCCTCCTTGCGCTCCAGAGTCTGTGTGTTGTGGATGCCGTTGCTGTAGACGGGAAACGGAAGCGTGGAGAAAAGTCCCTCTGCTGTGGTGAAGACATTAGCAGCTGGCATCTGAGTGAGCCCGGCTCCACTGACCGCACCCCCAAAGGGGGTGGACATGTTGAGCCGGTGCACATGATGGTACAGCATCTCCATGGGTGTCTTGGGGTCTATGCCAAAGCCGGGCCCATCCATGAAGTTCACAGCAGTGTGAGCATTAGGCAGGATGTTGCCCTGCATGGCCAGACTGACGTCTGCTGGGGCATATCGGATCGTTCCAGTGGTGTAGACTCGTGGGGAAGTCGTGCTGGTGGCAGCAAGCGTGCCTGTGACTCTGTGCACCAATGGAAGTACCACATTCCCCGCTTGTAACCGCTGCAGGGCTTCCAGATCACTGGTGTAGAGCAGGGAACCGGAGGAGGTGGGTGTACCCTGCTGCTTGTCCCGTGGCGATGCCGAGAGAGGTGGGGAGAGCGGGTCAGCGGTGGTGGAACTGGAAGGAGGAACCAAGCTGCCCGGAGTTGCGCTGGACACAGAGGTGGGGGCACTGTTATTGTTGCCGCTGCTACTGTTGCCACTGAAGTTGAGCTTTCTGCTGCCTCCACCACCCTCGGCACCAGGTGGAGTGAGGACAGAGTCGGGGATAGACACCTGCAGGCCGGCAGGCGGGGGAGAAGGGAAGGTGTTGTGGGGTTTTGTCATGCTGTAGGGAGACTCGTTGCGGGAGATCTCTCGGTTGGGTGGGTAGTTCCAGATGCTGCTGTCGTTGTCGAAGTTTATAGGTTCTGACATCTCCGTCTTGATCTTCAGCACAGAGGAACTGGTTGGGGAGGGTGGAAGCAGGAGGGGAGGCTGGTCTCCAAGGGTGGGGTCCAGGCTACCAGGGCTGGGGGTAGCAGCGGCCGAGGGAGACAGACGGAGACGTCGACTTCCATCCCATTTCTGCTTTTTTCTCCTCTTCTTTCTCTTCTGGTGTTTACTCATTGCTGGTCCGCTCAGCTCCCCTCCACTGTTGCAGTCCTTCACAATATCTTCCACCTCATCCTCTTCTTCTTCTGAGGAGCAAGAGGAGGGCGAGTCCTGTAGTTTCTCCACCTCACCATCACCGTAACGCTCCACCTTTATGTGTAAACCACCTAGGTGGCCCTCCTTGTGGTCGGTTTCACAGTCAGAAGGTTCCAGACTATCATCACTGTCCTGACTTTCTGGATTGCTGGAACTGTCTCCTTCCTCCTGTCGTCTCATCTCTTGCTCTGGCGGCTGGCCCGTCTGTTTCTTACTGTCCGACTCTGGATCTTCACTGTTCTCGGAAGACTGATTCCCCTTTCCATCTGACTTGGAGTTTTCATTGTCTTCTGGGAGAAAGAAAAAGGTTTAGTGGACAAGTTTCCAAACACATCCCAATGTCATAGTTTATTTAACAAAGCAAGGTTATTCGCACAAGAAACAGTTCACTAAACATTGTCAGGGGTTTTATGTTAAGGCTATTCATTTAAAGTTTGGTTGCCTTCTATTTGGATTTATATTACACGTCTTATGTACATGACACAATTACACTGGGGACATAAACTGTTTTTTGATGTTGTATTTTTGGCAACCGCATTAGCCACCAGTGAATTATTCATAATGTGATGTATCGTTGATCATTAGTTTTGTCATGAACTAGTCAAATTCTGTTCAGAACAAGTGTTGTTGGTAGCTGGGTTCTTAAGAACAAGACGAGCTCAATCTATGTATCAGAAATCATTAATACATCAAAATTCTTTCTTTTTAAAATATATGAATTTAGAACTGAGGGGGAAAAACAAAACTGTGAGGCAAATATATCTCACAGGGATTTGGAAATTCTGGCCTTAGGAAAAACATGTCTGCATTGGAAGAGAAACACAGGGAGAGAGAGAAAGAGACAGAAGGAGAAGGCGGGGATAGGTGTAGAAATAGGTAGGGAGTGTGAGAGGAGAAGAGGGCATGGTTTAGTCCAGTTGCAGCTGGCACAGTCTGTAACCTTTGTGATGAAGACTGGAAAAAGGCTCGGCAGGCAGAGATGCCCAGGGGCCAATATGTTGGCACTTTCCCCAGACTGTCAACTGGCCTTGTTCACTCACAGCCTCCACCATCTCTGGAATCTCACTTCATCTTTTTTTGGAATGTATAATTAATATCTCCAACTGGCTGAGGAGTTTTAATTGGCTATTTACACCAGTTTTAGGGACATATCGAAAGCACCACATTTTCTTGTCCTACATAATTTACAGTAATTATTGAAATGAAGATAATTTACACAGTAAGAGCCCTCAGATGAGACATTTGCATTTGATTAAAAGAAAACTTTCAAGTATGTTGTGTACAGTGTTACTTTACAATACTACTGGTTTGTAAATAATCTAAAATGTAGAATCTAGTATCACCAGAAACGGTTCCATGAACAGGGATAACAAACTTGGAGCAAGAAGAACTGGTTTTAAGTGTCCTGCTCAAGGGCATAGTAATGATTAAACCAACAACCTTCCATGTATTCTGTACTGTTTTGGGGCATATTGCAATGAAATGGGACTAGGAGTGATACTCTACCAGAGTTCTTGGAGTCGGATTCAGAATCAGATGTTTCTGAGGACTCTGATGCTTTCTCTGGCAGGTTAGGCAGCTGTGCGATATCCATGGGTGTATCTTTGTACTCTGGATTACTGCCAATTTAAAAAGAAACCACAAAAAAGACACGTTTAGAAGGTACAAGTCATTCACTTTGCCAGCTGAGAATCATTCACAGCCGTGTGAAAGATCCTTTACACTCTTCTCTAGAATGTTCCAGACATCCTGATTGATTCACTGCGGCCCAAACCAAAGAGCATTCTAATAATCTCTAAGCCCAAACACAGACCCAAAAGCAGCAAGAAATCACACTGCAGTTTGACAAAATCTGTGTGCTTGGCCTTCGTCATCTTACAGAGGAACCGACTATTATTAACTCTCTCAGATACTTTAATCTTGTCACAGTGCCAGAAGGAAAGAAACAAAAAGATGGCAATTTCATCAAAGTAAAAGACTCATATACCTGAGTACATAGTTGACCCAGATTATGTTTTTTTCGTTGGCATTCTTGGTGTTGATTGCAATAGTGGCACTGGACTGGATCCAGATATAACCTCCATTCTTCTGAATCCAGCGGTAATACTTTGTCACACACTGACCTTTATTCAGCACTATAAAAAGAGGATAGAATACAAGAAAGGAAATGGTGGAAGAGAAAAAGGAGATAAAGTGAACAATGTGATACATTTTAATTTAAATATACCCAGGTTTAATTACAACAATAACAAATAATAATAATAACCATAATATTTGCATTCAGTAAAGCACAAACCTATCCATAATTTCATTTGAAAGAGATACTCTATTACCAGTTTGAACACTCTTAATCTCAAAGGCCCAGCAGAGGGCGCTGTGACTATTTGCTAAGGGCTCTGTAATCGTGTCCTTGTCTGAGGCTACTCATGTGAAGACACTGTGGCAGTTGCCATAATTTTGGCTAAATTAAGCGCTAAATAGCGATCTCAAATAATATGAATTTGCATTAATCATTGTTCTGCAAAACAGAAACAGTCGGAATCCAAGCATGGTATTAAATTCAGATTCTGGGTTTAATTACAGCTACAAATAACCCTTTCCGTAAAAAGAGTCCATTGAGAAAGATGATTTATATAAGAATAAGTCTAGTAATTAAAATCATTACAGACTAATAGCATTGTTTAAGAAGCCGTCCCAAAGGCTCCGATAATTGACTTTAGTTCACCGACTGCTTTCTGTACCAATAAATGTGTTTTAAGCGCTAACTCCAGAAAATTGAGACAAAAAGCCAAGAGTTGTTTATCTGACTTGTTCGCTGTGGCCAGTGGGCATACCCTTGACTCACCTTCACTCTCTTCAACAAAGTTTACATGCTACTGAGGGTCTATGGAGAGGTTCAATATACATGGACTGCATCTAAGCAAAAGTGCTAGAAAAAACATTGTTCACATCTGAAATGACAGAACTGAAGATAAAAGAAAGAACTGCTATGGAGAATATTCCAAAAATATATAAGACGAGAGGAAAATGTTTTAACATATGCCTTTTGAAATGGTTTAAAATCTCACAGTGATAGACCGATAAATAGCTATCCTACACCATTTTCATTGTACACAGCTAAGTTGCAAATGATTTGGCAATACAAAATGCAGAGCTATTTGTTGTGCCAATAAAGCACATTAAATTGAAACCAAATCAAAGTATTGTACAGCTTCAGTATATTAAATCTTGTCATACATACAGAGCGATTCTTTCCCTCTATCTGTGAACATGCGAGTCCGAGCGGTCCCTTTAAATCCTCATTACTGTCTACAAGTTCTAGGACATTTTTCCCTCTGCCTTTAAACCTGATGAGCTGATCTCATCTGCATTGCATTTGAAGTGCTGGCCCCCTCGGCTCCGCCCGGCACCACGTCTGTACAGGTGAGGCTTATTCTTTAACCCCCTTTCAGTTACGCTGCCATTAAATCAATCAGAGGCTGCTTGAGTTATTGATTTAGTGGTAATGAAGCCACCCCTTTCTCTCTCTCTCTCTTTCTGTATCCTTCTTTTTATTTTCCGGTGCAGGAGTCGTTGGCTGCTTTTGGAGGCTTTAAAAGGAATACGGCCTCTTTAATCTGCCTGCCTTCTCCTGGAGCCTCGGGCAAGCCTGCAGGATGGTCTCTCACTCTCTCTGTCTCTCTCCCTCTTCTCCGTTCTTTTTCATTCTATCTCTCTCGCTCTCTCTGCACCAGGGCCTCTGTCCTTCAGTTCTGTTAAATCACTTGGATCCCTTCCATAATAGCAGCTACCTTTCAGATACCCTTTACCCAGCGTGGCCTCACTTCCAGCAGGAGGGGTGGAGTGTCACTGTCATATAAAAGCAAGTAATTTACACCCGTGAAATTGCTTTATGGAAAAGTCCTTGCAGTCCACTGGGGTATTATTGTAAAGACAAGCCTTTTATGAATGAGAGAGCAGACATGCAGATCTGCGGCACCCGGGCAGGGTTTGGCTGGACAAGTGAATTGGAGGTTTTTAACTTATATTCTTTGGATCTAATGGGCAAAACTTCACCAGCAGAGTAAACGCATTGGCTATTTAGAGATGCCGCGAGAAGTGAAATTACACCTACGTTCATTGTTTTCAAAGCATCATTACAGTTGCAAGGTGTTTTGGAATAACTGCAAGTAAGGATACAATCATCTGCTGGTTATAAAGATGTCTTTGTGTTGTAAAATCCAGATAAAACCAGATTCTAGCTGGTCAAAGCTGGCTGTTTATGGCCATATGCTAATCCAAACTGCTTGAGATAGTTGTTTAGCTGATCTAAAAGCTGTTGGGGCTGAAGTAAAACTAGTTAGAGCTGGTTGGCTACACTGGTGCAAACAGCTAAAAACTAATTAAAAATGACATTAAAAACAACAAAAATTCATTCCAATGAATCTCTGCTGACATAAATGCAGCATATCCGTGGATACAGACTAACAGAAACATCTATTTTATATTTACTATGAATCCATTATGGAAGAAACCTGAAGAAACACTGTCAACGGTACATGCGATGGGTGTTAGAGCAGGTGTATTTTTCCGCAGCTGTGGAGTCTATCTTCAAGCACAATAAGGAGTGAAGGGAGTTTTTCATTAAAGTCAGTTTGAACTACTCTTCAGAGACCGGCTCTTGTAGTCTGCCTTCAGGCACAGAGCTTCAGTCTCCTGGGGTTTCTCCACACTTCTGTGAGCCATCGTTTCCCACCTCTGTCTCTCTCTCGCTCTCTTTCTCAGCTGGTAAAAGCACATGCACACACACACACCCGCGGAGCATTTAAGCGGTGAGTATTATACATAGTCGTGTAACAGTGTCTTTTATTAATTTAAACCGTGTTGGTCCTGTTCGGAAGCTGACACAGGTGAGGTCAGAGCTGTCACAATGCATTTCTGCCCGTATAAAACACCTGCTCTCAAATGCTTCGTGAGCACCAACAGTTGACTTTCTAATTTTCCTTCGGTAAACCAGAGCTGTTTTTTTTTACAGTTACAAAGCTCAAATTAAACTGTTAAACATAGAGATGAGAAGGACAGTTCATTTTTTAGTATGTCCTAAACGTAGTTGAAGAAATAAGCTACAAGAGACAGTGCAGTATAGAGATTTTACTGTAGTTAAAAACCAATGTCTTACTGTTTTTATTGAAAAGGCAGCAACAGCAATATGAATTAAATTAACATTTATGATCAGTTAACAATTCTTCTGGCTATCAGCATTTTTCAACCACTTTAAAGACCAGAATCTAGTCTGAACTACCCATTTTATAAAAGACCATAAACTACCCTTTAAGCAACCCTGGGTCAAGGTGCTCAATTTAAACAGATCGGCTTTAAATGCTTTATCGAGCCCTTGAACACTTGAGCAGTGGCCTATGAACTCAGCAGCACGCATCTGTAATATATCACACATTGCAACTCATAAAGAACACTACATGCACTCAAGCCGAAGCAACGTCTTCTCCACGCACACATCACTGCATCTGCAGCAAAGAGATTTGATCAGACTGACATCATCCCTCTTATCCCAGGCTCTAACCAATCTGATGGCCCTGTGTGATCTGATATCAGAGTCTGATTAGCAATCAGCGGGAGATCGGTGTGACTGCTACTTAGTCACGAGTGACATGTTCATGCAGACACCTGAAGATCTGGCTTTGATAGAAGCCGAGATGACACACGTCATTATAATGCATTTAGCTGTGCTAGGATTTCTTTAACCAAAGTAACAAAGTATCAAGTAGTATACTCTAAAAAATTCTGGGTTGTTTCAACCAAATGTTCGGTCAAATATGGACTAACCCAATTTTTGGGTTAAAATTTTAATGTAAAAATTTAACCCAACGGTTAGGTTAGTCCATATTTGACCCAACATTGGGTTGAAACAACTCAGCATTTTTTAGAGTGTGGGCTAGACAGCAATAATTTTTTTTTTTCGCAAACATTTAAACACTTTAGTAACTATGCGCTTCCATTTGAAGGAGTTTTATGAACCAATTCCACCTATTGATATGCATTTTCCTAGGTTATACAGTTATTGTTGTGTATCGTGTGTGAATTTATGATCAAATGAGGGATACATTCTTGATCTAGATTAAATGCTCTTACGTGCCAAAAAAACCCAAACAAAATCTACTTTTTTTTATTTAAAATTGAAAAGGGCATTTATGCGCACAACAAAGCGCCAATATCAAATTAAGATTTCCTAAAAAAAAAAAAAAAAAAGTTTATATTAACAAGGGGTCCATTAGCTTTTTCATCATTTCAAATTAAGTTAGTATGTAATGGTTGCTGTTGTTGAGCATTAAAAAAAGCTATGCAAAGTTACAAAGCGAAAGTCCACTTCAATAGGAGATACCATTTTATTAACTCAATATACTTTTCAATAAAGACAAATGAACGACTGTTGGACTACCAATGCATATTTTCCCGGATGTGATATCACAATATGACATAATGGGAGAGACCCTGGTGAGCTGCACTAGAGCATAGGAAACTGACGTGTATCACTAGGTAGGAGTCAACGCTAGCTTTACCAAGGCGACGAATTAGAGAGTTGGTTTACAAATCATCGGCTTTAAATCGCGTCAGATTGATTGATTGGCCGCAGTATTACCCTGAAGTCACAGGCGTCTATGGTAAGGGGCGGCCATCATGATGCATTCGCCGACCAGGCAGCCGAGTGCTGCCAACTCACAACACACACGGGCTCAAGTAACAAATCCCCTCAACACACTGGCCACCGCTTAACCATCACAACCCACACATGGCTCAGCTATACCAATAAAACACAACCACTGGCCCAGCTAACCAATAGACAAAACACCATGGCCCCAAGATAACCATCACAAACACACACGGCCTCCAGGATAAAAAACCCCCCCCCCTTCTTCCTTCTTTTTTCCCCCTCTACCTTTTTTTTTCCGTTTTTTAGCTTATTAGTGTCTTCGCCATTCCTCCCCCCCTCTTTTTTTTCCCCCCCGCCCTCCTTTTTTTAGCCTCCCTTTTATTTTCTATCTCCTTTCTTCCTTCTTCTTTTTTTTTTTGCCCTTCCCCCTTCCCCTTCCCCCCCCTTACCCTTCTTTTTTTTCATTTCCCCTTTTTTCTTTACTCATTGCATGTTGGTGAATGAAACCCCAACGCAATTTAGTTTTTCCGCCTTTTCCCCTTTTTTCCCCTTTTTTTTTAGTTTTTCTCGCAATTCATCTTATTTTTCCTGTAGCTAAGCTATTTTTTTTTTTTTTTCCCCCCTGTTGCATTGTCTGTCTCTTGGGGAACATCGATAACTCCTCCCCCCCCCCCCCCCCCCGACCCTTTTTCCCCCTCTCTTTTTCTCTTTATCGTGTCTGTGCCCATTTTGCTGGTTCCCCTCCTTCTTCCGGTTTTTTCCTTCTTTTTCCCCCTCTCTCTCCCGTGACGCTGTCGTGTACCCTATTGCCCACACACCTGCTTTTTCCACCTATAGAGTTGAGACACACTGGCCCCAGTAAACCAATCACAAAACACTACCATGGCCAGTTACCAATCACATCAACACACTGGCCCAACGCTACAACCAATCACAAACCACTGGCGCAGCTACCCAAACTTCACATTTTCCACCCACGGGCCCCCAGCTCAATTCCAATATTAAACACCACACTGGCCTCAGTCCCTAACCATCCACATCAACACTTTACGCTAACCGATCACAACCACCCCCTGGCCCCGCTTAACCCATACAACACATTTTGATTAGAGGGGGGCTTCATTTGCTACACGGAACTCTTCGTAGCCTGTCTCCATGCACTGGGGAGCGGAGGGGGTTCTTTCTTTGTTACCATCCTCACAGTGTCATAAGATGTTGTGAAAAGTCTGTGTTTTTTTGTAACACAAATCTAGTTTAACCACGTATGGACTTTGGGGCTATCTTACCCGCCACCGTGCGCGATCGTCTATTACGTAAAATTCTCCCCGCATAAGAAAATGTCTTCCCCACGATACCTAAGGCTACATCTAGTGTGACATTTTTCCCTTCGTGTGCCCGCAAGTGTGGGGACATTGTGGCAAGGCCGGATGGGATGAGAGGAGTAGGATAGAGCTAACACGCAGAGCTCGAGTCTTTACAATCGTAAATTTGGTTAGTGGCTGTACACCCTGTGCCACACAATTCATAATTGTTTCTTTAGTTATAAACGCATACCTTCCGCGACGTGTGCGCTCCAGTTTTTGCATGTGTATGCGCTGTTTACCAAACTGTTGTCCACAACGCTACCTGTAGGGGACATGTTTTTCTCCCCTTCACTTCACCCTAGTCGAGTGTTTGAACTATTTCCTTTTGTGACCAAGTTGGTTTCATATACAGACGACTTAGATACCTTACCATATCCAGAGCGTATAAGGCAGTTGATATTAACATTTTGCTTACCTCTAAATATTTGTACTTATAAAAATACCCGAGACTGATAGACACAGATAAACATTATTGGTCCTCAGTCTAAAAATTTTAGTTCCTCAGTTAAAACCTTCATCTATTTACGTCTGGCCGCCGTTTTCTTCCAGCACGAGCCCTTATCACTGGATACCTCTGGAGCGTTGTCTTAGATTTCGTCGCTAGGAATGTGGAAGTTTCTGTGCCCCAAAGGCCCTCGGCTTCCAGTTGAATCCACCGTCTTTACATTCGTGTGTATCCTTCTGTACCACCCCTCTTTTGGGTCACTCGTAAGCTTACTATTCTTCAAGAAACGGCTTCCCCGCGATTATGTCATTGCTCTCGTCCTATTCGCGTCAATCCCGCACTCAGTTGGGCCTATGAGTTTCCAGCACCTCTCGCCACATCCTATTACCAGTTTTAACAAAGCATTGCTCCACTGTAGCTTCCAACTTTTGCCATATTTACAGTTTCCAGCACGCCCAACTTTAACCTTGTTTCCCCGTCGTTCTCGGATTGACGTCTGCCGACCCAGTCCCATGCGGCCCGCCCCTCTACTCCTTCCTGTCCGACTGGCCCGCTTTGCCGTGCAGGCCTGCTTTATGTGCTTGGCTAGTATGCGTAACTAGCTATGGTTAGCAGCCCGGGTCGTGGCGGCTGTGCGAACCACGTCTCTATTTGGTCTCTCCTCTCTCTCTTTTCAACACACAACACACATCCTACCCTTTCTTCTGCTCCCTACCGTGCCTTCCCCCGCCAGCGTCCTTGTACTTCCCTCCTACGCCATCACCCAGCACCCTGGGCCGATTCCCACAGGTCACGGCCCCTAGGTGGCCTTCCTCCTCCACTGCGCGTCGGGAAGGCCGCCATCATCCCCCGTAATCTTGACGCTCATTCAGTTTATCTTGACTGAACCTATGACCTCCCCACCAACTCTTCTAATTCTTGAAGCTGACCACCCCCCCGCCCCCTGCCTTTGCAAACCACCGAACTATAACCCTAACCCAACCCACCCCCAACCCCCACCCCCACCCACGGAAAAGAGGCTTATCCCCACACACACGACCACAGTACAAGACCTTTCCTGTGCCTCAACCCTCACTACACTAAATATGGCAACCCAACCAACTGCCCTGCTGTCCCCCTAAAGCACGCACAACACCATTACTGTATGAAACGCCATGTAAGCCCCGCACGCTCACAAACATGACGTTCACTTGAATTTCTGCCATACGTCGGTGCGAGCGCCGCCCCACACCCCACACCACAAAACTTCCTCGCCATTCGATAGGGAAAGGTGTGCTGCCAAAACACACTTAACAGATGATTTAGGATATTCAAAAAAGCATGAACGTTCCTCCAGACGGTCAGTGGCCCTCCTGCCGAGCACGATGAAAGCAGAGCGTGCAAAAGGTTGAGGAACCTTCAAAGGGCTCTGCAGTGGCGGATTGGCCCAGATGAATACTACATGATATAAAAATGCACTCGAAATGTGGCGCCCGTACATTGAGAGGAGCAACTTAACCTGAAAAGAGGAGTGAAATGTGTAAGACTGTCAAACGAACAGAGATTCTGTGCCTCGCTAGCGATACAGGTCTTGTTTGGAGGATGTGCACTTGCCTAGCCATCTGGCAGAGGGAAGTGGTTCTTCATGGACAGTTATGAGAAGAAGCGCTAGCATGGATAATCTTGCCTGTCACACTGCTGTCCCATTACACTGAAGTGCTGCAGCGAACACATTACGCCAGCTTTGGCACGTAACACAGTGTGCTCTCAGGATGTCATTGACCAATGATCAATGAGTCCCGCTAAAGCATGTAAGGACACCGAATCTTGCTCTTTTAACAACCATCCTGTAGTTTTTGGCACTGTTGGGTGGCTGCACAGATTGATTGGATGGATTTCGGAGCAGATACTCACAGTCTAAATGGCTTTGCCGAATGCCTTCCACGTCCTCTGCGTGAATGAAGTGATAACATCTCTTCCCTACGATGTCGACAGGTGTCAGGTCCATGTAGTCACTGATTCTAGAAAGAATTATTTCAACACAAAATCAAAATTGACACCATTTTTTCTTTTTGCACTATTTTAAAACTATTTTTGTAGTTCAGTTGAATCTTCACTCAAATCAAGATTCAGTTTCCTGCACTTTTCTGATCCAATGAAGCTACACTAAAATAATTCAGTGTAGGATTTACTTGGAAACATTTTCACAGAAATTGCTCGTAAATGTTACAAATAATTACAAAGAAATGGCAAGTAACACAGAATTACACATGAACGTTTGAAGTAGAAAGACTGGAATTGTTGCCTCTTGTACAACATATTCCAATTATTGTTTTATTTACAAAAAACTTAAGAAAATATATACATTTCATAGTGTAATGGCTACATCAATAAGGAAAGCTGAGCAGCCCACCAAAAAGAAACCAATCAGATCTTACTGTGGGTTATTATCTCTTCCCAGTCAATGACCGATTAAAATAGGGCAAAGACCTGATTGGTTTCTAGTCAACGTCACTGATAAAGAGATTCTGATTTCCCAGCCCTTCTGTAAGCTAAATATATATTGTATCAGATTTTATTCATTAAAAAGGTTTCCATCTGTGATGGCAAGCTGTCAGCCTGTTTTCATTATAGACGCAATATTTTCTGACCTACTGTAGCTCTACCAACTGCTTGCTGAATCTAAAAGCAATTCTCACAGAAGTATTGAAAATTTGATAAAAACAGGTGGTTAAAACTATACAAAATGCCTTTAAGTTGGGCAAATACTATTAGTGGCGCATTTCCAGACATTATTCGACTCTAACCTCAGTGCAGTCCTTCTCTACACGGATCAGAGAAGATGGCCAGTAAAAAAAAAAAAAAAATGGCCAACCGATCTCTATCCACCTTCATTTTAAAGCTGGCTTTTGCTGTGATGATAACTCCGCTATAGACTTGGCCCGATTCCATTCTCTCATAAATATGTTAAGTGCAGGGGAGCCCGTGGTCCCCCATGCGAAGAGCCAGGACCCTGGGATGAACCTTCACCATCCAGAACGCCCACCATATGCACCACCCACTACCACCCATTCTCATATGATATTTCCTTTCAAGCCAGGCCAAATTAAGTTGTTCTCATTTTATGGGGCAGCAGTGGAACCACAGATGTTTTGTAAGTACAAAAGAGAGTTTTTTTCTTGGCCGGCTTTTCAAACGAGCGATAGATGTTGAAACAAGGTCATTCTGGGATTGGGTTTAAGCAGAACTCATCACTATCAGCTCTATAATGAACTGCACATGAACATTAGTGTGTGGCTGATTATCCGCTCTTGCAAAACACATTTTCACCCCCTGATCCTTCAGTTCTACAATAATGTCGTAGTTTAACTCTAAGCAGCTGAAATTGAAATTATTTTTCATCGTTTATCATTCTTTAGGGCAGATACAAAATCTCTCAAATCAATCTGCACACAATACTAGGCTTATACTAAATAGTGCATATAAGTTCTGCAAAATAAGATTGTGCAAACACGTAGTGAAATTGTTGCCCTCTTAGAGATTAACATTCATAAATCATTGACTATCTTTATTTATGTTTAAAGTCAACATGACATTACATCACAAAGGCCGGTTAAAACTGTACCGAATATATTATATAAAGAGTGTTACCTGTTTTCACAGTAAACAATGTTGAGATCCATGTTGACCCGTGTAACAAACATCTGGCAGTCAATCCGAACCTCATTGATGGTTGGCGGAGGAAGTGCGTGTGCCACCACAACCATGCCCATGATTTGATTGGGTACCGAACGACTGTGTGTTAATGCCATTCTTATCCGCAGCCTGCCGGTAATGTGGATAACCTTGAAGAGGACACAAAGCAGAAAATTAAAAACTGATCAGATGCAATTGTGTCCTGAAGTACATGCACACCCTTTATTAAAGTATCCAACCACAGTTTCAGGATTACAGAAAATAAACCAGATGAAGTCATATAAGATTGTCAAGTGAACTCTTTGATAATCCAATATGTACTTTGTGCTCTACTGTACACTTGACCAAGATTCTCAGGTTCTTGTACCCGTCATGTACATGTTCATGAAATATAAAAAAACACAAAAAGTGCCATTTCCCTCTGAAATAATCGAGAGATAACAAAGGCAGAGGAACTAATTACTTTTTCGCTGGCTTTAAAGTTTGTAATGCTTTAAAGTCTTTTGTAGCCCGTTTTGCCCAGAGGATGCATTGACTAGATCGGCAACAATGTTCTTTTTTGGATCCATCCATTTTAATCACCCAGGGAAACCTGGAGGGGATTGGTTTTGTAGTGTTTTAAACTTCTGACACTATCCTTTCATTGGTTCACCTCAGAGATCGGTGAGATGCTATTAGCATCATTCATATAGACAGTCTCGGCCCCGAAGTCACCGAGTGCTCAGGCCGGTGGGGCTCTTTGATGCTTTGTACGTTTCCGCTGAGGGACAAGCAAATCCAACCCCCAGGAAAGACGGACTGCCACAGTCACTAAAAAAGAGTGACTCTCCTGGTGTAGAGTTGAGAGTTGGTTCAAACTTTCACAGAATTCAAAAGCCATCTCAAACCAGGGGCCAATTAAGGACAACTGGAAAGTTCAATGATGTCTCATTCAGTGAGGAAATCCTCATTTTTCAAGCAAAGTTTAGTTTGGGCTTAAATTTTATATTTTTATTTTAACAAAAACATTGTCAGATTGACAAAAAAAAATTATATTTTTCTGGAACGAGTATGCTTGTTTTTTTTTCTATAAACCTATCTAGAATTAGCAGTTGAGTAGCTGACAAATGATATACCTTAAATATTTCAGATTTTAATTTAAATTGCGTTCCGGGCCCTTGGAATCGTCCTAACCTTCCCCCCCATTACGGCACCCCTGGTTATCGTGACGCGAGCGAGCATCAGACAGGCAAACCAGGCAGTCACGAACGCACTTGATACAGCTGTTGCCAAGCTTCAGTAAGACATCACAGCACGCTGCGATCAGAAGGTGATGTCCAATTATGTCCGATATCAAACCCATACACACATTCTCATAAACAGAGCAGCACACCAGAGAGCGGTAGCCCACACAAAACACAAGCTGCATCCAGAACACGCATCTATACGTAAAACACTGGGTCTTTCAATAAATAAACACTGAGCTGCTTTAAAAGCATATAAAATGGAAATGAGCCCAAAGCGAGGGGCATCAAAAAAAAGCCCAAAGCGAGGGGCATCAAAAAGTTAGTTGGAAAATACAACTTTTGAAGTAATTGCCACAAAGAGAGACTCGCCGGTGAATTGCTGCAGGAGTGCTCTTGGCAAGAACATCATAAGCTCTGGCAAAACATTAAATATGCTCAGGCTGCTAAATGCAAACTGACATGGCCAGGGTTCACCGTGGCCGCAGCCGCATAGCATATCTCAATTTAATACAAGCCAACATAACAAAGGGATCAATTTTTATAATTCATGGTTCAGCACACAATGCTCTCTCTCTCTCTCTCTCCGCCCGTCACCACGTCGGTGAATATAGAATAGGTATACATAAGAAATAAGATTCATCTGTTCCTAGGGATTCTCTGGAGTGCTTTTGAAATGCGATACGGCACAAGTAATGATAGAGAGCTTTTACATGAGTGCATTAACTGAGCCGGGGCCGAGATGCCTTGGCAAAAAAAGAAAAGACTGGTTTAAGCTGGAGAAGAATTCACTTTGATTTGACCTCCAGACTGAAGAGGAGATATAAACAGCCATGATGTGAGCTGTGCTTCGTTTCCCTCCGCCTCACACCTATCACCTAATGCCAGCGCGACGTATGCAAAATTCACTTTTGTATTATGTAACAACACAAATATTGACTTAATTTGGAGTAAATGCAATAAGAAGTGTCCTTGTCTGGCCGGTAATATATGTGAATGTGCATGTGTGAATATTTATGCTATGGGTTAGTGCGCTCCCCGACTTCGTGCTTATTTGCATCAAATCTACGTCCAGATGGATGCAGCAGCGGGGTTTGGATCTCAGTCGTTCACTCAAAGACACATCCAAACAATCATCCACTTCTCTGTTTACAATCCAATTGATACTAAAATGTACAGCATTCAGTGATCTGCTGTATTGTCTATGGTTGGACGAAGTGCAAAAAGTTCATAGTACACAAATATAAATGATGCCAGAATACATTACTGTTCAAAGTTTGAGGTTTGTAATGTTTTTGAAATATCAAGTCACTTATGCTCACCAAAGCAGCATTTAACTGATTACAAATACAGTAAAATCAGTCATTTTGTGAAATATTATTCAATTTAAAATAATGTTTTCTATTGAATGTGTGTTAAAATGCAATTTAATCCTTGGATGGCAAAAGCAGCATTTCAGCATCATTACTCCTGTTTTCAGTGTCCCATGATCATTTCGAAATCATTCTAATATGCTGATTTGCTGCTTCAAGATTTTGCTGCTTCATATTTTTGTGAAGGCAGCTTGCGCTTAATATTTTGGGGGAATCTGTGATGCATTTTTTTTCCAGGATTTTGTTGATGAATAGAATTTTATTTTAATTGAAAATTTTAATTGATTTGAAATTCTAATTTTCTGTAAAATTATAAATGTCTTTATTGTCACTTTTGTTCAGTTAAATGCATCCTTGTTGAATTAAGTCATTAAATTAAATCTTACTGACAATTTAAATTAATCTCACACACAATATGACACAAGACTGAAGTGAGTTTTCATTTCTTTTAGAACAGGACAACAATCATCCGGTTCAGTCTTACCTTGTATCCAGAGGACTTGATGTGGACGCCTCTCTTGGTGAGCGTGGACTTCATACGGACAAAGAAGGAACGTTCTAGAATGTTATCCGGCGACAGAAGACTAGGGCTGTTCGACTCCACTGCAGAAACAAACAAACAAACAAACATCCTATTACAACACTAAAACAATACATAACTCACAGAGACTGCAAGATATCAGACTGCTTTAGTGAGTATGATGTGTAATATCTTCTCATTGAGTTTCTATCATCTCTGGGTAGACAGTTAATGAAACAGCACAGCCTGATAAGGGGGAAGGTGCTAATCAAACTTTGACAATGTTTTAATTGTATTTACTAATAGCATGAAGCGGAGCCTCGGCAAACATGATAATTGCTTTAAACTCTACATGGCAAATGAATAAACCTCACCAGGCTGATGTTGGATGTATTTGCCTCCATAGGAAATGGGAAAATTAAGCAGAGCGTAATTTATCAAACTTGGTTTAGTAAGAACACCACATTACTTTTGCTTCAGAAAACATTAAAATCTAATTACAATATATAATTTTCAATGACAGCCAACAAAATAACTTATTTCTCATTCTATAATACATCTCTTACCAGATGGGGGGGAAGAAAGAGCCTTGATCTTAACACAAGGACACCTGACGAACAAAGGAGGTTCTGCTAATTTGCCGTAACACGCTTGATTAGAGCCAAATTAATTGCACATTTTAACTTGTCTTGACATTCAACATGTTACAAACAGGCACCAGAGGAGCTTTAGCGTATGAACAGGACAGATTGAGAGTCAAAACTGTTAACAAAACATTTGTCGATCTAAACGCTGACTGTGCGAATGTAGTGTATCTTTATTAGGGAGCAAATTGTTGGTTGTGCTGGAAATTATGACATAATTATAGTCAAACTTTGTGTTGAAATCACAATTTTCTTAACATTTTTACACAATAAATATTGAAATAGTGCATATCTACTTCACTACAATCATAGTAGAACATTTTATTAATATGATGACATTTTCATAGTTTAAGATTGAAAGTCTGGGTCTTGGACATGAGTCAAATCTATATATAATCTATATCGGGACCCTGGACCACTAAACCAGTCTTAAGTCGCTGGGGTATTTGTATTTGTAGCAATAGCCAAAAAAAAAATCAAAAACATTGTATGGGTCAAAATTATAAAATTTTCTTTTATGCCAAAAATCATTAGGAGGGAATAAAGATCATTTTCCATGAAGATATTTTGTACATTTTTTATACCGTAAAGATATCAAAACTTAATTTGATTAGTAATAGGTTGTAAGAACTTCATTTGAAAAACTTTAAAGGCGATTTTCTCAATATTTTGATTTTTTGCACACTCATATTCCAGATTTTCAAATAATTGTATCTCAGCCAAATATTGTCCTAACAAACCATACGTCAATGGAAAGTTTATTTATTCAGCTTTCAGATGATGAAGATACAAAGAAAATTGACCCTTAAGACTGGTTTTGTAGTCCAGGGTCACATATTTGAAAACTGACAAAAATAAATGAAGGCACAAAAAAAAAAAATCTAGGAAAATTAAGTGAACGTCACATAACAAGAAGAAAAAAATATAATCAGTTTTAATACTGGGATATAAAAGTATAGTTGAATAGACACTGTCATATAGTTGTGGGTTTGGACTGCTGTATTTTCCCATTTCTCTCTTTCTCTAGGCCTTTTTTCTCCTCCCTTTCTTTCTGAGAACATGAATTAAATGTCATTTAAAATCTAACTAGTCCTTTATCACTCTGGGGAAAAGGCAGAGCCATGTTATATTTAGTCATTTCATTTCTTCTGATTAAATATGAATTACTATGAAATTTTTCTCATCATCTAACACACAAGAATATGCCAACAGCTTTTTAATACACTATATAAGCACAAACTTCAGCTCTAAGAGTTTAATTCGCCTCTCTAATCCAATCACATCAACCTTATTTCTCTTATCAGAGATTCCCATTTTGAATTAAATGAGCTCATTAGTTTTAATCAAAGGCAGAGAGATCAAAACTCGCACTTAAATGCTTTAGATCAGAGCTGTCAGTCAAGCGTAGAGTTCTATTTGACTAAAACACAAGATCAGAGGCCGTTGCAACTCGCCGTTTTCATTAAGAATGAGATGAGCTTAAAGATACGCTGTCCTTTTTTGACACGTGTGGCACTCGGACCGAGAGAGGTCGTTTACCACGTGCTCTCCGCGACCTCGCTTTGTGTTAAAGACAAGAATATGAATTATACAGTAAAACTTTTGCGACACACGCGCGCTCCTGCCTGAACAATAAGTTGAATTTCAGGATTTCCCTCATGCCACCGAACAATAACAAAGAATGGGAATCCTGCCCGCTTTGCTTTTCCCGGAGATGAATAAATGATCGCTACACAAGTACAATAAGACAGAAATCCAAGAATACGGTCAAACGTGTAAAAGTTAGTAGGGTAGTAGATCACAGCACTATGCATATCAACTTTACAACTGAAATCACATTTTCATGAAAAACATGATTGTTAAATATTTGTCATGAAACATATTTCCATTAGAACCAATGAACCTCAAGATTTAAAACTGATTTTTGTTTAAAAATAACCCAGTGATCACGCATTGCTTACGTCTGTGAATGAGTGCATAATTTGTAAAGAGTGAGTTTATTCTAAACATTGATAACATTTTTAACCCCTTAACTGTCACTGTCCCACCTGTGGGACGTTTGGCGCTCTTTTTTTGTTCTTGTCTTTTTTCTCTATCAAATCTTTTAGTAATCATCATACATCTTATATCATTTGAAAGCTTAGAAGCCCAAGATTCATCCTGTGAAAACCATTTTGAAATCAGACATTGCATTACCATGGAAATGGTACTTTAAAATCTTTTGGCGGTCTCCTCCCCCTTAGTGGGCAGTGTCAAGTGTCATATTACAAAATGCATTACGCTCTTTTAGAATCAAACCTTTTTATAATCTTGACAAAAAACATATCATTGGAAAGGTCTGAGTCTCAGGATACCATATTTGGTTATATTGACAGAGAAATCTAGACATTTGTGACAGAAAAAAATGCATTAAAAAAATTCAATGGAGTTTGGATGGCACCCCGGTGGCTGTGTGTGTGTGACGCCCTAAATAAAAATCTCCCAGGAACCTCAAGTTTTTGTAATACAAATTAATTTGGAACATAACTTATTGAGACAAAGGCTATAATTTTATACAAATTTTAGAGTAAAACCTGTTATGTAAAATATTTATTATAAATAAAATAAAGTAAAATTAATATAGTGCATTTTATTTACAGTAAATTTAAACTTCTATAACTTTTTGATACTTAAATTTTTTGCGATAATTTGCTGATTTTCTTTTTTAAAAAGAGACCAACCTTAGGTCTTATTCCAAAGTGTTAATAAATTACAACAATTTAAGTTTGAATAGTGCACCTGCATGCCTATTTTAAAAAGTTAAGGGGTTAAGGGAGAAACATCAGAAAAATATTTTATGTTCTTTCCATATCTTGAATGTTGTTTTATGTAAGAAAAATGATCCCAAATTTTTGTTTTAAATCTTCAGCATAAATGTATACATCAAATACAAATTTTGAAACATTATTCCCAGTGGCATAGTGTCCGATACATTGTCTAGCAGTGTAAAATGACATTCTTCCCATCATCTAACATAAAAATATGCACTAAGCACAAACTTCAGCACTAAGAGTTTAATTCACATCAACCTTATTTCTTTTAACAGAGATTCCTATTTTGAATGAAAAGAAAATGTGCATTTAATGTTGCCTTAATATCTATGTACAAGAACAAGAAAAATGCAAATCTTTTTCTTAAAGATTTTGACGATACTGTTTCTGCAAAACGTGATTTTCAGCAGCAGCATAGTGTCTGATACATTATCTAGCAGTGTAATGTAATGTATATACATTTACTGTATGTCGCCTCTCCGCTACATTAAAAAGTCTGTGAACGCAGCGTGTGCAAAGAAGATGTGCTGTATTTATTCATGTAAAAAAACCTGTTGTTTTGTACACATATATGAGCTTCCAGCACTTCCATGTCTGCAGTCCAGCAGAAAGCCCTGCGGCGGGCAGATCTGCTAAATCATCAATATCAGCCAATCCATGAGATTAAGGGAATCTGCTGCGTGTGTCGAGAGAGTCTTATGTGTTCGACTTAAACCTACATCCCCACAATGCACCTGTATTCCAGCAGCAGCACAACACTCCACACGCTTCATGTTTTGTTTTTGTGTTGTGTATATGAACTCCCTTGCAATCCAAGTGAGACAATAACACAGAACACCATTCAAATCGAGAAAATTCCTCAGACATCCTCTTCGTGGAAGAGAGTAGTTTTGTGGAGTTTAAAAATAAAACCATCTATGATGCACGCTTTAAAATCGGCTCCTCGTATAAAACTGACAATATCAGACATGACTTTTTAAAAGGAAAATATTATTTATGTGGGACGGAGGTGAATTTATGATCTGGAAGACCTTGAGATTAATTTTCTTGATGAAATCTTTGAGAATGAATGTGTCTGGGAGTAAATGATGAGATTTTAAAAGTATTACACTCCTTGCTGAGAGTGTTGACCATCAGTAACCACCTCACGGTACACAGCCTACAAGTACACGACACGCTCAGCGTATGACTTATAGGCCTGTAGGAAAACTTGAGCTGATATTGCTCAATTTACATTTATATAAATATTAGTACCAATTCAGGACATCAGGCGTTTACTGTACAAATAAATCAAGATTAAGCATGCAGGCTGACGATCTATCAAGCTTTAGCACCATTTCAAGACTGGTATGACGAACAGGGTCATCCTGGTCCGAGTCTGACAGATGAAGGCTTTGCTCTGGATGTTAGTAATGCTGTATAATTCAAACAGCTCTGTACTAATTGGGACACTTGCTCCAATTATATGGTGATGAGTACAGGAGAAATCCTTTCAGAATTCAAGTCATTTGTGTTAACAGTTTGAATAATTATGAAACAAAGTAAATATTGATATATTTGATTAACTGTGATTAAACTGATTAATTAATTAGTAAATCATGTAATTCATTAAAGGGACAATTCACCCAAAACTTTCTGGCAACATTACCTCACCCTAACTGTGCCACCTTTATGAATTTCTTTCTTCTGCTGAACAAAAAAGATGATATTTTGAAGGATGTTGGAAACCAAACTGTTGATGGTAGCCATTGACTTCCATATATATATATTTTTTTTTTTCATATTATGGAAGTCAATGGCTACCGTCAAAGTTTAAAGGAATAGTTCAGGCAAAAATGAAAAAGTTCTGATTATTTACTCACTCCCAGGCTGTCCAAGATGTATAGGTCTTTCTTTCTTCAGCTGAAGATAAATTAAGGTTTAACAATAAACTAGACACAAAAACGACCATTCAAAATTTGGACAGTGCTAGTTCTTCACAATTGTCAAAAATGAGGCGGTTCTCTCCGTCTACGTCACGCATGATCTTTCCAATATGCATATTTCACATAAGACAGAACTGGACTAAGGCGAGCATTTGTTGTTAAAAGTATATAATTGTTCATTTTTTTCTGAAAATGACTGATCGTTGTGGTAGAGAAGACACTTATTTGCTGGCTGGGGTTTTGTGGATTACTTTGAAGCTGCCTAAATATGGATTTTGAACTGCTGGAAATGGCCTACGGTGAGCACCATTCACTTGGATTAGATGGGAAAAAATCCTGGAATGTTTTCCTCAAAAAACTTAATTTCTTTGCGGCTAAAGAAAAAAGACCTATACATCTTGGATGGCCTGAGAGTACATGTTTAGTACATTTTCATTTTTTTGGGTGAACTGTTCCTTTATTTAACCCACTTAAAGTCCTAATGTTTCAGTCTAGGCAGATGTTTAGGTGCAAAGCTGATTTTTCAAATCGTTTAGTAAATACTTTGTGTTTCTGTGATGCATTCCTTCGAGACAGCACTCACAATGCATTATACACAAGCTGCTGTTACAGACACTTAAATCTGTGATCAATATTTAATCCCGCAATAATGAAAAAGGATTCCCCGGCAAGAAAAGCTCGGACGCGGGTCTGAGATGTCACCACGCTGAACTGAAACAAATGACACTTAAGCTAAAGTAAACGCAGCAAATCTCTGCACAGAAAACATTGAAATATGTTTGGGGAAAAACAGCCTGAAGAATCCTGACCACGCTGGATTTTAAATCCAATCTTGAGGAAAAATCATGCAAAAAATAAATAAATGAAGAAAGAAAACAATTATACGCTCAAAAAAACAACAACAATGAAACAGAGGCCATATGTGCACTACAACAGGAAAAGGAAACACATAAGGAAGCATACGGACGCAGAACTGCCCTTGTGATAAATGGGGCGCAGTAAAACTTTACATTGTACTATTTGTCTTTTGAATAATCCATGCCAGAGACGGTCCCAGACTTCACTGAATAAGAGCTTGTTTCTTCTCTCTTTTGTCCACAAATAAACTTTGAATACACTGTGGGACCCTACAGCAAGTCAGGTGTGAAGGTTTGTGAGCTCTCGCATTGCCTTGTCTGTTTTCTGATTGCTTTATAAGGAATCAGATGCATGTTGGGACGCTACAGCTGTACATTGCAACTGCAATCTTTCTTTAGAGGCAGATTAAAAACCAGAGGCTCCAGACGTGGATCACTGGATCATGAAAAGCACCTGTGACGACAATAAAAACAGCCTCTTCTCAAGCTGTGCTAAGCAGTTCTGTGTGTGATGTTTTACATGGCTTGGTATGGACAATAGCTGATTAAAACTCTGATAGATTTTTGAGTGATGCTTGTTTGAAGGCTCAGGTGGTAAAAAGAGCTCATCCCCGAGTCTTTATGATATTCTGGTCTCCAGATCCGGCTTGGGTCCCTCATTCAGCACAAGTCTATGAGGTTTTGTTGGATGAAAATTTTAAGTTTGATTATTAAATAAGTCCGCAGCACAAACAGTGCTGGACTAGTTATGTTAGACAAGCAAGTTAAACATTTTCAGATCACTATCCCTAAGTATGAGCTTTAGCAAGCACTAACAATAAACCGTTGCAGCTTAAATGTTCATTTTGAACAGGATTATTATTGTACCCTAAAACTAAAATGAAAACTATAACATGTTTTTAATTAAATAAAAAGCAAATGAAAAACATCTCAACTAAAAACAGAAGAAAAAAAAACAAACAAAAATAAACTAAGCTATCTTCACATTGGTTGTTTACCAATCTTAAAATCAAAATCTTGCTATATTATATTTAAACGATTCTATTCATAAATCCTCAATTAATTCCTAATTAAATCCGGTCAAACTAAAAATTAAACAAACAGAAACATAAATGTGGCCTATGAAAGAACCTAACCTAAGCAGTAACCAACTAAAATTAATTATTATGTATATATTTGTAAATAACCCATATACAACATTTTAAAACACTATTATATTCTATATATAATATAGATATATATTATATATATATATATAATGTATATAAAAATTACATATATATCTATATATATAAATGAACATTTATTTGCTTATTTTTATTGAAAAAATAAAACATAAAACACGGTGCAACGCCTTAATAACCGTGAAATAAATTAATAACATACCAATGCATTTCAGAGCCCCCTGTTTGATCCAAACCCCTGATAGAGAAAAACAAGAGACAAGCTGTAGAGGGGAGAACAGGTGAAGACCAGCGCGTCTGGACCCCTGGAAGACAAGAGGAAAGGTCATGGAGTGAAAGATCGTCTCAACACAGTCCTTTCCACCACGCACATATGGAAGGAGTTTGTGAAAAGATCGTTGAGGTCACAGGAACATCGCAAAAAAATGCATGTGGGAAATCACCAGAATACAGATGAATGGACTGGTCATGGAGCAACATATCGTCTAGTAAACAAACAAACAGATTGAGGAGATGTGGCAGAACTGCCATTAGAATGACACCAAGAGAAGTAGTCTGTTTAAATCGAAGGAAATGAAGCTCCTGCCAGATGTCCCCGGCACCCATTAGCAGCTAAAGGTGCAGGTGTCAGTGGCCTATGGCTCTGTGAAGCCCATCAGCCCATCAGCCTGACCCCTGTGCCCTACACACTAAGAAAGCAAGTACACAGGAGTCAGGAGAGAGCAGACAGTCTGACAGCTACACGTCACCTGACCGACTCTCTGAAAGTCACACCCAAATAGATCAGGTGCTTTTGCTAAGATACTCAAACGTCTAAAAGAGTTTAAGAACAAATTTTAAAAAAGCTGCGTTTTACCTTTTCTGAAGAAAAACCTACATCCACACTTCTAGGCTTTTGTCTGTGGTGTCTATGCAGTTACTATGGTCTATCATGGATATGTATAGGTAGATGCCACATTCAACTGCTCAGTGCTCCACCATCCTGGAACGGGCTATATGTTGTCACTCACAATAAAATTTAATCAATCAGTTTCAAGATGCAGCAACATTGTGCAGCATCTGGTTGTAAAAACCGCCTCAATTTAAATTCCTGAACAAACTGGATACACTTTCACAGATAAGAGTGTGTTGGTTTGTGTTTTTAATATGTATTAACTCGATATTACAGGTTTTTAAACTAAAGTAACTTTTAAATGCCTTGTTAGCTAACAGATTTGTCTTGTTGTATTGTGTTAGTTTAGAAAAAGCATCTTCTGAAGTCTACTGAAGATATAGATATTCATACATGCATATAGGGTTGCAGACGACACTAGGGATGTGCATCTCATGACTGCATCTCGATGCATAGCCAACGATACGATACATTAAAGATACATATGAAGCAGCTACCGATGCAATGCGATATGATTCACCCCAATTACGATGCAGTGCGATACGATTTTGATTCGATTTGATTCAACACAATGGGATTCAATGCAATACGATGCAATGGAAAAAAATATGATGCTATGCAATTCAATATGGTACAGATAGGTCGCTTTTATTTCTTTGGTTCATTGTAATTATTTGGTGGAAGATGCAGCTCTACCTCAGCCATGTTAATTTATATTCTATGTGACTCTCAGGACACGCCTCGGTCTCCATAGTGTTGTGAAACTTCATATTCACGTATCAGCAGCAGAGGTGTCAAGTAACGAAGTACAAATACTTCGTTACCTTATTAAGTAAAATTTTGGTATCTATACTTTACTGAAAAAAAAAAAAAAAAACAAAAAAGGTAATATTTTTTCAGGCCGACTTTTTACTTCGACTCCTTACATTTTCACAAGCAATATCTTACTTTCTGCCTCCTTCATTTTAAAATATGCCCGTACTCCTATTTCTTCCACTTGTCAGCGTTAAAAAAAAAAAAAAACCTATCCAGATAAATCGCGCCATCCGGAAAGAGTGAATTTGATTGTGGTTGGATGAGAAGTATAAACATACCATTCCGACACCCTATTGGTTTGTACGCGATCCATCGCACCTGCACATGACACAAATCACGTCACACTCTAGCAAGGACATAGTGTTGGGGTCGTTACTCAAAAAAGATTATTTCTTAAAAGTTATTTCGTCACTACTGGCTCATTTATCAAACGGGTGATTTCTCTTCGTCCTCCGCAAATTAAGCTACAGTATGTAGTTCGGTAGAGAGACGTTTGAATAAATTAGCATTTGTGATTGACAACGCGATCTTCTAGTTAAATGTGACATTGTTGCTATTAGCTATAGAATTGAGCATAGTACATACCGGGAAGGTATCAGGATTATGAGTTATTTTTAATTTTTATTTGTTGATTAATCACTTGGATTAATCATTCATTTTGACAGCACTAATGTTTATTGTATATAGACAACCATACAAGGGTAATTGTTACTAAGCCTGCCCTGAGTACACAAGTTTTCTTGTCCGTTGCCCTCACAGATTTCTGCAGCTAAGCTTGGATGTACATTTACATTCCAAAAGGTTATTGATGACATGCCTCTGAAGTTTGACTTTTTGCACCATTACAATACTTATAGGCAACTAGTCATCATATCTTCCGCTCCATGAAACACATTTTAATGCTCAGTAGTACAAATATGTGGTTATTTAATGTATTTGCTTTGTACTAAAATGCGTTCATTTTCAATGGGCACATATGCGGCTGAAACAGGTAGCCTAGTGCATCCCACATTTTTCAACATTAACATTTTAATATAACATTATAGTTATTATGGCCTTTAGAAAAATGTTTTTTGAGGAGGTGGGATAGTGCACAATAGGCCCCTGTGGCGCATCCTAAGCTTTTGTCCTTAATGGTATTTTTTACCTTACATTACTTTTACTTTTATACTTTAAGTAGTTTTGAAACCAGTACTTTTACACTTTTACTTGAGTAAAAAGCTTGAGTTGATACTTCAACTTCTACAGAAGTCTTTTTAAACCCTAGTATCTATACTTCTACCTGAGTAATGAATGTGAATACTTTTGACACCCTTGATCAGCAATGGTGATGAAGAACGTGCTCGAGAAAAACAGTTAGAGAGGAAAATCAATTTACATATAACTATTGGTCAAATATATTAAGGCCCTAATTCTCAATAATGACAGTATAGCACGCACATCTACAATAATTAAATATATAAATGATTTTTTTACCGATACAATAGTTAAACCTGCAAACTTGTATCTGATGCACACTTTTTTAAATCGATGCATTGCATCGGTAACTTTTATGCTGATGCACAGGTGTGAATCGGTGAATCTTACCATTCCTAAGACACACAGTCAACATGCTCTCGAGTGTTCATGGACCGGCTTTAACTATTCCAATATGGTGGACGGCTTACGTATAGCTGCCCATAGAAACAACAGCTAATGGGGCATCTACCTATACATAGTACACTGATATGGTGTTCTGAGTGTTTTAGCACACAGATATGGTGTTCTGAGTGTTTTAGCACACAGATATGGTGTTCTGAGTGTTTTAGCACACAGATATGGTGTTCTGAGTGTTTTAGTCTGTTGTTATTGTGTTGCTATGGTGTTCTGAGTGTTTTAGTATGTTGTTATTGTGTTGCTATGGTGTTCTGAGTGTTTTAGTCTGTTGTTATTGTGTTGCTATGGTGTTCTGAGTGTTTTAGTCTGTTGTTATTGTGTTGCTATGGTGTTCTGAGTGTTTTAGTCTGTTGTTATTGTGTTGCTATGGTGTTCTGAGTGTTTTAGTCTGTTGTTATTGTGTTGCTATGGTGTTCTGAGTGTTTTAGTCTGTTGTTATTGTGTTGCTATGGTGTTCTGAGTGTTTTAGTCTGTTGTTATTGTGTTGCTATGGTGTTCTGAGTGTTTTAGTATGTTGTTATTGTGTTGCTATGGTGTTCTGAGTGTTTTAGTATGTTGTTATTGTGTTGCTATGGTGTTCTGAGTGTTTTTAGCACATTGCTATGGTGTCCTGAGGGTTTTAGCACTTTGCTATGGTGTTCTGAGGGTTTTAGCACATTGTTATGTGGTTGCTATGGTGTTCTGAGTGTTTTAGCACACAGATATGGTGTTCTGAGTGTTTTAGTATGTTGTTATTGTGTTGCTATGGTGTTCTGAGTGTTTTTAGCACATTGCTATGGTGTCCTGAGTGTTTTTAGCACATTGCTATGGTGTTCTGTGTGTTTTAGTATGTTGTTATTGTGTTGCTATGGTGTTCTGGGTGTTTTTAGCACATTGCTATGGTGTTCTGAGTGTTTTAGTATGTTGCTATGGTGTTCTGAGTGTTTTAGCACACAGATATGGTGTTCTGAGTGTTTTAGCACACAGATATGGTGTTCTGAGTGTTTTAGCACACAGATATGGTGTTCTGAGTGTCTTAGTCTGTTGTTATTGTGTTGCTATGGTGTTCTGAGTGTTTTAGTATGTTGTTATTGTGTTGCTATGGTGTTCTGAGTGTTTTAGTATGTTGTTATGGTGTTTTGCTATGTGGTTCTGAGGGTTTTTAGCACTTGCTATGTGTTCTGAGGTTTAGGCACCAGATATGGTTTTGCTAGTGTCTAGTCTGTGTTTTATTGTGTTTACTATGGTGTTCTGAGTGTTTTAGTATGTTGTTATTGTGTTGCTATGGTGTTCTGAGTGTTTTTAGCACATTGCTATGGTGTTCTGAGTGTTTTAGTATGTTGTTATTGTGTTGCTATGGTGTTCTGAGTGTTTTAGCACACAGATATGGTGTTCTGAGTGTTTTAGTATGTTGTTATTGTGTTGCTATGGTGTTCTGAGTGTTTTAGTATGTTGCTATGGTGTTGCTATGATGTTCTGAGTGTTTTAGTATGCTGCTATGGTGTTCTGAGCTTTTTGACACATTGCTATGGTGTTCTGAGTGTCTTAAAATGTTGCTATGGTGTTGATATGGTGTAATGAGATTTAACACACTGATAAGGTATTATGAGTGTTTTAGCACATTGCTGGTGTTGCTATGGTGTTCTGAGTTTTCTTTAGCACACTGACAGGGTGTTCTGAGCAAATTTCTATGTTTTTAGCACATTACTATGCAGTGGTTTCTTCAAATCTGTTCACAAGTACTTAGGGTTAGTGGTTTGTTCAAATTAAAAAAACCAAAAACAAACAAACAAGTGGTTTGTTCAAGTTCACAAACTAATGTCTGTGAGAACATACTGATTAATGTGACAAGCCTACTTTTGAGTTACATATTTAGACCTTTACAACCACTGAGTAGGACATAAAATAAGTCAGAAATTGCTTTCTGGTATGTGCTGTGCATGTGTATTTATGTGACGTGCTCCAATGGAACAAAGCATAATTTTTCAATTATAAATCTGGAGCTGTGGCTAAAACGAACTGTTTTCTGTGACACTGTAGAGGACAGTTCAAACCGAAGCTATAAAAGGTTTGTTGTTTGCAGACGCTGAAGGACCACTGCCTCAAATTTCAAGTTCTATCGATTCGACACAGTTGTGCTCTGCTCTGAAATCATCCGAGAGTCGTATTCTTCAACCCTCTTTTTTCCCCTGCTATACATCAATAACAGATTTACTCACAAACAGCATTAAAATTTAATGTATGTAGCTTGAAAGACTGAAAATATAAGCTATTTGTTTGTTTTAAAACACATCAGAGAAGAGATGCTAATACATACACAAAAAATCTAATGTTTCGGCGGGGGCCCATATGGTCTGTAAACATTTTTCGGGAGTTGTATCCTCAGCAGACCTTCAGGATATACCTCTATAGCCACTGTGGCGTAGATATGTGTGTAATGTCCCTGTTTCCATAGTAACCCCATTTTGACATTCACTTTAATATGTAGCTGACATCCATTCACACAATGCAACAATATATCTCTGCTAAAGAGGCAAAGCAACAGCAAAACACAAGACCTGAACCTTTAAAACCTACACCACTGCCATAAAAATGTATGAAACACATAAAATTATAGACTTTATGCAAGATATGACATGTTGGGGTGGGAGGTATAACCAAAATATCATATATTTCAAATTTTCTTAACAGTATAAATCAAAATAAAGTTTTAAAAAATATATTTTTAATGCAGCCCAATAATGTATGGGTGCTTGTGTGGTGGTGTGTGTGTGTGTGTGGATATTTATATCGCTATATTTTTATTTATAATTATGTTTTTTTTATATTTTTATATAAAATATTTGTAATTTTGATAATCAAAACGATAAATAATTAAAAAAAAATCTAAATATGGTACTTTATGAACTTGATTTATGTAAATGAATGTTTTATTTATATTTTTTAAATATATTTTTTACATTTATGTAATCTAAAAGTGTTTAAATACTTTACAATGAAATACTTCAATTAATATATTATATAATAGATTACCTATAATTTTTTATGCATTAATTAATTACTTAATTTATTTGATCTTAATGGTACTACCTAATTAACTTTGATTTTTAATGTAAACCTGGAAACAATGCAAAACAGCTTCATATATAACAATTTGATTTAAAGCAACTTAAAACTGTTAAACATTATAAATATAACTCTGAGTCACATCTGAAACCATTAAATAGCTAATATATAGTATATTTGGATATACCGTGGTATAAATGGGCAGAATCCCTACTGATTTCTATACCACATTGTGTCAAAATAAAGACTCAACTTAAACAAGATGCTAAAATATGCAATAAAAGACTAGGCTAATGCAAAACGCAACAGAAGAACGTTTCTGCAAAGGCAGTAAATATCTCGTCAGGACAGGCCCTGTGTGTCAAGCACGCAGAGGTTTAATTGCAGCCTTGATGAAGTTGTGCATTTATCACTCAATGACGACATGACACCGCAGTGATAACCATAAACACAGGATATCAATTAGCTGCTGTTAACACTGTTTTAATTATTCCTTCATCTGAAAAAGTCAGGCAATAATCAAATTTGGGCTTGTAAATGAATTTCAAAGTGCTGTAATTGAAGCACTCTTTTCCCCTCAAATGAACGTACACATGTAGGCGTAGTCGTTCGTTTTAAAGAGCAAATCAAAAATGGATGTAGGGTCGTGTTTACCTGTGGTAATGGATTGCATGAATTTTCACCACAACAAATGATGAGAGAACACAACAACTTTAGGATTATTCTATTAACCGAAAAGTGCAATGTGAATTTAAAACACTTTTAAATGGGGTCACATAATGCATTTATTTTTTTTAATAAATTTTTTTTCCCCACCCTTAGGTCCATTTATAATGTTAATAAAGTTTTTGCACCACAAATGCATAGTAATTAGTTTTTTTCTTAACCACCTGTCTGACCTTAAATATAGAAATTGTAAAAAAAAAATTTTGGTGCTGTGCCTTTAAGATACACTCCTTCGCATGTGAAATAAGCAACAGACACTGCAGTTTTTTTTCTGTTAGATCTGTTATACATTTTTAACAAACCAGCCTCTTTGTGAAGCTACATTACTGTGGCAACTCAATAAAAATCTACATTTACTTGTAAATTTGAAATGTGCCAAACAAAGTGCGAAGGTCAGACTGAAATGATCGAGGACCTCATTAAAGGGACAGTTCAGTCAAAAAAAGAAAATCTTACATTTACTCACCCTCGTGACTTGTGCTATGACACACAAATACAATGTAAGTCATTGAGGTCCAAAACAACACTGGCACTTTCTTTTTTTGTTTTCACAGAAGTACTGTATATATATATTATATTACGAGATCTGCCAGCAGCAGCCATGCCAACCACTCAAACCTAAACCTTGACCCTTTGTGTGTGACGCATAAATACTGAAACATAAGCTGCCAAGTATTGTAATGGATGACGTGAAAAGTGTGTACGCAGCAGTTTTCACAGAGTCCGGTGACATTACATTATGATGATAGCTGGAGGGAAGATGAATTCTGTGTTTGCAGACAGTATTATTGACACCAAACAACCAGCAACTTGCAACAAAGTCTAGCTGGCACAGGATAAAAATAAGAAACTAAGATTAAAAAGGAATATCAAATGCAGACATCTCTCATTATTTAAAGCATAAAAGTGAATCTAAAAGTGGGTGTATTTAAAATAGCCATTCTGTGCATTCACTGGTGCGCATTGACTTACATGTGTCATCAATTCAACGCTATGAAGTTTGGTCCTCATTTGAAGTGCATTGTGGAATGCGATTTTACCACCTGAAGATGATTTTATTGTCCATTCTGTGTTTGTCACTACATGTGTTTGGATCTTCTCATTGCAGGACACAAGATAACCTCTGCCCTCCGCTACAGCTTCATCCACCGGGTCTCTGCAGGGAAATGCTGGGATACTGCACTCATCTATTATTACTATGGTAATGAGGGTGAACCGGTGACAAGCCAGGCAGTTTTTATCTGTCTTGGGGTCGGATCGGTCCCTGTGTTCTGGAAGAAATCCACTCACCCACCCCGGGGGTGCAGTCAACACCAGAGAAATACAAACTGACTACAAACCTCACGCTATCTGTCTGCCACAGTGAACCACTGGAAGTGTTTTAATTCTCCATGCGGATGCTGCTTTTCAAACCACAACATCGCATAGCCACGGATGAACCGTGTGTGTGTGTGAGAGAGAGGAGAGAGAGAGAGAGAGAGAGAGAGAGAGCGCGCGAGCGAGAAGTTGAACACGGTAAGTGTCGTCTGGAGTGAAGGGTTCTGCGGTGAACAGGTGCTGCAGTAATAATACTTGTCACAAAGACAATTTCAGTCAAAACTAATGAGTTGTGAACCCAGGAGATTGTTCACATCAGAGCAGCACATGGCAGTGCATTCAACCTATAACGGCCTCTAAAACCAGATTGAATCAATGCTGTTTGCATTAAAAAAGCCAAAAAAAGATTGACTTATTATATATTGCTCCATAGAATTTTGGTTAGCATTCTGTGTCATTTCCCATTCCTAGACACATCACAAATGGTCTTTCTGGGAAAATACACTACTTTCAAAAGATTGGGGTCAGTGTGCTTTTTAAAAAAAAAATTAATTAATAGTTTTTTTTTCACAAGGGGCATGAAATTCGATCAAAAGACGTAGACATGTACAGTATATGTTACAAATAATGCTGATCTGATCATGGTATCCACAAAAATTTACGCAGCAAATATTTTTTCAACATTGATAATGAAGAGAAAATGTTTCTTCACAGCAAGTCAGCATCTTAGAGATTCCTGAAGGATCTGTGACACTGATGGCCTGGCGTTTATGATGCTTGAAAATTCAGCTTGGCAATCACCTGATGTGATAACAAAAAAAAGATCAATTACATTTTTAAAATATTAAAATGAAAATAATTCTTCTAAATTGTAATAATACTATTACTGTATGTACGTTTTTTTTCTTCAGCCTTGGTGAGCATCTCCTTTTAGTCATAAAAAATCATTTTAATGTTATTGTAATTTTGAGTAAAAATTGTGTAAAGTAAAAGATCATAAAAATTTAGAAATTGTGTGCACATCTCATTAAATAGTATTCTTTTATTCTGCGTTATTTATGTTAATTTTGAGTATTACCATCAGCTATTGAAAAGCCCATATTTATTGGCCACTAATAATAAGTACAATATTCATATTTATTTTTTTTATTCAAATTTAGTTCTGAAGCATCAAATTCACACTTCCATTTTTTTTCTTTTTTATCATTGTACTATATTTGTGTTTCCAATTGAGATAAATAAACTCAGACAAACAAGAAAAGGCCTGCAACCCAGCAGTGTCAGGACATAATATTAGACTCATGCACAAAATATTAATGAATGTAAAACGCTTCATTTATTGACAGAGGCAGGCAAAACTACAGGCGCAAAAGGTCACGCAGCTACATGAGAGGAAAAAACACACAGAAGAGAAACATGAAAATGCACTTTATAAATCAAAAGCCTCTAATGGCATTCTAATTTAAGAGCGAGCCCTCAATGGAAGTTGATAGAATTTGGCATGTCATTTTAGCCCCGGCTGCTCTTTTCCTTTAATCAAGTAGCACGAAACGGAGAGATGGAGGCGGGGGGAAACAAGGAAAAGAAAAAGAAGGAACGATTGAGTGATTGAGTACGCGACGTGAGTTTGCATGCGTGTGTATGAGGAAGAGAGAGAGAGAGAGGGGTTGCAGCTGGCTGCTTTACGCCGCGACGTTCAAGCATGACTGACCTATTTCATCAGGTCTGTCAAAACCATGCACTGATACATGTTGACAACATTTAATCTTAAAAATTGAAAGAAATGAATTAATATGCAAATTCCATCAGCTTTGTAATAAAAATGTCCTTGAAAAAAACAGAGAACACCACCCCAGAGGAACGGTGCGAATTATCCGGGCTCCGTTGTTCCTCAAGTTAGTCGGAGGTACACAAGTCCACCAGGAAATCAGCGCGGATCTGACTTGGAAATAATTATGATGGAGAAACAAAGCCCTAGCAGGTTGAATAAATGGAACGGCATGGGGAAAAAAGAGGCAGGCTGCTTTGTTATTCACTTTGAATTAATAGGATTACTTTGAGATCCATATACACCTAAAATCAACACCTTGCTATCAATGCGCACAGAACCAGAGAAGGGGGTGTTGGGCTTCCAGCATTACAAATTCAAGTAACAGTGGGACACTACAGGGAAAAACAGCGGCGTTTCCTCATTCTTCACGAGACGGAACAATTCTACGGGGACGGAATCTTACAAGACAAAGATTAGCCGTCCAAAAGGAGCAGGTGGCTAGCATGAGCTCTCCTGTGGAATTAACTGAACTATGGGGCCTAATTATCTGTGGAGAGAGCGCGGCGAGGAGAGAAACTTCACTGTTTGAAGGACAAATGATTAATTAAAAAGAACAGCTCACCTCTGCTCTGATCTGTGGACAAAACAGCATGCTTGAAGCCCCCATCTGAATAAAAGCTTAAACTAGAGACCAGCAGATGACCAACAGTCAAGACTCTTGGGGCTAAAAAAAAAAAAAAAGAACAAACTGCTGATACAACAAAGATTTTATGCACAATTCCGCTTTGTATCGAGATTTTGGGCATTGTTTACTTGTTTCTTGTTAATGTATATGTTCACACATACATTAAGTATTAATTTGTTCATTCTATCTTGTTTACATTTCAGATCGCATGCATGCTAAAGAAAAATTTATACTTAGGTTTAGAAAAATAAAACTACAATTTTGTATCAAAGTTTGGAATCTGTGTATATGTTTCATTTCAACATTCATTTGAACATACACTACTATTCAAAAGTTTAAGGGACAGTTAAAAAAAATTTCTTGAAAGAAATTAATACTTTTATTCAGCAAGGATGTATTAAATTGATCAAATGTGACGTAAAGACATTTATAATGTTACAAATATTTTTAGCTTTCTATTCATCCAAGAATCCTGAAAAGAAAATGTATCAAAATATTAAGCAGCACAACTGTTTTCAAAATTGATAATAATAATAATAAACGTTTTCTTGCAGCAACTCCGTATTAGAATGATTTTTGAAGGATCATGTGAGACTGGAGTAATGATGCTGAAAATTCAGCATTTCCATCTCATGAATAAATTACATTTTAAAATAGAAAACAGAAATTAAATATTTAAAAAAAATATTTCACAATATTACAGTTTTTTTCTGTATTTATGATCATATAAATTAAGTTTTGGTGCACATAAGAGACTTTTTTCAAAAACTTTAAAAACATTTATCGACCCCAAACTTTTAAACAGTACAGTATATACATTCTGTCACACATTTTTTTTGTTTGGGTTTTTTGTTGTTCATTCATTGATTTATGCATTCATTCTTTCTTTCTTTCCTTCATCATGTGTGGAGTAAGTAAACAAGATTAGGACTGATTCTGAATCATTTCAGATAAACATATAAATACAAATGATATCTATTTGTTCATCCCTAACAATTTCCTTCGTTCATAAAAAGAAGTTTATGTGACTATATGAAGCGCTAACACTTACTGTATTCTAATGATAAAAAACTAATTTGTGTTGTTTGAGTCACAAATACAAATTTGATTCTTTCTTTCTTGTGTCTCGATCAGCAGGGTTCATGCACCTTCCTCTCCATGTGCAACAGAAAACTCCATCCTCTTCCCTTCTTTCTCTCTTTCTCCACTTACCAGCATTCCTAACAGATCAGAATGGGCTGTAAAATCATGAAAAATGTGCAGTCCTTACGGGGCAGTGCTCGCACACATATATGTCCACCCAGACATTCATCACTCGGCAGGTATTGTCAGTGAAAGTTTAATTGCATAAACACTCCGTTACTGTCCTGTCATATTTCTTGTCAGGCTGGATTCTCTCTCTGGGTTCACTATCGCACAAAACTATAATTGAATTGCTAGCGAATCGCACCGGTGCCAAGGGGAGTGCAGCTTTATGAATAGAATTTGTTTTCTATCAGCAAGTCTGACAAATTGTGTCACGAGGAGGCACGGGGCAGATAATTTCCCCCGTTTATTGGGCAAAGACCTGTTAGCTGCTTGCTCCTTATCTCCGCTGCATTGTAAGGCTCAACTAAACAAACGTGTATATATATTTGAAATTTGGCAATGAAAGCATTTGGCTTCTGCAGGGGGAGTGCTGTCTAAACACCACAGAAAACGGTGAATAAGAGCATTAGTTTGTTCATCCACTCATCTGAGACATGGACTCTGAGGTCAAGTGGACTGAATAATCTGTGTTCAGAGGAAAAACACTTTATATATGGAGTGATGCACGCTGTGTGTCAGGATCACAGCTCAACAATTACAAAACCACTCTTGAAAATTAAAATACTTTTAAATTAATCTTGTGATGCCTTGTAATATATTATGCCTGATTTAAAGGGGTCATATGATGCGATTTCAATTTTTCCTTTCTCTTTGGAGTGTTACAAGCTCTTGGTGCATAAAGAAGATCTGTAAAGTTGCAAAGACTAAAGTCTCAAATCCAAAGAGATATTCTTTATAAACGTCATGTCTACGTCACCGTGTGGGAAGATTTGCCCAAATGTTCACGCAAAGAAAGGCATAACTTGAGACGCTGTGTTTCGTTGCGAAAGCGAAACTACTTTGTTTGGCCTTCCAAAAGAGGACGATATCCGCTTCATGCCTGGAGCTGATCCGTGCTGGTCGCTGAGGAAATACATTAACTTTGCGCTGTGGTTTGCCGGATCGGCCTTTAACCGTGGACGAAGCAGAGTCCAGCCGGGGTCGTCACATGTGGTTGCCACCAGCCTCCTTCGTCGATCTTGCCTTCCCCCCGGGCGCCGTTCTCAAGCCTCCGGCCTCCCGCTCACTCAAGCCCCTTGTGTGGTGTGTGTGTGCGCTGTGTGACGCATTTTATGGAGGACTGTTTCCTGAACTTGCAGAGTATCCTACAATGCGTCTGTGCTCAAAAGCTCTTTCTATAAAGTGGGGCAGTTCCAACTTTGCAAGGACAGTCTGGCGCTTCTGACTCACAGCCTGTTAGTACGTTTTCATATTTAAAGGATTTTTCCACTGATGATTCAAACGCGAGTAGCGCTTGTTGTTTGTCGTTTCTCTGATCATTTCTGGCACGATACCCAACGCAACTCGTAAAAACACAGTATAATCATTATAATCAGTAAATATGTCCCCACTGAATGCAACAAAAGCCTCGTTTATAATGAGTTTTATTGGTTGTGTCCTCCGTCGGCCGGGACATGGCATCAACAGTATTGTAAGGGGCGTAACATTTCCGTCACACGCTTGAGGTATCACCAATCACAACTCACTGTATAGCTGGCCAATCACAGCACACCTCGTTTTCAGAACGATGAGCTTTGTAAAATCAACACGTTTCAGAAAGGCGGAGCATATAGGAGCAACAATAATGTACATTATATGGAAAATAATGTTTTTTTTAACCTTAAAAAACAGCATAAACACATTTCATTATACCAAATACACAAAATAAAGTTATTTTTAAAAAAGTCATATGACCCCTTTAAAAATATAGATTGCTTTTTTGTAGTGCATAATAAACCGAAATGAGGCATACACACACACACACACACACAAGATTTTCTGTTTCTGCTATAAAGCTAATGATAATTATTAACAGACCTAACCAAAATCAAAAATATCAAATAATTAAATAAACTAAACACTGAAAACTACAGTAAAAAATACGTAAAAAATATAAATATATATTTAAATATAATTTATTCCTGTGATGACAAAACTGAATTTTCAGCAACCATTACTCCAGGCTTCAGTGTCACATGATCTTTCATAAATCATTCTAATATGCTGAATTGCTACTCAAGAAACATTTCTTATGATCAATTTTGAACCGTTTTAAAATGTGTTTCTTGTTTGAATTCTTTGATGAATAGAAAGTTCAAAAAACATCATTTTTTTTTAAAATAGTTTTTTTTTTTTTAAATATAAATGTCTTTCGGTCACTTTTGATTCAATAATACATCCTTCAACACAATAATAATATTTCGTAAAAAAAAAAACTACTGACCCAAACTTATGAACAGTTGGTCCCTTGATCCTTTGTTTATTATTCCTTAATTTTGTTCTTTCAATCATTTGTTAGTTTTTTTTTCAGATTACTTATGCAATTATCAACCTATTTCACAATATGAACAGTTTTTTTCTGTATTTGTGATCATATAAATTAAGTTTTGGTGAGCATAAGAAACTTCTTTAAAAACTTTTTTCAAACATTTAATCGCCCCAAACTTTTAAACATACGTATAACATTCGGTCACACATTTGTTGTTCATTCAATTGGATTTATGCATTCCTTTGTCTTTCTTTCCTACATCATGTATCGGAATAAAGACAAGATTAGGACTGATTCTTAATCATTTCTATAAACATATCATACTTCTTTAAATTTTTTGGGGAAAATTATAAATAACTTTGAGAATAGAATGTTCAAAAGAACAGCATTTTTTAAAAATAGTTTTTTGATCAATTAATACATCCTTTCTAAACAAATATATAATATTTCTTAAAAAAAAAAAACTACTGACCCCAAACTTATGAACAGTTGTGTACATTTGAGCCTTTGATTATTCATTCATTTGTTCATTCTATTATTTGTTAGTTCATTTTGTCCATTCATTCATAAATTACTCTTTTCCTTCCTTCCTTTCTTCATTCTATCAATCGTAAAAGAGTAATCGTTATTTGCAAATCCTGTTTCCATTTACATTTCTCTGGATTCCAAAAGGGAGGTTTGGTCACTTTTATTTTCACTTCTTCTATGGATTAAAAAAAAAAAAAAAAACAAAAAGTATACTAGTATATTTTGTCTATAACCAGCTCAAGTAAAAAAAAAAAAAACATATACCAAACTTGTTAGCACATATTCTTCAGATGATGCAGGCTCAACTCCAGCCGTTTTCTGTGTTTCTTCACCATATTACTAAGCTAATAAGAATCAATAGCTTAAAATTCAATGGTAAACCTATGTGTGCTTTTGCTACTTCAAAAACCTTTACAGAAAAAACCCACTGTAGCCTGAGCAAGCACTTCACCAAACCAAATACACAAGCTTGATGATGACAAAATCCATAAAACGCATAAAAAAAGATGATCTCGGGGTCGAGTCCTAACTGTCCTCTCATCCTGCAGAAGCTGAGCTAAAATTGGGCTTTTCCTGTGTGAAAGCGCCAAGCAGCTTTACGAAAAGACTTTCCCACCGCGCGACTCGCCACGCACCCACTGCCTGGGAACGGAGGCGTAATGCTCAGCGCCTACTCCTCGCGCTTGATAAAAAGCCCTTTCTGACAACCTTATCAGCCAAATAAGCTTAAATAAAACTGGCTTCTAATAGTTCGGAGACCGCTTGATCCCGCCTTTGTCTTTCAAAGCTCCGAAGCCTTCCTCCTCCAGTGATCTTGCACTTTCCTCGTGACAGAATTCTCAATCTTTTAGGCCGGCTAAGCTGTCATTAGTTTCTTTGTTCCTCTTGCTGGATTGTTTTGCATGTTTCTGTATGGTTTGATACTGAAGGGCTCATAATGGCTGAAGTGCTATAGACATTTGAAAAGCTTGATAATGCCCTTTAATAATAGCTGAGATGAGAGGCATCAGCATGTGGCTCCTCAGCCCACGCTGCCGTCACCGAGAATAAAAGACCCTCAGAACGCACACATATGCCAGAAGTAAAAGATGATGCCGTGAACTCAACTCAGTACAACTACAGCTGATCGATTAATTACATGATATGCCAATTAATTCATTGCATATATATCAATATTTCCTGAGAAAAGCCCTTAAATGAAGATAATTAAAAGACATTACATGATTCTGACAGACAAAGTGAACAGATACAAAAAGAGGCTTTAGAAAGCAATATATTATCTCTGCGTCTCATGCAAAAAGTGCCAAAGTTTACAATACACCATGTCAAGTTAATTGTTTTTTTTAAACATGTTAATGTGTTCAATTAAAGCTCTAGTTAAAGTGAAATACAAAAATGCACAATAAACAAATAAAAGAGGCATAAGTATACAAAAAACTTAAAACAAAAAGGTGACTAATGAGATTACTAATTTTGTCGTTCCTATAAAAATGTTTTGAAAATAAGCATGAAAGGCACTAAAGATGATGTTGTTTGATGTCCTTTGTCACTTGATATGACACATCTAACCACCTAAAAACACAATAAAACTAAACAACAATAATAAAATAAAAGGAAAATGGGTATCAAAGGTCCCATATTTTTTACACAAAGCTATTTGTTGCAACAAAACATTAAAAAAGGTTATTTGTATATTTAAAGAATGCCTAACTTTCATGTAGCTTGAAACCTCACTTTCTTCTGTAGAACACAAAACGAGATGTTTTGAAGAATGTTCAGACTGATCAAAAAGGACTTAATTCAAAATCTTCTTGACTTTTATTTCAATGGAAAAGAACAGCTTGGACATTCTGCTATAAACAAACTCCTTTTGTGTTCCCCTGAAAAAAAGAAGGTCATATGGATCTAGAACTTAAGGGTGAGTAAATGATGGCAAAATGTTCATTTTTAAGTTTACATATACCTTTTAATGTGTTTATAAGGTATATGTAATACTGTATCTGTTACTGCCACTTATTTGTATTTAATGCTCTGTCTGTGTTATTATTCTGCCTATGGTCACTGAAGTCACTCAATATCTCAGTGCCCTCCACGTACGTCTATATCTATATGTTTTTTGTTTGGTCCTGTTATTGTCACTGTATGTCTGAGCCTCGTCACAAGCATTTCAATGCCCAGGTTTCCCCAGTGTTAACTATGCAAATGATAAATAAATGCCTCTTAACTCTTGACTTATAGGTACAGCAAAGGACAAATAAAGATCAACACCCTTCCTCTGAGCTTTTCCTGCACGTAAAGACTGGTCAAGATTGATGGCCATTTTTAAATCAAGTTATGTTCTAGCAAGAGTCTTAATTTAAGGCTAAACTTAGGGCCTGGGATAAATGAACACATCAGATGATTAAAAACATTTGTCTTAGCAAGCAGGCTGGTCCCTTATTTATGGTGGCTAGTTCATCACGACACCCAGCTCGGAGCTTTTGACAGTGAATCTATCTGATGAAGCGATAGGCACTTTCATAATTACGGAGTAACCTATGATGTTTCAAGCAGGCAAAATTAACAAGCATTATGTCTTTTATTTACAACTAGCAGGATCGTTACTGCACCACTGCTGTAAAAGCTACAGAGCTGCCTACAAGTGCACTACACAAACATGCTGTTTACATACATGTCAAACATATGCAACATAAAATGAATGTAGATGGTGTAGGCCAGGGCAAAAATTACACCAAAAGAGACAGTTTTTTATTTATTTTTTTTTTTATTTTAAAGTTTTTTAAATATAGAGGCAAAAAAAAAAACACCTCTGAGAATTGGGCATTTATTCTATTCTATTCTATTCTATTCTATTCTATTCTATTCTATTCAAGAAAAGAACATCTAAGCCCAAAACTTACATGGGTTTAATTGCCCGTGTGACATTTAATATGACCATAGCTTATTCTATTCTTTTTTCAATTAAATAAAACTCAAATCAGAAAAAAGTATGTAAAGAAAACACATCAATAAACTCTAAAACCTGACATTTATTACATTATTAGATTTACTGTGACAGTAGATAATATAGAGATATGATCCAGTTCTTATTTTAGTATTTTATAGTTTGTTGATCATTTTGATTTCTGAATTAGTTTTCATTTTATATTTCTGTTTAATTTAATTTCTGTTAAGTTTAGAATTTTTTTTAATTTTTTATTAGTCGTTTTAATTATAGTCTACATAGTTTTAATTATTTTTATCTTAGAGTTATTTGTTTGAGTTATTTTAGTATCTTCAAAACACATGATAAATATTAATTTATTATATAATAACTCTTTTTATGGCAGTTATTTAACATCTTTATAGACTAATAGAGAAAAATTATGTTTTACTTAATGACACTAACTCTGGTATGATCTAACATATGGATAATTATTTAAAATGTATTATAGTAATGGATTTATTGTGTTATGATATGGTACATTATTTAAAAAACTAAAAATCAACTTAAAATCAAAAGATAAAAAAAAATGACAAAATAGTTTCCTAATAAAAAAGTAAATGTAATGTAATGTAAAAACCATTACTGTTTATTAGATAGACTATTATTGTCTATTAAGTATCATAGTCTTACTATTATTTTATTCTCAGCAGTGGATAATGCATATAAATATTCACATTATTTTTGTCTGCACTCCAGACTCACATGAGCAATATCACTGCGCCACAATTCTGACCGCCTATACAAACCAACAGATTTTTTTACAATTACCAAACAATCAATCATAGATGTCTTCATATTATGTCATTATCTTGACAAAAAATACAAGGCAGTTCCGAGGTGTGTGTGTTTCATACGTCTGTGACTAATCCTACAACAGTGATAAAACGACAACAGTAACACACACTGGACAGAGCTCAACACACCACCTCCTCCTGCTCATCTCCACAGTGGCTACGGCAAAAAACTCCCCATGTGCCATCTGTGATTGGAGACTGCCACTGGAAAAATCACGCCACAAATCTCTAAACCTGTGTCCCAGTCATGCCTCGCGTAATAGACGCTACTGGAAAACAAATACACACGTTTTACTCACAATAGCCACCTGCGCTGCTGCAACACTCCGTTAGTATTTACAGCTGAGATGAGGAGACAACCTGAGCGTCTGATTTGGCCTGGTTTGGTCTACACATAAGACGACAAAACATCACAGCAGACACTGATGTTTGTTTTAATTAAATGCATTCCTTCGCTGACAGAAACGCAGATGGACAAAAAAATCGGATTTACATTCTTAATCAAAACGAGGCGTGCGGGAGAATAAACAGATCTGATGCTTTGTGGGAAAACAAACTCAAGCTGCGGCCGTGCTTTAATTGACAGAAAACGCATCTATAGGATAGCCAAACTCCTGAAACGTATCCCTCCTCTCTGGGTTCATAAAATAGCAGGTCAGTTTGTGTATCTGCAGATGACTGGTCCGGAAAGCTGTTCTGTTTGGATGGAGGCCAGACAGGATGTTCTGGCTGGCCAGTATTAAACATGTCAGCATAAGATCTCTGAGCTCCTGTGGCTCTTAACATATGTTAGCTCTAGACAGATCAGTCATGATGAGCAACTTTCATGATGAGAAACCCTAGGAGCTTCACTGCTGTTTACGGTCTACATAGGCAGCATTTACTTGAGGAAACGCAACTGACTGGAAAAGCTTTTTGTGACGAGGGGGGCGGGGCCGAGAGCCGTAGGAACGGCGCGAGGCCGGTGGAGTAATTGCTAATGCGTGACACCTGCACCACTCACCGGTCTCGAGTCTCACGGAGGAGCTCCGGAAGGATAAAGAGGAGGAGTGACGACCGTGTTAGACGAGAGAGGACAAGGCCTGGATTTTATTTTGTGTTTTGTGTGCGGCAGTCATCACACGCCCCCGAGTGGGGCTGGCGCCTTGACTTTCCGTGTTGTGTTTGTTTGTTTATTTTTAGTTAAATTACTTTGAGCTTCCGCCGGTTCCCGCCTCCTTCCAGACCTACAAACGTTGTTACATTGGTGCCGAAACCCGGGAGGAAGGAGGGACATGCTGTCAGAGAGCCCTCGCTGCTGAGGGGGATCACGGTGCTGAGGAGGTCGGGCAGCAGGAAGAAGCGGAGACTGCCGGTGGGTGCCCGAGGCGGTGGTGCTGGAACGACGGAAGAGGAGGTGGGGCGGAGAGCTCGCTGCCGCGCTCCTGGATCGAGGAGGGGTGGCTGCCATCCGAGAAGGAGTGGAGGAGTTAGCCCCATTCGCCAGGAGGCCGGAGCCTGCGGCCATCCACCATGATTGGGGACTCGCAGGGAACGGGGGACTCGCTGCCTGGTGCCCTCAATAGGAGGAGCCATGCCGTTCGCCAGGAGGCGGAGGAGCGGTGGGCCGTCCACCAACGATGTCCAGTACCATCGCATGGCACCGCGAGTGAGAGTCTCTCAGCCGGTTGAGGACCAAGCGGCAGTGTGTCTGGGAACCCCCCCCCCCCCCCCCCCGGACCAGACATTTTGTTTTCTTTTTCCTCTCTCCCCATCTCTGTCTGTCCTCACCTCATCTTTCCATCTCCTTTTCTCTTGCCCTGTCTGTCTGTCCTTACCCCCAGGTATGCCGCGGCCGCCGTGATCAGCTCCCCCAGAGGGGGGGAGGGGGGAGTAGAGCGCAGTCTCGGGAGTACCCCCCTGCCTGCGAGGGGCGATGGGGGTATGTGACGAGGGGGGCGGGGCCGAGAGCCGTGGGAACGGAGCGAGGCCGGTGGAGTAATTGCTACTGAGCGACACCTGCACCACTCACCGGTCTCGAGTCTCACGGAGGAGCTCCGGAAGGATAAAGAAGAGGAGTGACGACCGTGTTAGACGAGAGAGGACCAGGCCTGGATTTTATTTTGTGTTTTGTGTGCGGCAGCCGTCCGCGAGGGGCTGCCGTTTTACTTAAATTTTTTGTGTTTGTTTATTTTATTAAAATCTCCTTTGAGCTTCCGCAGGTTCCCGCCTCCTTCCCGACCTACAAACGTTGTTACACTTTTCATGGGAAGCAACTCAAATCATGTCAAGTGCATGACCGCCCCAGCCGCCCCGCCTTAACTAAAGCCACAAACATACTCTGTTCAAATATGCAGATGTGACTTACACACTTCAAGTGCATTATTGAGATATAAATCTTGTTTATATCACAGCTAATACTTTTACATCAAGGTTCAATATATTAGCATTAGTTGATGCAAAAGATAACATGATCTATCATGAAATAACAGAGGTTAAAGTTGTTAAAATACAAGTAATGCATTACAAATTGGTAATTTAATTAGACATGGGGGAAGCAGTCGTGGCCTAATGTTTAGAGAGTCGGACTCGTAACCCAAAGTTGCGGGTTCTAGTCTCGTACCGTCAGGGATTGTGGGTGGGGGGAGTGAATGTACAGTGCTCTCTCTCACCTTCAATACCACGACTGAGGTGCCCTTGAGCAAGACACCGAACCCCCAACTGCTCCCTGGGCGCCGCAGCAAAAAAATGGCTGCCCACTGCTGTGTGTGCACACTTTGGATGGGATAAATGCAGAGCACTAATTCCGAGTATGGGTCACCATACTTGGCCACATGTTACGTCACTTTCACTCACTTTAAGAGGGTAAGGGTTGGTAAGATGTTTTATTGTTTGAAAGAAGCCGTTTTGTTCACCTAGGTGCAAATTATTAAATAACAAACAAAATACAGTAAAACAAAATATGGGAAACAAAAAAAAATATTATTACAATTTAAAATAACTGTTTTCTACTTTAATATATACTGAAATGTGATTTATTCCTGTGATGGAAAATCTGAATTTTCAGCATCATTACTCCAGCCGTCACACGATCCTCCAGAAATCATTCTAATATGCTGATTTGCTGCTCAAGAAGCATTTCTTATTATTATTATCAATGTTTATTTGGAATATTTTGATTATATTTTGTATTTAAAAAAAAAAGAATAAAAAAATCTTACTGACCTCAAACTTTTCAACAGTAGTGTACATTAATAAATTCTGTAAGATTCAGTTGTTTATTGTTCAAGATAACTATGCATAAACTATCATAGTTATTATATTGAAACTTGTTGCAAAGTATTACCAATAATTTAATAAATATAAAAACATGTAGCTTTTTAGATTTTAGAAAATGTTGGCTTATATCGGTTATATTAGGTTGTCTGTTCTAGTGTGGCACACACACACACACACACACACACACACACCCCTGTATTGCCTCTCAGAATGGTGAAGTATTGGGGCTCGGAAAGTGAGATGAATTGAAGAAATGTCAGATGGGTTCAAACGTGAACCCATTGGCTGGGTCAGCCTGAATAAAATCAATATGTTTGAGCCGCAGACCTCAGGAACTTCAGATTTCAATTAAAACTCCTCCAATAGTTTTAGTCATGTGATCACTACTGACCCCATTGATATCCCATTTTCCCAGAACACAGGTGTTTGTGTGACTACGTGGACTACGTTAACAGGTCTGGCATCATTTGATCGCAAATGCCACTTTGTTTGATATTGCAATGCAATGATATTCATATACAAAACGTATGTTTCTAAATACTAAAAGAATCAAAAATAAAAAGAATCAATATAGGGCATACTAAACACACACACAAAAAAAATCTAGACTACATGAGTATCTTAAACGGTGTGTGAAAGCGATGAGAAACACACTATTTGACAGGTTTGTTAGGCTAATGTGTGCTGTCTGTGAGTGCTAATCCCATTATTTGTATTCTGAGCCAGTACTAACTGCTTGTGTGACCCCAACTCTTCTCAAGGACACTTCTCTATATGTGCCAAACACCTACGATGGGGCGGGATTCACCTGGGAGGATTGTGGGTAATGCAGACCACAGAATCCCCTAATGACCCAGACAGTGGACAGCAGGCGTTGAGGTCAGCGACCTCGGCTAGATGCCTCTGGTGTCCTTAGAGCCCTGCGGCTGAATGAAACTCAATACATTTCCTATAGCAAAAAGACTGCATGAAAAATAACCATCATAGTGATTCTAAACTATGGTATTATAAGACTACAAATATATTAAAGCCACAGGATACCGCAACTATATTTTGAAAATTATATATATACATATATAAGAAAAAATGTGTGAATAGTAATAATTACAGTTACACTAAACTATGGTATTAAACATAATGCTAAGTAAAACTAGAATTATTATTACAATTAGAATTATTCCTGTGATGGAAAGCTTCATTTTCAGCATCATTACTTCAATGTCACATGAACTACAGAATACAAAAAATAAAATTCTAAATATAAAATAAAAACATAAAAATAAAGTTGGAATGTGTTGACAAGCCCTGCCAATTATTGTTTATTCATTTAATTTTTATTAATTAATTAGATTGAAGGTGGAAGATTGACGTTTAAACTTGATGAAAACAAATATTACTTGATATTTACCATGGTACTGATTGATTATCATATTCATGTAGCATACTTACAAACTACTTACAAAAACATGGTATCACCGTGGTACTAGGTCCTTTATAGCACTTTTTATATTTGCATTTTTTTTAAATATTTTGTACATAAATAAAAAATAACATTTCAACGCTTTCCAGATGATGTGATATTAAGGCCCAATCCCAATTCTACCCCTTAGGCCTTCCCCTTTCCCCTACTCCTCCGTTTCGCGCGTTCACGTGAAGGAGTAGGGGTGTCTCAGTTCTCTTTTGGTTGGAGGGGTAGGGGTAGGGGAAGGGCCAAACAGCCCTTCAAACAAAGATTTTTCGGGACCACACTTCAAACGAAGGGGTATGAATTATCTCAGCGTAAACCGGCTTCAGGGGCAACATGGCTGCCCGAGAGAACAAAGAGACACATAAATGTAAGCATTTTTGGCATTAATAAAGATTTTAACAAAAAGTAATCATTTGTTTTATGTTACATTCAATTGTGAGCTCATATTTAACATCATGTTACTCAAAGAAATGTTTGCAAAAACAAATAACCCCACTCCCACCCTATTTGCCAACTAGCGTCATATCATTATAGACTGCACGATAGTGCCACAACATATTTTCATGTCTGATCAGGGGCGGATAACCACCATAGACATTGAGGGGGGCTAGTCCCCCCAATAATGTTACTGACACACCACACACAGATAGGCCCCCCCCTGTGGTGTATTGTAGGAGCTAGACGACATATGATGACGTGTGTGGTTTCCCAATTCTTAGGGGAATATTTTCACCCCTTCCCCTTGTCCCTTGAAACAGAGTGTCAAGGGGTAAGGGTGAAAATAGGGGAAGGGGAAGGGGTATAAAATAGAATTTGGATTGGGCCTAAGTGTCTAGGAAACTACTTGTATTTTCTACCTACAAACTACTTCATTTTCAAGGGTTCCCTATTTTAATGTTTTATATACACAGGAGCAGAAAACTAAAGCTGTGCATTTTGATGCCATTTTGCAACTTGTGCAAACTGACCATAGAGAGCTCATGCTTTCACATACAATCTACTAATATCTCATAGACAAAATTTTAAACAGTAAACATTTGAAAGGTTAATGAACATTCATCAAACGAAAGCTGAAGGTGTAAATGTAAAATAATAAAAAAAAATGTAAAACTACTACTACTAATAAAAAAACTACAGTTTTATGGCCTGCAAAAAATATTTTGTGTTGTAAATGATCCCAAATAACCACCATTGGCAAGAGTGACAAAAAGTGAAACACATGATCTGACATCTCACTCCAGCCTCTTCCCATTCATTTCAAAACACAAGTCTTATCTGACAGCGTTTCAGTGTGAACATGTGCATGTGTGCGTGTGTTGTGCAGGAGTTTTTCCTCTGGTCTGACAGGGGTAGATTCAGAGGCCTTGTGGAAAAGAGCTCTATTTGCATTTCAAATGTCACCCGCAGCAGCAGACACCTGTTAAAGGCTAGAGGAGGATCCACACAAATCAAAGGTCTGACCCTGCGGGAGAGTCCGGATCACCCTGCCCATGGGCGACTGCTGCTCTGGATGCCCTGAGACGCCCGCTCAGCCCTGCGCTGGGACCGAACACTCCTCACACAATGTTCTCAGTCCATCATCCTCACATGCAGCACTGCCAAAGGTTGATTCGGATGCTTTTTTCCCTTTAGTTCTATAGATCTTTGGAACGATTTTCCGGAAAATTTTCAAATAGAATAGCAAATTGTTTTTTCAATTGCGTTTTCAATATGTGGACGCATAAATTGTGACATAATCCAACTGCAATTGCAAATCCTGCATTAGCGGTTGCATTTTCGCTTTCGCGAACGCACAGACTGCCAAATTTCAAATGAAAAAGCAAAGCCCATTTGCAGCTGTATTTCCCATGTCTTAGGAGTTACGAGCCTGTCAAATTTAAATAGCAATATTAATTACCACGTCTGCTTTTTCACTCTCGATGCGTCGCGCATGTAACCTGCCAAAACCCAAATGCAATCGCAATTCCTTTTGCATTTGAATTCCGACGTCTACATGGAAAGCTGTCAATCAATGTGAGGGGCTATACTAGGGGGCGTGTTTGTATTGCGAGGTGACGTCACTCACAGACGACCGCGCAGAATGCTCTGATCAATGGAGGCAATCAGTAAAGGCTACGCTAAAGGCAGCTACCAATCAGTTTCACAACTGTGTGAACGAACAGACAGTGCAACATTCTTGGCACAATACATAATTATGTCATTTTTACCCCAAATGTAGCGATTATCACCTGCTAAAAGCGGTGAGCCACAATGGTACGCACAATAGGTCAACTATTAACCAAACGCTTTTCACCTGTCTCTGCATCTCTCACTGTTTACTCTCACTCACACTTTTAATCCATAATAGAGAGCGTGTTTCCAAAACCACCCCCCAACCCTGCTTTCAAGAACTTTTACCGTTTGCACTGCACTTGATGCACTTAAGCAAAAAAAAACTAATCTATACTTATTTTCCACCTTATTTTATATTTTATTCAACAGTTTTAATCCGTTGTGGAGTTTGCGTCCCGTACGTGGCACCAAAGCATTGCGCCTGCCTCAAGATCTCTCACTATCTACAGCCACTGGACACCGCGATTGATGCACGTGATTTTTAATGTTATCTTGCCTTGGCTGTGGAGTGTTCTGTGACAGCTGCACCTAGATCTGACTGCTGAAGTGTCATCTCGGGCAGGCAGAGTAAGAGTAGCAGCATTTTCTGTGTTGTACATGGATTACGGATCGTAACAGACTGGAGAGATCTTGAGGCAGGGGCACATAGGCTATTAGATAGGAATAAGATATAGGTGGCAAATATGTAAATATGTGTAGATTGGCTCGTTGTTTGTTTGCGTAAGTGCATCAAGTGCAGTGCAAACGGTAAAAGTTCTTGAGGCAGGTGTGACACACTCTCTATAACGGATTAAAAGTGTAAGTGAGAGTAAACAGAGAGAGATGCAGAGACAGGTGAAAAGCATTTGGTTTATAGTGAATATTGACCTATTGTGCGTACCGTTGTGGCTCCCGCTGTTAGAAGGGGATAATCGCTACATTTGGGGTAAAAATACATAATTATGTATTGTGCCAAGAAGTTTGCACTGTCTGTTCGTTCACACAGGTAAAAAACTGATTGGTAGCTGCCTTTAGCGGAGCCTTTACCGATGACCTCCACTGATCAGAGCATTCGGCACTCTCCCCGCACCCCGGGCCGTCTCTTGTGCCTTTTTTTTTCCTCCCCCCGAGTGACGTCACCTCCCAATACAAACACGCCCCCTAGTATAGCTCCGCCCCCTCACATTGATTGGCAGCTTTAGGCAGACATCGGAAATTCAAATGCAAAAAGAATTGCAATTGCATTTGAGTTTTGGCAGGTTACATGCAACGCAGCGAGAGTGAAAAAGCAGACTGGTAATTAATATTGCTATTTAAATATGACAGGCTTGTAACTCCTAAGACATGGGTAATACAGTTGCAAATGGACTTTGCTTTTTTATTTGAAATTTGGCAGTCACTGTGCATTCGCGAAAACGAAAATGCAAATGGATTTGCAATTGCATTTGGATTATGGCACAATTTATGCGTCCACATATTGAAAGCGCAATTGAAAATACAATTTGCTATTCAATTTGAAAATTGTCCGGAATATCGTTCCATAGTATCTTGGTCTATTCTCAATGTGTAATGCCACTTCTGTTTCTTGGGGTGTGTATGTCAGCACTACATCATACTGGTCTTCATGTGTATTATAATGAGGAAACCAAAATAACTTTTTTTATTGAATGCAAAATAAAAGAATTTAAAATACCTTCAAATCGTCTATATACATCAGTTGAAGCAGTACATCATTTTCTTGATTATTAATTCTATATTACCGTATTGACCCGAATATAAGACAAGGTTTTTTTCTTGGAAATACATCTGGAAAAACGCAGTCATCTTATATTCAGGGTCTAGACTTAGACATGTCAATAATACACCCACAACAAAAAGTGGCGCCAAATACGCATAAAACGAGAGTGCCATGAAATACGTAATGTAATGCGTCTTGTAAAGATCGCGAGTTAAAACAAAAGAAAAAGAAAACCTTACAACTGCATGATTCGTGACTGTCACGTCAGCCTGATGGGACCAAACTCTCTTTGTGATTTTAAAACATAAGACAGTACCCAGATTTGAAGACTACAGTAAGATTTAACTTCTACTGTTAATAAGATTTTGGTAGGCTACTATTAGATGGATAGCCTAAATGTCCTAAATCATGTTTTTTTTTTTTATGGTATATCAAAAAGCGTATATTTTTTAAATGTGATTGTTGGTACAGTTTACCAGTTTTTACCATACTTTCAAAACAAAAATTAAAATAGGAAAAATATGCAATATGAAAATAATTGAAGACAAAATGTGTTTTACTGAGAAAAAACAAGATTTGGTTTTTAAAAAACCTTTTTCCAAAAGGTACATCTGGAAAAAGTGGGGTCGTCTTATAATCAGGGTCGTCTTATATTCGGGCCAATACAGTAATATAGTTATATAATAATGTACAAATTATGCCAAAACACTCCTTAATTGAGGTAAAATCACAGTAATGCACAGCCTTTTATTGCATATTGCATTAATATTGCATATATTTATCACCACTTTTAGTGTGCTAAAACTAACTAAACATAGTGACACAACTAACTAACTCTACACTACTATACTATTTTTAGTAGCTGAACTGCTTTTACAATAATTTCAGCAATTTACAGTAATGATCTGTCTTTTGATTCAAACGAATCATTTCGATGAACTAGCTCAACAGAACAGAATCATTGATTCAAATGATTCAATCATCAATCAATCATCACAAAATTCCCTGTGCTTTCTTTGTAGAAATAATTTAAATATATATGTTTATTACTATTTATTTAAAGTTAATGATTAACTACTACTATGAACTACTTTGACTCTATAAACTGTAGTTTAACTACTTGAAATTCTGAGCATTTTGTATCTTGGTAAACTAGATTTTATAGCAGCTTCCCCAACACTACTACTACAAAAACTACTACTATTAATTAGCAAAATAAGTAAAAAATTAGAACATGAAGACTGAAATGCAGTGAAGAATACACACCTCCAATTTAAAAGATTTCTTTGTTAGCCATTAGATGAACATCTAATGCTGAATGAATCGCTCCTTTAAAACCAATGAATAGGTTAAAGGAACTGTAACTAAAAGCAGTGCGCTGAGTGATGTGCTCTCTGTGCCAGAGCTGATTGGACAGATGTCACAGGCACACACGTCTGTTTCCAAATTCATCTCACTGCAAATGAAGCTTGAATCGTTTTCTTTTATTAATGCACAAACGGGGGGCTGCTTTTTATTTTCTTTTTTTGTTTTTTTACTTCTTCAGCTTCCTCCCCCCCCCCAAGCCTCGTGTTGACAAACAGCAAGATTACGATCTTCAAGAAAAATACCACCGTGTTTATCGCTTTATTGCCGGTGTGTCATGCCCTTGAGAGAGAGAGAGAGAGAGAGAGAGATGACCACTCGAGGAGGAGAGAGAGAGCGCCGGAGATCGACGAGAGGATGAAGAGAGAGATGGAGCAGCGATGAGGGGGAAAACCCGCTCTCCCTCAGCATCTGCCAGATATTTAAAATAGGCTGTTGACAACACAATTTACTCTGCAGGTTGAGCGGATGAAAAAAGTGACATCATAGGCAGAAAGAGGAGGAAAAAAGGAGTGTAGAGGCAGGACACACACACATATGAGGGAGGTGACAGGAGGTGAAACGCTTGACTCCACCTTAAACACCGCTCAGCATGCCGTTCATTCAGAGAGAAAGAAAAACAGAGCACAAGAGGGAGATTTTGTGTCCCAAGGCGGACTATAATACCTGGAGAAAGATAACTATTAGCATTCCCATTCATCTTAATGACAGAAGTGCGGCTGGCACACAGATGTGACGCCAAAGCCAGCACACAGGTAAATATAAAACTCAAGAAGCAGAAAGAACGGTCACTGGCAAAATATTTACAATAATATAACAAATTGTTTGCAACAACAACAAAAAATGTTAATTAAAATTTTTTTTGTCTCTAGATGATGTAGTTGCCATGTCAACCAGCAGAGGTGAATTGTCCCATGCTAACCAGCCAAGTCTAGTCTCCAAAGGCTGGGAGAGATTTTCACCGTTTTTTGTAATTTATGCCAAAGAAAATCATCTTCGCTAGTAAAATAATGTTACACTACAAGCACCCTGAGGGGACATGGTGATGGGGAAAAAAATTATATTTCAATGCTTTTGTGCCCTTTCACTAAACTACTGCATTACTCCAATAAATATTGTGTTCTCCAGAAAAACTTTGCATTCGCTCACAAAACATTTAAATTCTCTCACAAACAACCCTCTACAGACGCCTTGGCAATTGAATCGCCATTGGCTAGTAAACCATTTAGTTTACTCGCCAGATGAATACTTACCATTTATATATATATATATTTATAATACACGTATAATAGGGTGGGCGATAGGGGCAAAAATTACTACTCGACCGCGCGCTCTTTTTTGGCGATTTGCGATATACGGAATATCTCCGTACCCAGCGACGCAGCGCGTGTAGTGTAATGGAGCAGAATTAACTACACAGAGACGTGTTCAAGACGAGCCTGCGCAAAAACCCCGTTCATATCTCGCTCTTGCGATATTAAATGCGATGCGTTTATCATAATCAGACACTAACCCAAGGGTGAGTACAAGTAGGGCTGAACGATTAATTGCTTTTGCGATAATATCGCGATATGAAAAATTTAGATTTTTCAATCGCAGAGGCTGCGATTACACGGTCACGTGACACGCGAGAGTAAAGAGGTGTGTTCGACTTGAAGATCAGATCGTTGTATGACATCAAAGTACAGCGAGCGAGAGAAAGCATAAGGAGACGTCAGCGCTCTCTTATAGCTCTCTCAGTACTTTGATGACACACACACATCGTCTAAGCAGCCATCGGTCAAGTCGAGCGCGGGCCATCAGCAGAAAAATAAAAGAAATAAGTAAACAGTCAAAGGAATAACTTAGAATGGGAGATGGATCGGTTTGTGAAAGCGAAGAGAAAAGCCATAGATGAAGTCGCACAGACCCAGGCAGGTGCTGGTCATTTAAAAGCTAAATGCAGAAAATATGACGAGGCGCAGGATAGCTTGCCGACGCTTCATTGCCGTGTCTATACCGGACGCTACAGTTGTCGCGTCACGCCGCAACAGCTCTACACTGGACGCGACAAAGCGACCGTTGCAAATCATTTTAACTTTGTGTCAGTACGTCATAAATAGAACAAGGCATCAGTTTAATGTCGGGTTTTGTCACGCCGTGCCGCATCCAGTGTACACAGTGTCACTGATTATAATGGTTCTACTGTATTTTGCCGCTGGCAGTGTAGACACGTGTTTAATGTCGGTGGTGAGGAGGAAAGCCTGTGTGTGTCCTATGCCTTAGCGGACAGCATGAAACCCACAAAAAATAAATGAGTAACAGCGAGAGAATAATAATAAGTCATTCTCTCTATAATGTTTTTCAATGTTTCAAGTGATGCAGGTGTTTTTTTCCCTGTAGGTTTTTTAAATTAAAAAAACATTAATTTTTCATAATGTTTAGTGAAATTATTTGGTAGTCTGAGGGGGGCGCAACCAAAAAAGTTTGAGAAGCACTGGTCTAAAGTTAACAGACAGTGTTTAAAAAGTGCAGTGCACAAACATATGTTTATTACAGTGACTTTGAACTAAAGTAGTGTGGTAAAGCAACATATTTATTTTTATATTTCTGCAATCTACTTTAACTTGTGTGATTTATTACTGACTTTCATATTAATGTTTACAACAGGCTTATTTGTCAATGCTTTATGTTGTCATAATTATTACATGCTTACAAGGTTGGAAGTTCAACAAATCAGTCAATATACTGTGATTGTAGTTGTTAAATAAAAATGTTAGGTGAAATCACCTAATTTCATCGCAACATATAGGCCTGGCCTACAGAAAAGAACATTTATGTTTAATCTATCTAATAGTGTGTTGGTCATACTATACAATGATTTATAGCTTGCCTTTGTTGAATAATACAGAACATAAAGAGCTTTAAAAAAAAAATTGCATATTAAATCGCAATCGCAATATTGGTAAAAAAAATCGCAATTAGATTATTTTCCAAAATCGTTCAGCCCTAGTACACGCTGCAAAGTTTCAAGTGTATAGTGCGTCATTTGGGACTTAACTACAGAAACTCTGAAGCGCTCAGTCAGCATGTTCGGCAAGTGAAAATATACCTGAGCTAAACTTATAGCCTCCAACTCACACACTGGCGAGTAAAATCTGAGAATTTATTAGACAATGGCTAATATTAGACATCATTTAGTCGCACATGCGAGTGATTTACTCACAACGTAGAGGGTTGCACAAAACACTTGCATTTTCTCAAAAAATAGTGCATTCCCCCAATAAACTTTACGATCCCTTACAAAACATTTGCATTTGCTTGCAAAATATTTTTTCTCTCGCAAAAGTATTGAGTTCCTCCAAGAAACTTGGCATCCTCCTACAAAATTTGCGTTCTCTCACAAAACGATTGAATTCTCTCGCAAATTGCACTCTCTCAAAAAAAATGTATATTCTCTCACTGACATTTGTGTTCTCTAGCAAAAGTACTTTTTCCTCCCACCTCATATTAACTTCCATCACAAAGATAGTTTTGCGAGAAAAACAAAAGTTTTACGAGTAAATGCAAAAACATTAAAATGCAATTTTTCCTTGCATCTATTTTTTTTTAAAACCACCACCATGTCCCTTAAGGGGCTCCATACAATGCAAAAAAAAAAAATGAAAGCAACAAATCTATCCCAGCAAGCTAACAATGAAGATGACGTCTAGGTAAGGCATCATGCTGCCCAACTTTAAAACACACTTTTATCCTTATAAATTAAATACCCCACAAACTTTTTGTACAATATGTGTCTCCAGTCCTCATAATTTATAAATTAAGCTCTGGTGTTAAAAGACAGACCATGGTGCCCTTTTTCTGATTGTAAAGCACATCTTTAATGATTCTGTGTATACACAAATAAATCTCAACGTCAGACCAACCCTCTAACCATTAAAGACCCCCTCACTCACTCTCACCAAGAATATTAACACATAAACACACACACACCTCGAGTCTGCCAGTATGAAATTTCTGCCTGGCTAGAAAAAAAAGAAAGAAAAAGAAAACGCCACGAAAAGGACAAAATCACAAATGTGGAACTTCAATTAATTTAAAGCTCCAATCAGCAAAGAATAAATCCTTGGCAGATCTAATTACTGAAGCTCTCGGAAGACCCGGGCCGACCAGCCAATCTCCCTCATGTTTGAACAGCTTGATGAACTCGGGGACTGATGGATATCAAGTCATTTTGTTTAATTTATAAATGGATTTTCCCCTAATACTTAAATTATCATCAGTACAACACAATGAAAATGGGAACATTTGGAAGGCAAAGTCTATAAGAGCCCTGAAAAGAATTCCAATGAGGAATGTCACCTCTTTTCATCCCTGCTATACAATTCCTCTAATTAAATTCGGGAGCAGGGTAAGCCTGTGTTACAGTGCTGCCACCACACGGGCCGCTCATCGAGAGTTCAGGGCCGAGCGGAAGACACTCATCAGGCATATCATGTCACACATGCCATTAACACACACAGACACACACACAATTTTGGCAACCTGAGGTCCACTCATAGTGTCTGAGCATCATATTAACCACTTGGTGCAACGTATCTATAACAAAGACCTCAGAAAGCAACATGGCTTTGGGTATAAATAAATAAACAGACAAGCGAAGAAATAAATGACTAAATAAAGAACACACAAAACAAATAATACAGCCTGAATTTGGAGCGTCAAGATCATTGAATGAAAGCATAACTCAAAGCAACAGTGTCCCAAATGAATTGCAAATGTTTCTTTTTATATTTAAACTGAAATTATGCATCCGTTTATTTTAAAAACCATGATTTACAATAATGTAGAAATAACTGACAAATCACAGAATCCAGACATTAAAGTAGAGGTCTTGGGGAAAAAATACACATTTTAGGGCTAAAGAGGTCGGTATTAAAGGGATAGTTCACCCAAAAATGCAAATTTGATGTTTATCTGCTTACCCCCAGGGTATCAAAGATGTAGGTGACTTTGTTTCTTCAGTAGAACACAAACGGAGATTTTTAACTCAAACCGTTGCAGCCTGTTAGTCTTATAATGGAAGTGAATGGGAATCACGGCTTTGAGAGTCCAAAAAAATATGCACAAGCAAAACCAAATTAAACCCTGCGCTCAGCACAGTTCAGACACTGCAGTGCATCAGAGGTAAAAAACTATATAAATACTGCTCAGTTTCTTTCACAGACCGAACGTTTTGTGTCTTTACACATCAGTGTATCATCACGAGCCGCAGGGTTTAATTTGGTTTTGTTTGTGCATGTTTTTTTTACTCTCAAAGCCGTGATTCCCATTCATTTCCATTATATGACTGACAGACTGCAACGGTTTGATTTAAAAATCTTTGATTGTGTCCTACTGATGAAACAAGTCACCTACATCTTGGATGACCTGGGGGTAAGCAGATAAACATCACATTTTCATTTTTGGGTGAACTATCCCTTTAACTGTCGGTAATAAGCCAATTACAAGGACTCCGACGTGAAGCAGAATTATTCACCATTGAGTGAATCAGAATGAAGTATTCCAGAATCAAGTATTAAACTAAAATATAAAATCAAATAAAAATTATAAAAATTATTAACTAAGTAATATAGTAAAGAAAAGAAAATAGAAATAATACTGTTTTTAAAAATAGTGAATAAATAAACTAAAAACGAAACTGAAAGATGAGATAATATATGGATTCAAGGACCTCCGAACGTGGTAAAGGGAATGTTTTCACATGAGAGTGAATCAGAATCAAGTATTCGCCTGAATTAATTAGAAAAAAAAAAAAAGCAAAAAAAAAAGATCTTAATGTACCAAACAAATAAAATATGACAATTATAAAATATCCAAATAATACACATTAATCTATACAAAATAATGTTTTTAAAACAGGAATAAACTAAACTAAATTAGACTAAACTAAAATAATCTAAAATTAAACATCTAAAAGGGCCAAAACAGCAAAACCAAACTAGAGCGATTAGTACACAAAACACAAACCGAAGGTTGCCGGTTGCACGCACACAGTGCAAGTCTATGATGTCTAAACTTTAAACCCTCATGTTCTAACCTGACCAACAAGGCTGCTCATAGTCACATGATCTTACCTGGCTCAGGTGTCTCAGAGTGAGAGGAAGAAGAGGCAGAGCTGGCCCCGTCCTCGGCCCCGCCGCCCTGAGACAGCAGCCCTCTGCCCGGCGGAAGCTTCATGCCCAGCTGCTCGGCCATCTCCACATGATCGCCCGGGTGAACGTAATCAAACACACTGCTGCCCGCCAGCTCTACCTGCAGCAGCACAAACAACAGCCAGAGAGACACATTAGCTAAAAAGAACATGAAACAGTGCTGCTATTGTTAAGTAAAACTAACATTTAAACTACTAAATGAAAATACATTTCATTTAAATCAAGCTAAAATGAAACAAAATATAAATATTAGATGAAAAGCTTAAGGTTAAACATTTATATAAAAATGAGAAATGATGCCTTGGCAACTAACTGAAATAATTTAGGGTGAAGTATCAGCTAAAACAAATAAATTAATAATTAATAAACCCTAAGAAATAAAAAAGCACATAAATTGCTCAATTAATTCCACAGAAAAATTTAAATATACAAATGAAGCAATATAAAAAAATATATACAATCATAAGATATATATATATATGATCTATTATATATATATATATATTACAACAGTTGAGCTTCAGAAACAGCTATCACATAATATATTTCTCAACTGATCATTATTTCATATAGACTCACATACACTCACAAAAATGTCACAAAACTTTAATTCATATATGATCTGTTTAGCATTATATAAAGTCTTTTAATGACTTATTCATGAAGGTTAGTATGAAGTATCACCCGGCTCTCTTTCATAGTGAGCTTAATGTGCTTTTCTGTTACTGTAGCGCAGCTAAAAGCACTTGTGCTCTTTTTATTTTGACTTCAATCCTCCCTCCAGTGGTTTCCTCTGCCTCTTCCCAGCTCACCGAGACACAACTTTCTGCTCTCTCGTCCAAATAATCAAATAATTAGCGTATGCTTGTCTAACCTTTAAACACGCTCATTTAATAAGCAGGGAGAGGGGGTGGATTTACCGTTGCTCACTGGGGATGACAAGAAAAAAACAAAACACAACAACAGGCGGTTAAAGTAGCTGTGGCGCTGTGGTGTACATGCCATTGTTGTGTTTTGAGTAACGCTGCTCTGTGCTGTTCTGTGATCAGGTCCACGTCTACAGGGACCCGCGGATTACATGAGAATAATCCCTTTAATGTCCTATCCCTCAAAGCAATTTAGTGTTTATTATTCCAAGCAGCAACAATGAATTACGAGACGGGCCACTGACAGAGACATGGGCTTGGGTTATTTCGCCACAATGCTAGAACTGTAAAACAGAATAATGCTGTGTTTTAGTTGTTCAAGTCAGATTTAAGATATTACTGCCAAAGCAGCATTCTGCTGTCTGATGGTCAGAGAGTGATGCATGAAGAAACAAAATGGCTATGCAAGAACAGTTTTGAAGGTGTACAGTTATCAACAGGCAAGAAAATGTACAGTGATTTAAACACCTATTTCTGGAAATGTGTGTAAGAGTATATGTTCATCACAAATTCTTTATTATTAAAAATAAAGGTTCTATATTGACACTGATGATTCCATGAAGAACCTCTAACATCCATGGAAACTTTCAATTCCACAAAAGCTTCTATATAGTGGAAAAAGATTCTTTAGATATATAAAAATGGTGCTTTTAAGAACTGGTTCTTTTATAGCATAGACGCAAAAACAAACAAACAAAAACTTTTGGAACCTTTGTTTTTAAAGAAAGTGGTATAAAAATAATATAATACAACAATCAAGCTGTTGGAATTTACTAATGCTGCAGTTTGCATGTATACATACATATACATGTATATGGACCTCTACAGTTTAAATAGAACATTTTACTGAACTCTTACTGTAAAACAAACAGCAAAAATCACAGAAACAACTGTGCAACAGGACCACCAGCTGTCTGTCTGTTTCTCCAGCTCTCTTTGTCTAGTTCTTACTGTTTGGCCCCTCACACTAGAAACCCAAAAGCACATCTGACTTTTTTTGTCCATGGGCATCAAAAAGCTGCAGGCACAATCCAAGTAAGACTTTCGGGATCTTTCTCTGGAAGACTGACATTCCACCTATATCCAGTAGACCAAAGAATTGAGGATTCTTTTTGAAGAACTAAAGAGATGGGGTTGAGGTTTTCAACCGGCTTACAGACAACTGGAGTCCAATCCCAACAAAAAGAAGAAACAAGCCATTCACATAAAAAGAAAGAAAATCACATCTGCAGATTAGGTCAGGTGTGTCCAAACTCGGTCCTGAAGGGCCACTGTCCTGCAGAGTTTGGCTCCAATTAAACACACCTGAACCAGCTAATCAAGGTCTTACTAGGCATACTAGAAACTTCCAGGCAGGTGTTGAGACAAAGTGAAGCTAAATTCTGCAGGACAGTGGCCCTTCAGGACCGAGTTTGGACACCCTTGGATTAGGTCATATATTTAATGATGATCAATACACAAAAACTGCATATTCATTTTCTACAATTAATAAGAATAAAAAAAACATTTACTCTCTCTAGTAAAAAAATCTAATATTTAGGGCAATAGTTAATATTGAAATAATTATGGTTAATACACAAAAAAAAAAATCAATTTATTTTACAATGTTTTCAACAACAATAACAAAAACACTTAATATTTGATTTTTTTACAAACAACAAACAACCAAACACATAATATATATCATGAAAAAAAAAAATACCAATATATATTGCAGCAGTATCAGGATACAATTATCACAAAAGGGTCAAAACATAAGCTAATCAAAGTATTTGTCAAATGGACTACGAATGTATTTAATAAAGTAAATAGTGTCAATTTTTGATTATCATTTTGATTTTAAAGTAAAAAAAATAAATAAATAAAAAAATAGATGACAGCCTCCCAGCAAGTGAACACATTACAATAAATGCTTTAAAAACTATTTCCATGCAAAGATGAAATGTAAAGCTATCTCTCTTTCACATGCCAGAGCAGACAAACCTTTTGTGTCCATTATAATTCACGCACACGGCCCCGGTAACTATTTTAACAGTATTAGAATGATGCCACTTTTCAGCACAAGTGGCTGCACAAAGCACTCGTCCTGCCTTAATCTCTGCGATGTGAAGATGGGCGAACAATGCACTGAGAAAATAATATCGGCTCTAATATTCATTGTGTGATGGCCGGTGCAGTAAAGTGTTGTCTGTAACAAGAGAGCAGCAGATTATGCTCTGTGATTGCAGAAAGGACACTTGGATTACAGAAGGAGGTTTTGCATTGTAAATGAGGCCCAGCTCACTGGAGTGGGGCTACGGACAGAGCCCACCAGCAACTTGCTTATTTTGTAGAAGGTCACTCAATAAGTGCCCCCACCCCCCACACTCTTTCCTCTGGCTTATTAAGATTGACTGGCACGCATTAATGAAATCACCTGATTTTACAAACATGAAGAGAGAGGAAATGGAGAAGAAAAAAAAAAAAACCCCTGATGTTATGCTTGAGTTTAAGAAGGAAGCCCTTAATTAGCAAGATTTCAGAAATGTCAGCTATCGCCTATAAATGGTTCTGCTCTATCAAAGTTATAATACCCAGCTGTCAAATTTCATCACATGATGGGCGGTTTCTTTGTTTCTTGTGCTAAATTTCTCTTTCATGTGGGAGAAGCAAAAGGTCCATTGACTCCAGCTAAAATGTGCTGTTCTGTTGTGGCTGGTTAGGAAATGGAATAAAACCCAATAAACACATACATTTTATTAGGCCCTTTCTTCATTATAAACCTTTGCTAATGTACTTGCATACTACATATAAAATAAATAACTAGATTTATGTCTTTATTTTAATTCAATAAATTAAGTATTATGTTTTATGTTTAGAAAATAATTATTTCAAACGTTCAAAAATATAATAACTATATTTTATTTGTGTTTAAGTAATGAATTGAATATTATATTTTAGAAATGTTTATTACAACAATTAAGTTAATAATATTATATTTATGTGACAACACTGAAGAAATGAATTTGTATACAGGGATACAGATTGTATAATTACTAGTGGTAAATTTGCTTGTTTTCCCTCATAATATGGTAAATTTTTTCAACATCACAGCCCATTAGTCTCAAATCTCGCTGGCCCACAATTTATCGTGAGTGATAACCCCCTATTAGTGAACCTGTCAAATGGGCCAATTAGCCATGTTTTTCCTAACGGTGTCATGTGACAGCTTAGTGTTACAAGTTTTGGCGAGTGTGTGATTGGGTGCAGAGGTGTTTTTTTTGTGTGTTTTAAATTATGGTGTTATCGCTCTCACTCTGCCATACTGGTCATGGAGAGTTCAACATGGCACCTCATTGACATAAAGAACTCTATGAGATCTGAAAAAGGACCTGTTTGCTTTACATAATATTGGCGCAGTTGCATAATGAACATTGCCACGGACACTTCAAAACTGAGCTGCAGCACGTGGCAAGACCTACAGAGGTTTAACAGGGACAGGTTCCACTCAAGAAAGGCTCGACATGGTCGACCAAAGAAGGTGAGTGCACGTGCTCAGCGTCATATCCAGAGTTTGTGTTTGGGAAATAGAAGTATGAGTGCTGCCAGCATTGCTGCAAAGGCTGAAGGGGTGGGGGGTCAGCCTGTCAATGCTCAGACCATACGCCGCACACTGCATCAAAATGGTCTGCATGGCTGTCGTCCCAGAAGGAAGACTCTTCTAAAGATGATGCATAAGAAAGTCTGCAAACAGTTTGCTGAAGACAAGCATACTAAGGACATGGATTACTGGAACCAGGTCCTGTGGTCTGATGAGACCAAGATAAAATTATTTGGTTCAGATGGTGTCAAGCGAGTGTGATGGCAATCAGGTGAGGAGTACAAAGACAAGCGTGTCTTGCCTACAGTCAAGCATGTTTGTGGGAGTGTCATGGTCTGGGGCTGCACGAGTGCTGCCGTCACTGAAGAGCTACAGTTCATTGAGGGAACCATGAATGCCAAAGTGTACTGTGACATACTGAAGCAGAGCATGATCCCCTCCCTTCTGAGACTGGGTCGCAGGGCAGTATTCCAACATGATGATGACCCCAAACACACCTCCAAGACGACTACTGCTTTGCTAAAGAAGCTGAGGGTAAAGGTTATGGATTGGCCAAGCATGTCTCCAGAACTAAACCCTATTGAGCATCTGTGGGGAATCCTCAAACGGAAGGTTGAGGAGCGCAAGGTCTCTAACATCCAACAGCTCTGTGATGTCGTCATGGAGGAGTGGAAGCGGACTCCAGTGGCAACCTGTGAAGCTATGGTGAACTCCATGCCCAAGAGGGTTTAAGGCAGTGCTGGAAAATAATGGTGGGGCCGGGGGAGGCCCCCACAAATATTTGACTTTTGGGCCAATTGGGAATTTCACAAGGGGGTACACTGTTGTGGCGTGGTTTAGACATTAATGCTGTGGGTTATTTGATTTGGGGACAGCAAATACTTTCTGAGCCAAAGGTCATTTTAGTGTTGTCACATGAAAAGATATAATGAAATACTTACAAAATTGTGAGGGGTGTACTCCCTTCTGTGAGATACTGTATAATATATATATATATATATATAGATATATAATATATATAATTATATAGATTCTATAGATTATCTCATATATATAAAAACTATATTTTACTTTGGTTATAAGTTAATAAAAATATTATATTTTATTTATAAAAATATTTTATTGCACATCCATATCAAACCAAACACCAAACTAAACAAAATTAAAGTCTGTGATGCTTTCCTAAACTGTTTTAAAAGCAAGTAATAAGTATGAGGTCTTGAATTTCAATAACACATAATCATACTGATAAATGAGATTCATCTGGCTCCACTCTGCACACTTTGCCCCTTTTTTAAAAATTCAATCCTTCTCATTTTAACAAGCTGCTCTGGAAGCACTGACCCCTCCCTCTTCACTCCACCCCCTTCTGGCAGAGACCCGCCCCTCTCTCATTCCTGTGTCTCTGCATAAAAGCAAGCATTAGCTCCCTCTATTTACTCCAGCGCTCTCTCATGCCCTGCTCTGTGAAGCTGAAGAGGCATGTCAAGTGTCACTGAACCCCTCCAAACAGCAATAGGAAGCTGCCAGCTCTCGTCTCTCACATTATGACACAATTACTCGCTGGCATCAAACACGCGCCACCACGGCTCTCACCTCACGCTCCCTGCCAGTTAACCTGTTTGGAGTCCAAGAACATTTTGGCCCCGTCCATGCATGCAAATGCACAATCATGACTCACTGCTAAGATAGCTGTTGCAAGTGCTGATGTGAGAAAGCAAGGATCTGATGGTTGAAATCACCTCTAGCTTTACAGCTTTGACTCTCAAGTTGCTCGTAAATAGCTTCTGAGCACACTGCCATAAACACTGCACACAAGCTAATTTTTAGTGCAACTTCCCGAAAATAATTTGTCAAATATGGGAAAAGTGTCTAGAATTAAAAAACACATTTAAAAAAAGAAAAACTCTCCTGCCTGTGTGTATTTAATAATAATTTTACTGCTTTTTTCTGTATAATACAAGCCGTGCCACTATTAAAAACCTAAACATGGGAAAGACACAAACATTAAAATCCTCAGGGACAGAAAAACACATTAAACACTTTTGAGGGGAGGGAGAAATTCCTTTCAGTTCCTTAAAATGTCAGTAACTTTAAAAAAAAGTATTAATCAAATAAACTGATGTTGGCTGGAGGGTTCAGAATTAATTAATGCATTTAACGCAAATGTGCTAAATGGAACATTATACATTTCATAGCATGTAATTACTCTTTTAATAAATGATTCATGTTATATTCCCATCAATTGATAACGCTTGTGAATCATAAAGCAATTCGGCGAGAGCTTGTCTGGACCCTGAGATAGAGCGTGTGAGGTTCAAATCATTGGTTCTTCTGTTTTTGTTCCAGCTGGGAACTAAAAGTCCCAGTTAAATTATGCAAACCCTGCCGCATGGATAGCCAAGAGCTAGAACCAAAAAAAAAACCTGTTCAGTTGTACAACAGAGCTGAATAAGAGAAACACTGAACTGGAAGAAAACTTTTGTCTTTTATGTGAGAAACTTTTTCTTATAACTTTGTACAATACAAAATTAATAATTAAATAAAATGGGGGAAAAAAACAATAAAGAGTAATATGTAGTATTATTAAGATATAGAAAAAAATCAGTAACACACACACATATATACTATAAAATATGAATATAATATTTTATTGTATTTATATATTTTTTATATAGTAATATATTATAATTGTTTACTAGTATTTTACTATACTACAAATGACTAATAATAACACTAATACAAAGTGTGTCTATATATATATATCTAGATATATATATTATATATATATACACACACACAGACACACACATTTTTAAATCCTCTTATATTAAAATGCTTGTTTCCATAGTTGAAGTTCTGAAGTTATATAAAAATAAATATACAATTTATATACCATTTTATAAATTTATAAAAATATGATATATAATTTAAAGCTTTAAAATATATTCACTGTAAAAAAGTAGGTATTGTGCTTCATAAATCAATATTGTGAATATATGTGTAAATATAAATGTATTGTGTGAATCTACATTAAAAATATATTGTAAAATATATTTACTGTGGAAAAAGTAGGTGTTACGTTTCATAACAATTCAATATTATGTAAAATACATGTGAATTTCAAGAAATTTTTAATATCTCTTATCATTTATCATAGTATTCATTACACTGACCACAGGCCACCTCGCTTTCTAAATATCAGCATCAGCCATGAAAAAGCCGTATCGCTGGACCAGAAGCGCAGACTTCACTATAAATGATGATTGACACGACTATGATTAACCTCTGCTTTTCACGCGGTCTCATTCATTAGGGTTCCCAGTAAATCATCTGATTACCGAGCCTATAAATTAATAATAATAGGGCTCTTCCAAAAGCGCCGCCATTGTTGTAGTGGACACGAGAGAGGAGAGATATCCCTGGAAAAACAAAAGCCGGCGGTGGCTTAAAGGAAGGACATAATTAAGGGCCAATCGGAGCTGTCTTGTGTGAGCAGAGACCCAGGGGAGCACCTCTCTACCTGTCTGACCTTGGAAAATGGGAGTCCTTGGCTGCGCTGGTGACCCCGTGATCTCCACTCACATCCAATCTCCCTCACCGGCACGAGAGGCGACCCGCCTCATGCAAATCCCATCTCCCACGTGAGCCGCAAATAAACTGCAGCCTAATTAAATATTTTTTAATGATGTGAGTAATTTTTGCCAAGGGGTGGATTCAGGGCTAAAATTTTATATGAGATCACAAAAGATGTTCCTAGCGTTGATTCTGTAAATTAATGACTATCTGCCTTATAATAAAAGCATACTGCCAAGAATATGAATAAAGACAGCTTATTCATCCAAACAAACGCATTTGAGAAAGGCTTCTGGAAAGTTTTGAGCTTGGGGCATATTATATATACTATTTATAATATAACATTATACAAACGTAAGTATATATGTATGTCTGTCTGTCTCTGTGTGTGTATACAGGGGGTATAGAAAATAATCACCCCACTTTAAAATAATCACATTTTGTTGCTTGTTGCTTTGCAGCCTGATATGAAGACAGACGGTTTTGGTTTTATCCAGCTGTATTTACTCAGTGCAACTTTATTAAAAACAATATCAAGTGAAAAGATATAACAAACACCCAACCTGTCCGAAAAAAAACACACTAAGGCTGCGTTTAACACTTGGCATTAACATGCGATCACTGTGATCTGATCAAGCAGATCGGATCATCAGTCAATCAGGACACGGCGCGTTTACACTTGGCAACATCAGCTGACTTCTCGATCTGGATAACAGATCAGATCTGTATTTCCCGCGCAATATTTAAATAAGTCTGCGGTGCAAAGTTGACCTGAAGTGGTGGGTTTTCTTCTGAAAACTATTTTCAGTCGCGGGACATTTTACAAATCAAAATAAGTGTACGAGTCTCACTAGCGGCTCTGTTCTTCGACAGATCAGGGCGGGGTTTTGCGTGACGTCGACCTGCGAATGCAGACACGTTGGCTGGATTGTGTTTACATTACACTGAGATCCGATCACAATGCGTCCTCGACTACCTCTGGACCAGGACACGCTGATCGGATAACATTCCGATCAGAAGCGAGTTTACACTTGTCTTTTCAATGTGTTTGTGGACAACATCCGGATACAGGTCGCATGTTAATGCAGAAGAGTCAATTCACACAAAGCCAGTTGACTTTCAAGTGTGATCACTGGTGCTCATTTTTGATTAACGAGCATGAAAGAGCTTTCCTGTGAGCATTTCAGTCCTTGGTAGGGGTGGGGGCCCCCAAAAAAAACTGAAGCAAACAATCAACTATGGGTGGCAAAGCTGTCAAAAGATCTCTGGGATAAAGTTGTGGTCAGGAGATGGATACAAAAAAATTATTTCAAAGTCTTTATCAATGCCTAGAAGCACAGTGGAGTCTATTATTAAGAAGTGGAAAGTAGTTGGTACAACACAGACCCTCCCTGGATCAGCACACTCACTAACTGGATTAAAGAGCGGAGTAACGTGACGAGAGTCGACCAAGAGCCTACAGCACTCTGACGCAGCTGCAGAATTTATGACAAGGTGCCATTGTGTGCATGTGCAACATATCACAAATTTTTCCCACAATATTGCTTGTATGGGATGGTTTCAAGAAAAGCCACTCCTCAATAAAGCCACATGCAGGGCATGACTGAGCTTCGCCAAAAAACCACCTAAGATCTGGTGCAGATGAGACTAAGGAATTAATTGGCCTCCACACCAACGATAAGTCCTGTAAAATCCAATACGAGCTCACCGTGCCAAATACAGCATTCCTATAGTAAAGCATGAAGTGTAATATCCCTGTTATGGGGGTGTTCCTCTGCCGCATGGATGAACACTTGTCACATAGAAGGAAAACTGGAATGGTGCAAATTACGGTCCATCTTGAGAAAAGTCTGCTGCCCTCGCCCGAATGTTTGACATTTCTTGTCTTTTTTTATACACCATATGATAAGATATATATATTAATATTATATATATATATTATATATATTATGGCTGGGTAAAAATATAGAATCTCGATTATAATCGATTTTCCATTTTACGAAAGATATCGATTCCTTAAATCCCAAAAATTGATATGTCTAGCCTGTTTTCAGTTAATGGATGGAACTTTGAAGGGCACTTCCCATCCAATATATGCAATAAGCATTGTGCTTTAATACTTTTAATATGAAACAAAGTACTGTCCATTGTATTGCAGTATTCAAACAATAAATGCCGTTTTGGGAGTGATCGCTGTAGCGCGACACGCCTCAGTTCAATAAAAGCGGCAACGCGGGGCGCACGTGAACTGATCATCTCCTCCGCTTTAATACCAGTTTCAGTATGAAATAAACATGAATAAACATCCGAAGGTATCTGAAAGAAAGTGTACAACTTACTGAAATCTGTATCCTGTTTCATGTAATTGCTCAATCAGTGTTTCAGTCGCGCAAGTACGTCAATATAACGTCTTGTAAACAATGTCCCGTAACGTCACATTTACCACAGAAAAACATTCAGTGACCATAAACTCATTAGTCATCCAGAAACATAAACTGTAGAGAGGGGCATTTTGCTAAATATATGCACCATATAATATATTTATTATAACTTGTTCTTAATATTTTTTTTATGATAGCCACCAGTTAAATTTGTTATACTAAAAAATATTGAAGTAAAATAATTATGTATGTAATTTTATTATTATAAAACCTTCATTAAGTTAATTTAAGCAGTTGTATACCTAAAAAAGCGTGTGGCATTTGAACCTTCAGTGTTATCGTAATTACTTACGCTCATGATTTGTACGTATTAATTAAAGAAGTTTTTGTGTACCAGATCTATATCCAAATAATCTATTTGACTCTAATTGGAATCGGAATCGCATCGAATTGCAGCTTGTGGGATGAGAATTGAATAGAATTTTGAATTTTGTGTCAAAACCCAGCCTAATATATAATATATAAATTAATATATAATATATATAATATTTATCATTTTTGTTATTTATATATTATAATTTTTGCCAAGGGGTGGATTCGGGGATAAATATTTCATATTTAATATAAAATTAGATCACAAAAGATGTTCCCGGTGTTGATTCTATAAATGAATGACTATCTTCCTTATAATAAAAGCCAACAGAGAATTTTTGGGAAAGGGGGACAGCCTTTTAAAAAAACTTTAACAGAACGAATGCTTTTGGAAAGTTTCCACTTCTGAAACTAGCTGAGCTCTGGGCAGCCGAGTAATATTTGTCAGCCAAACAAGGAGGTCTTCTAATTTCACAAATCAAACAGACAGTATGATTGTGAGATGGCGCGGGCGCTCACTTCCCCTTAGCGTTGCTCTGGTCTCTTCAGATGAGGTGCTGGGTTAAGCCATCGTCCCGTGCTATTACCTGCGGGAGCTTTCTTAGGTCCACTCGAGTGTTACACAGCTCAGGTTACAGTAACCTTTAACTGCTCGCTGAAAGACAGACGGAGGAAGAGTAGTCCATCTCTCGCTTTCTCTTTCTAACCACCTTTAATACCACACGCGCCACTTCCACACAAAACCGCAATCTTCCTCCCTCCCGACACAAGCCTGTCACTTCAGGAAAAATAGAGGGCATCAGTAGCCATGTGCCGTGTGCATTCTCTGCGCTGATACATGGCACTTTACCTCAGGCTATTCATATGAGCCATTACAGGCTGCTCTCAGCGGGCCATCCGTCAATATTCCAATCAGTCTTTGGATCAGTACCAATTAATAGCGGCAGCATCAAACCGACATGCTCTTTCCATCAAAACAAGTACACAATAAAACGGTAATATGGATCCGATTGATAAAAAGGATGGTGTTTGATTAATTCCTTGGATACTAACAGATAAAAGCTAATGCGCACAAAAAAAGTCCAGTTTATATACTGAGTAAACACCCACAATTTTTAGGCAGCACTGTTTATCAATTCAGTGCATTATGAAATTGGCTATTTAAAGCATATTTCTACAACACTAAAAACATTCATAATGCTTATAAACCTTATTCATAAACCTTATAGCAGTTGCATGTATTGCATAAAATCTTTATAATAATTATTCAAATTTTTAAATCTATAAAATGATTGTTGATAGATGTATTATGAAACAATAAACACATTTCATGCAACATGCATGTGCTAAAATGCATTATACTCATTTAAGGTTGAAATGCAGTGGAAATATTGCAGCATAACTGTGGTCACAATTATTTTGAAAACATTTAATGGATTACAGTGTAATTATTTAACAGGCTTTATAGAAAGTGTTACATACGGTATTGTCAATAACACAAACAAATTTTGCCTACAAAATTTGTGTGCCTAATGCAACAACATGCAATTGTTTTGTGTGCATCAGGTTTTATCTACATTGAGAAGACCAAATATCCTCAAACAGATATTAAAACCTAAAAAAGCCAACAGTTCCCAGAAGGAAAATGGCTTAAAGAACCCATGAATGAGAGTTTTGTGGCTTTTAGTTCCTATCTGTTAGCACTGAGGTCAACTAAATGCTATTATACTCTGAAAAATTCACTTTTTGCACACATCAACATTTCAAATTGATAGTTTTTTAATTTACAGACTTTAAACATTAATGACTTATTCAGCATTGCATATTTGTGTCCAATCAAATGCTGTCTAGGATGAGAATGTTCCGCCCTCTAATACTGTAGTAGCAAATCATGTTCATGCCAGTAATGTAAACCAAAGCTCATTTGTTATTTATAAAATCAGAGACAATCCTTTTGATATGTCTTAATTAAAACTAAAAATGCATTAAGTATTGTGTGAGGGTTTGGCTTAGAGGTTAAACTCCGTGTAAAATAACAGAAGTCAATGGAAAGTCCCTATTAAGGCAATAACAAATGTGCATGTGTGTGTTGTTTGTGTTTGTGTTTCAGAGCAGTGATATGAAATTCATAGGCAACACGTTCAGAAGAACATCACTGCAGAGAGACAATAACTTTAACAATTAACTTGGAAGGACAAAAAGGGTAAAAATCTCCCTGTGCTCTTTTCTCTGGTGTTCCTGATTTTTATCGAGCTCACAAAGCTCCCTTAGATCATCTTAATCCACTGTGGCAAAGTAGCTGAATATGAGATTCAGATTGTCTTAGAAATTCTGTGCAACCAATCAGCTTCCTGACATTGCTTTTCCCTTCAACCTTCAGAACTTGTGACAGCAAAGACCAAAAGCCAAATCACAAAGGAGTGCAAAATCGGCAAACCCAGCAAGTCGACCGCTAAAGCCGATGAACAAAGATCGCATTTGACACTTCAGAGCAACTTCACATCCAAATATATTATCAATCACAAAATTATATATATAGATAAAACATATATAGCCTACTATATAAATATACAAGTGAAAACCCGAGATTTATAAATAAATGACTTTGTGTCATTTGATTCTTTGTTTTAATTTAAAAAACAGCGAAATATCTGGAAAAGTATATATATATATATATATATATATATATATATATATCTATATATATATTTATTTATTTATGAATATATGCCACACCACAATGAACAAAATTATAAAATGCAACACTTTTGTTTTTGCCCCATTTTTCTTGAGCTGAACTCAAAGATCTAAGATTTTTTTTCTATGTACACAAAAGGCCTATTCTCTCAAATATTGTTCACAAATCTAAATCTGTCTAAATCTGTGTTAGTGAGCACTTCTCCTTTGCCGAGATAATCCATCCACCTCACAGGTGTGGCATAGCAAGATGCTGATTAGACAGCATGATTATTGCACAGGTGTGTCTTAGGCTGGCCACAATAGAAGGCCACTCTTAAAATGTGCAGTTTTTATCACACAGACAATGCCACAGATGTCGCAGTTTGGGACAGGGGAGCGTGCAATTGGCATGCTGACTGCAGGAATGTTCACCAGAGATGTTGCCTGTGAATTGAATGTTCATTTATCTACCATAAGCCGTCTCCAAAGGTGTTTCAAAGAATTTGGCAGTACATCCAACAATCGCACAGACCACGTGTAACCACACCAGCCCAGGACCTCCACATCCAGCATCTTCACCTCCAAGATCGTCTGAGACCAGCCACCCGGACAGCTGCTGCAACAATCGGTTTGCATAACCAAAGAATTTCTGCACAAACTGTCAGAAACCGTCTCAGGGAAGCTCATATGCATGCTCGTCGGTCATAATCGGGTTCTCGACCTGACTGCAGTTCGTCATCATAAATGACTTGAGTGGGCCCACCAACATCAGGTGCAGCATGCTAATGCACGGCCCCTGTTGCAAGATCTTACACATTCCTGGAGCTGAAAATATCCAGTGTTTGCATGGCCAGCATAACTCACTGGACAGTCACCCATGAGCATGTTTGGGATTGCTCTGGAGCGGCGTATACCACGCGGGTCCAGTTCCTGCCAATATCCTGCAATTTCGCACAGCCATTGAAGAGGAGTGGAGCAACATTCCACAGGCCACACTCAACAACCTGATCAACTCTATGCGAAAGAGATGCGTTGCACTGTGTGAGGCAAATGGTGGCCACACCAGATACTGACTGGTTTTCGGAACCCCAATACAGTAAAACTGCACATTTAGAGTGGCCTTTTATTGTGGCCAACCTTAAGGCACACTGTGCATAATCATGCTGTCGAATCAGCATTTGATATGCCACAACTGTGAGGTGGAGGGATTATCTCAGCAAAGGAGAAGTGCACACTAACACAGATTTAGACAGATTTGTGAACAAAATTTGAGAGAAATAGGCCTTTTGTGTACATAGGAAAAAGTCTTAGATCTTTGAGTTCAAAAAATGGGGGTAAAAACAAAAGTGTTACGTTTATAATTTTGTTCAGTATATATATCTATATATATATATATATATATATGATATATATATATATTTAGGGCGCTGTCAATCGCATTACATTGTGTATATGATTAATCACACCCTTTTCCTGTGATTAATCGTGATTAATCGCACACTTCATGAAATTGAGCATAGACCATTTATTTTGTTTCAAATGTTTATTTTGTCATAATTTGATATATTCAGCAAAGTAAACTAAAAGATCGAAGGGTGATTCTCAAAAATCTATATTTTCCGCAAGCTTTTTTCAAGATAAATTTAGATGACTTTCCAAAAAGGACACTTAGAACTCCCAAAAGACCCCAAAGAACAAAGATATGAAGGGCCATCAAAGGACCTATGAAAGAAAGAAAGAAAACATTTTATAGTATGTGTACAGTGCAACAACAAAGAGCTCTTTTACATTTTAGAGAAGTCAAGTTGAGATACCGAACAGGACCACATTGAGATGCCAAAAAAAAAACCTAAACCAACCGCCTGCTGACTGCATACATCTACTACAGTACACGGATCCATTCCGTATAACTAAACAGCAACATAAACATGACAAATAACATTATCGCGAATGTGTGTGGAAACAACGTGAATGTACGGAAATCTCTGTGCCTGTGCATAAATACAATGTACAATCAGTGCATCAAGAGCACTCATACAATGCATTAATATAACGGACTCACGCGTGCTCACTGTACTGTACGACTCCTGTACGCCACAGCAATCTTCTTTACCTTGATTGCAGTCTTCATCCATCAAAACTTTACTAGCGAGACTGGTTATCCAGTCGAGAAACGTAGTTTGCGTCTCATCTGGCCATACAGCGGTGGGATGTGTTGACAATCCGTTCAGTCTGCGACATGTGAGGGCTCGCGCTCTTCAGAGACAATCACAGAATATGACAGAGCTGTGTTTAAAAGCGAAACACACTGGAATGAATAATTCACTGAAAGTGCAACGCGAGTCTCTGTTCTCTCTGAAATTTCTGATGTAATCAGCCTGGTTTCCTTTGTTAGCGCTGTTTTGGACGTATTGTTTGAATGCATTTGCTTACTGGATCATTGGACTGAAAACTTTCCCTGAGTTTAGTGGCTTAAAATGATCTGATTGCAAACAGAAAAGCAAATTTTGGTTAAAGGGTTAGAATAGAAATTGTTCTTCAGTAATTTTGCGTTAATTGCGTTAAATTATTTTAATGCGTTAAGGATTGTAAAATTAATCGCATGCGTTAACGCGTTACCAGTGACAATGGTTAGAGAGTCGAACTTGTACCCCAAAGGTTGCGGGCTCGAGTCTCAGGTGCGGCAGGTCGGTGGGGGGAGTGAATAGCCAGCGCGATCTCTTCCAACCCAAGACCACGCGTGGTGAGACCCTTGAGCAAGGCACCAAACCCCCAACTGCTCCCCGGGCGCCGCAGCAATATGGCTGCCCACTGCTTCGGGTGTGTGTTCACGGTTTGTGTGTGTGTGTGTGTGTTCACTACTGTGTGTGTGCACTTGTATGGGTTAAATGCAGAGCACAAATTCCGAGTATGGGTCACCATACTTGGCCACACTTCACTTCTTCACTTCACTTCGTCATATTAATTAATTAACTAATTATTTTATACCACAACATGGCCAGGTTTGCTGGATATTTAATGTAAAAACTGGTTAATATATTAAAAAACAATATGGTAATACCTATTTTGGAAGTTCAGTAAATAAAAATACTTTATAAATGAAATGTATGTCATGTCATCTTGTGTGAAAAAAAAAAAAACAATCTAACAAATAACAAATCTTCATGAATTCTTGCTGAATATTCAATGCGGAAAAACTGGTTAATATATTGAATAAGAATGAGGTAATGCCTATTTTGGAAGCTCAGTAAATGAAAAATACTTTAATTAGATTTTTGTTTCATTATAAATAGTTTACGTATCTTAAGTCATCTTGGGAAAAAAATCCAACAAAACAATCCAACAAATAACATAAATCCTCATGAATTGTGACAGAAGAACAGTACAGCGCCTACACACAACCTCCACATAAAGGGGATTGTGGTCAAGTATTTGCTGACAAGAGCGAAAGAAAGAGAGAAAGATGGAACAATGACTCCCATTCCAGTCTCCGTCTAACCTCTGTCCGTTTCGCCTCCCTCGGCCTGCCGTTGAGGCCTGTTACAGATCACTGGCCACTTTGAAAACCAAGAAAATGAAAATCAACTCAGAGGAGAAATCTGCGGAAGCAATAACCCCTCCGTCCCCCCAGTCACATCCCAGCGCCTCTCCATAAAGGGGAAGTGTCATAGCTGTAGGTGGCAATCTAAGACCTTAGCCCTCTTTTCTCTCTGTCCTCAAGACGAGTATTACCACTGCGATTGTCCGTACTGCCGGCCAAACCAAATTAAATAACCCGCTAAATAAACACAGAAATCGGACCTATTAAATATGGCCCAGGCCGTGTCAATGCTGTCCTCTACCCTATTCTCCAACTCTCGGTTCTTTTATCGGAATCACTTAACCGTCAACGCTCGGTGCATCTGAATAGAGCTCGAAACATTGGCGCAAATCAATAAACTCTCATTTTCTTGTAACAGTTTCATATTAATCGGGAGCAGAGTGGGGGTCCAGCCAGCCGGGGCGGCTCTGGATCAGTCAGATGAAAATGGGAAACACCAGGGGGCTGCTGTGATCCCTTAATGAAAACCTACCTACGAAACCTCTTTCCCTCCATCCACCCCGTTCTGATAAGTTTTCATGCTGATCAAATACAAGCAGAAACAGCCTTTTGTAGCTCTGGTCAATTTTCCCTCCATGGTCCTGATAAATCCAGACATTGCACAATCACAAGCCATAAATCTGTCTGTTCCCCACTGCGCTGAATGGATGAATTGAGCTGGAGAGAAAGACGTACGTACATACACATAAACACGTCCGCAGGTACATTCGAGAATAGGATTCATACTGATCATCTGATGAGCTTGAGGGTGATGTTTGGTTTTGATGTGGACAGGTGAAACTGTTTGATGCCTGCTGCTGTATAAGGCTTTGAATTATGGCGTTGGACTTCCTGAAGAGTGTAAACAATGTTTGAGTCGAGGGGTCAGGGTTTGGCTGTTTAGCATGGGACTGTTAGCCCCTGTTGGTAGACATTGTAACTGCATCACGTGGAGCCACAAAACAGCTGTTTTTTTTTTTTTTTTAGTACAATTAATTCCAGAATTTTAATTGAGGATGCAAATAGGAGCAGAATGGAGGTAGAACTAAAAAAAAAAAAATTCTACTGCGTGTAATTTAAATTTAAAACGTTTTAAAGAAATGTCACCTATAGAGATGTATTTATTTTACATATACTTGTATTTATTTTGTATTTAATTTACATATATTTCTGTATACATTTAATAAATTACCTTTCATTTTATGGACCAAGGTGAAGAACGTGTAGGATGTCTAGAAATTCAAATTTTGAAAGGAACTAATACAATAACAGTCAAAAGTTTGGAATAATTAAGAGTTTTTAAGCGTTTTTCATTTTTATCTGGTTTTCAACCAACATATGAAGTAGAAAAAGTATTCAAAATACAAAAAGATTTTTAGCAATTGCATCAATCATCAAAAAATATTATTGTTTTCAATTTTAATGAAATAAATGCAGTCTTGGAGAGCATAAGAGACTCTCTTCGCTTTAAAAGCACGCACATATAACTTTTGTCTGGTAGTGTGTGAGTGTGTTATAGATATAGGAAGAGTTAATTCGCAAAAAAGCATAAATGGCACTAAAAAAAAAAAAGAGAGATTGCCGTAGCATATTATCCCATATAGGCGGTCGCGCAATGATTTTGCCAAAGTAAGAATGTTCTGGATCAAAATCTGTTGTTATCATGGATCAAAAGTAATGTCCAAAAATATAGACTAAACCCAATCCCTACCCCTAAACCTAATCCTACCAATAATCTATTCCTAAAATCAGTGTGAAAGGATAGCTGATTAACAAGGAAGTAGAAGCATAACCCTGACCATAAGCCTAATCAGATATTTCCTGAAAAGTATCCTCAATTCTGATTGGTTATTTGAATGTTGTCAGGATCAAAAGGATGTTGATCAGGAAAAATGTTGTATGTGAAACAAGGCATACATAGGGGATAGATTCCTAAACATGTTTTTTCAAAAAGTGGTAATAAAGGCCTTCTGAAGCGACGCGATGCGTTTGTGTAAGAAAAATATCCATATTTACAACTTTATAAACCTTAATCTCTAACTTCCGCTGACTGTCGTACGCGCGTTCATGAGAGAGTGGCGTCCAGCGGATGGCGGATAGGGGGGGGGGCTGGGGAATTTGCGTAATCCGGTGAGAAGAGGGCTGGATTGGTAATCGGGCATACCGGGCATTTTCCCGGTGGGTCGACGCACTTAAGGGGCCGACAGAATGTTTTTTTTTGCCGATGACCATCACGCACGGACAGCGAGCAGCCAGAGGTCCGTTGGTTTGTCTCCTGTATTGACAGCGTAAACCATCCAATCACAATGAGCTATAGACAGAGCGATGAAGTATTTTGCTCCGCCGATATAAAAATCACATCACCCCAACTTCTTCCTCATCGGCATTTCCAACGTTATCACAGCAGCATTATCAAGAACAGGCTTGCTCTGCGGTGAGTGATGCTGGCCAAAGACCACGGCAGGAGGAGAAGCAGAGAGTAGGTTGAATCGTAACGCTGCGGAGAGGGACTCGCACGGAGGCAGGATCCCCCCCCCCCCCCCCCCCCCCCCCAAACTAATCTAATGGTGTGCGCCATGAGTGTAGAATAGTAAACACTTTTTAATAAAACGTAAATTCGTCCCCAGCGATTTTTTGGCCAAATCAAGCCAAGTGTGTTCATAGAGGTTTCCATGGGCAAATGCGAATAAATCTAGATTTAGATAAAAAAAAAGACACGATATTGTCATGACGTTTTATTCTTATCCAAAACAAGATGTGATATGAGTGTGATAAATAAGCTACATGCATACATACACTACCAGTCAAACATTTTTGAACAGTAAGAAAGATCCAAAGATTAGCATTCATATGAAATAAAACGTTTTTTGTAACATTATACATATACCATTAAAATGCTTGGAGTCAGTATAATATTGTTGTGTGTGTGTGTGCTGTGGTGGGGGGGGGGGGGGGGGTGGGGGTGATAGAAATTAATACTTTTATCTAGCAAGGATGCATTAAAATGATCAAAAGTGGCATTCAAAGACATTATATGTTACAAAAAAATTATATTTCAAACAAATGCTGTTCTTCTGAAATTTCTATTAATCAAAAAGAAGAAACCTGAAAAATTCTCGCTGTTTTCAACATAATAATAATAATAATAATAAAATGTGTTTTGAGCAGCAAATCAAATATTTGAATGATTTTCTGAAGGATCATGAGGACTGGTGTGTAATGATGCTAAAAATCAAGTCTTTGAAATCGCACGGAGGAAAACATTACATTTTAAAATATATTCAAATCGACAACAGTTATTTAAAATTGTAATAATAATTCACAATATTACTGTCTTTACTGTATTGTTGATCAAATAAAGTAATCTTAATGTTATGATTACGCCCACAACACGTCGATATATATATATATATAATATATGTATATCGAAGGGTGGTGGGCCGCATGGACCAAAAAGCAGGGCCGGATTTTTGTTTTTGTCCCAGTCAGCCCTGGCATGTGGAATAGCTAGTCTCGTGAGAAACAAGTTTTGTTTACAGCAAAGGAAAACCAGTGTCCTCTTGGCTTATTGAAATCCTCCGAAATTTTTCTTTACAAATCCTCGTTTTGTACTACTAATTTGTGACTGGTGTTTTGTCACCGCGTTTGCCTATGTCCAACGTCATCCGCTGGACGCCACTCTCTCGTGAACGCACGTTTACGATAGTTCGCTGAAGATAAGAAAAGTGTTTATTACGTTTTAAATATGGATATTTAAAAAAAAAAAAAGTAATTTAAAGCAGTTTAACATAGGGCAGCAACATAACAAAACGTGAAAAAAATTAAGGGGTATGAGTACTTTCGCAAGGCACTGTATATATATTTTGCCACATTGCGAACAATTATTTTTGCAATTCCTTTTAGTGTCAATTCTGAAAATACACACTGCACATATGACAGTCCATTGTCAATTCCCGTTATGGAAGACTGAGCACCCAAAATCCGGCCAATCAGATCCAGTGTTTGGCAAAAGTCTATTTGATCCTTGTTAGCCAGTAATGAAGTCTAATTAGCTATGGCAACAGTGAGCTCTCAACATCTATTTAGTTAAAGAGTGTGAATCTACAGTGAAATTTCCTGCTGTTCGGACAACAGTCATTACCAAAGCCTGCATGCCGCCACACATTTATAATCTGTCCCATGCAAACACACAGATCGTGCCTTCAGCAACTGAGTCGTACTGCAGTACTAACCTCTCCTCACTATCTCATTTGGGCTGGAATGCCCACAGGCCGCCACCCCCCCCCCCCTTGGGGACTGAATTGATACCACTTGCAAACAAAAACGGCATGAGCTTTTCAAAGCACAAATCTGACTGGCTGACTGATTGCCCAACAGATATCAGAAAGCCATTGTTTCTCAGGTTAATCTATCTATCTATCTATCTAACTATCTATCTATCTATCTATCTATCTATCCTTAAAACTTCTTTTCATAACAAAACTTGAAATTTAACAAGCTACGCTTTTCCATTTAATAATTAGTTCTATTAATTTCTTTGAATTTGAATTCTATTTCCTGACATCCAAACTGCAATTGTGCATCCTGTTTGCAGGATGCAGCTTATAGCCACAATAAGAGCCTCTTCTTCTCTTTCTGATTCTCTGTTCTCAGTTGGCTGTGCTGCAGAGGGCCGGTGTAGATGCCGGCTATAAGAGTTTTCTGATTTATGCTCCATCTCTCTCTCCAGGCAACAGGACACCTTGAGGGGAAATACAAACATCTGACTTACAAGGGCCACCGTACAGCAGACGACACAGTGACTGAACTTCCCAGCACTCATTCAGGAGCCTGTGATCATGGTTCAAAAGCTCACCATGGCTTAAAGGTTAACATTTGTGTTTGCTTTCCGAAACACGTCAGGACATCTATGCGTATCTCTAGTCATCTCAAAAGTGCCCCTTTCCCAACAGGACATAGCAGTGACCGAATATCTGCACAAAACAGATTTAATGGGGTTTTGAAGTAAATTACATGGCAAATATATAAATTATGATCAAAAAACGTCAAGTTCAGTCCATCTAGACCAAAACATGGATGCAAAATATATGGCCAGTATGACAATTCTGAAAGAAATTAATACCTTTATACAGCAAGGATGCAATAAATTGATCAAAAATACATTTTTATATATACATTTTTATTATAAAGACATTTATAATGTTACAAAACATTTGTATTTCGAATAAATGCTGCTCTTCTGAATTTTATATTCATCAAAATTCTTGAATAAACATGTAACAAGGTTTCCAAAACATTATTAAGCAACTGTTTTCAAAATGTATATGTTTCTTGGAAAAGAAATGTTCCAGCAAATCAGTGTATTGAATTTTGAAGGATCATGTGATACTGAAGACTGGAGCAATGACTGCTGAAAATTCAGCTTTGCATCAAAGGAATAAATAACATTTTAAAATATATTCACATTAGAAATCATTTTAAACTGATACAATTTTACAATATTACTATTTTTACTGTATTTTTAATCAAATAAATGCAGCCTTGCTGAGCATAAGATAATTCTTTCAAAAACATAAAAAACTGTACTAACTCTAAAATTTTGAATGGTACTGTACATGTAAAATAATAATAATAATTTAAAAATATTAAAGGTACAGCTAAAATTTTAAATGTACAGCAACATAAATGGCTTTTTAAAATGACCAGAAAGAGGTTATAAAATTGTCATGAAACATTTACTAACATCAAAAGCAGCGTTTCAAAGGGAAATAAACAACAAATATGTGCCAAATATGTGCCACTGAAAGGTAAAATTCAGTGGTACTTGAGGAAAACATTAGTGGCAGTAAGAGATCTTCTCTTGTTTTGCAGCATTCCACATCTCAGGATGTCAGACAGCTTCATCCGTGAGTACAGAAGAACAGAGCAGAAACGGACACAAACACAGTTAGTTGATGAGTGGGCTGTGAGCTAACCACCCATCTCTCTCTCTCTCTACCCCACTGGTTCTCTTGAGATGGCATCGATCCGTCTGTCCATCCACCCATACGCTTTCCTCTGCTCTGCACTCATGTGGGAGGGAGTGATCGCTGATCTCCATACTGTTCATTAAGCTCCTCTCTCTCAGCTGGGAGAAGGCTTGTTAACTCTTTCTTATGACTTTAAATAGCTCGGACACAAGGGTGTGTGGGAGAGACAGGACCTCACGCATTCAAACAAACATGTACACACACCAAACCAGCCCCGGCTGTCAATAGTTGTGACAGTGGGATGGCTGAATGCCTGTGGGAGTTCGTCTTAGGGCTGGACAAAACATTGAAAATCTATAATAAATTTGTGATGAATTTTCTGGTAATGCAAAATTACTATTATTGTAATTACTGTAGCCACAGAAATGCTTTATTTGGTCATTATTTACGCTCATAAAGGTCCAGCTATATTATTTATATATATATATATGTTGATATAAAATACAAATATATAATATTTTATTCCAATGTCTTTGTTTGTGTTGCATTTAAATTAATATAATTAAATATGATTGAAAAAAAAATAAACTAATGCATATATAAACCATGAAAGAAATATATACATAATATTTTATCAAGAAGCTGAAAAACATCATTTAATTACTTTATCTGTACTAACCAGCCCTAGCGTGTATGTCTGTGTTTACTGGTCCAGCAAGCTAGACCAGGTTTAAACAAGGCTGAACACTATTCCTGAATGGTTGATAAGGGCCTCTGGGTGTTAAATTGAGCCGGGCCCCTGGACACCGTTTCACCGTGCTGTATTCTAATGCTCTATCTTTGTTCTGTCTCTTTGTTTCAGTTTGAGATTTCTGAAGGGGAAAACGGTCACACACAATACACTTTGTGAATGGCTTTGTTTAAAAGAAATGATCACTGGCTGTTCCTTCAAATGAGGACAAACCACACACAACATATCTGCAAGTAATTCTGGGACCATCTTGGACAATGACCTTGACAACTGACACTGCCGTGAGTGGTTATCCACTTATAACTAAGCATAAAGCAATAAGCCAAGAGATGCAAAATAAAACAGCAATTACAGCATTATGATAAAAGACACCAATGTTCAAGAAATAATTACACTTTTTAATAATAATGATATCAATAATTCTCCTGTCAGGTAATATAGTTAATTAGCCTATCTGCAGATATAAACGGTGACTATAAATGGTACGACTTCCTAATGATCAGTATGACTGCTGATATTAATCAACCAAATTGTTATAATTAATGTAATATTAATGCAACAGTTATACATTATCCATTAAAATACTGCATTTAAATCAGCAAGTTAAAAAGACTTTAAATGCATCCAAGGAAATATCAGCTTAATAAGTAAAGCACAATGAACAGCCAGCAGGTTATTATTGCAAAAAATAAAGAATACTGTGTTGTTTATTTTGCAATAACCATCTGGACTATTACAAAAATATGAATTAAAGCAAACATTATTTATTATGTGAGAATAAAGTGAGACAAAATGATACGAGGAACATGAACTAGCAACAATTCAGGAAACCAGCTGTCTGGCAATTGACCAATCATGATCAAGTATTTCAGAGAGCCTAATAATAATAATAATAATAATACATTAATTGCTGTATTTTGTTTATGATTAAAATAATTTATTGTATTATTAACATAAATCAATAAATTCTTTTAGTGATTATTAAATTATTTAATAATTATTTATTTATTTATGTATGTATGCATGTGTCTAACATATTTCACAATAAATAGTGCATGTCCACAATACAATTCTAAGAAGATTTTGATCATATGTTTGTTCGTTGTCATATAATTGGACTTCTTTTTGTGCACTGCAGCGTAATCAAAAATATACAGCAACTCCGTTCTGATAATAATTGACAAAATCCTGAGGCACCTTTTCCTGAAGAGCGGCGTTTGATAAGTAAGCCTGAGCGCTGTAACATACGGCATACATGATAAATCAAACGAGCCGCACTAGAGAAGGAGAGCAGTGGATTTCTGTCAGGAAGAGAGATCATTCCTTTTCTACTTGAGAAAAGCACAATCAATCCATTATGAGCGTGCACTCTCTTGTAAATCTGGGATTTATGCTAGCACATCTCGACTCGACTGCTCTCCAAAGTAGCGTCTAATTTACTGAGTCGCAGCATCAAAATAAAGGGCATAATCACTGCGGGAGAGACGGCGATAGAGAGAGCTAATACACTCTTAAAAATAAAGGTGCTTCAAAAGGTTCTTCAAGCGATGCCATAGAAGAACCATTTTTAGTTCCACAAAGAACCATTCAGTCAAAGGTTCTTTAAAGAACCATCTCTTTCTTACCTTTTTATAATCTGAAGAACCTTATTTCACCACAAATAACCTTTTGTGAAACAAAAAGGTTCTTCAGATGTTAAAGGTTCTTTATGGAACCATTTAGACAAAAAGGTTCTTCTATGGCATCGTGAAGCACCTTTATTTTTAAGAGTGTAGATATATTTTGTAATAGACACTTGGCATAAACCAGCTCAAACAGACGCTGTTTCGTCAGGCTTGGCGTAGGCCGCTTCAGTTAGCTAGCCTGCTCATTAGGACATCCGTTAGTGTGGCTGGAGACCTGGCTGATGCCCAACAACTCATTAAGACACTACAGAGGTCGAGGAAGAAGAGGTTGAGCACTTCCTCGCCGCCCGTGACGGATCCCGGCAGCCGCCTTCCCTCTGATCAATTAATGTAAAGCATTCATCATACGGGACTCTACGGAAAGCTGTCTGGGACAGCGTGATTTCCGTGGCATTGACGCCAGCGGATTCCTGTGCATTAACGTGAGCCTATGGGATTGGCAGACCTTTCTGAAGCCATCATAAATCAGGCTGGAAAACAAGTGTAGTGGTGAGCGATAAGCTCTGTGCAGACAGCTTTACCGCACACGAGAAATGGATGAGACGTACACATGGATCAATGTCCGGTTGGAGGGGAAAAAAGCCAATTTCTAGATGTCCATTGGTTGAAATTCACCAGCGGCAAAATCCTTCGCACCAAATGTCCAATTGGTATTCTTCGGATAACTCCAGGTTACAGTGTTTGGTTTTGGTGCTTTAGGAAGGAAGAAAGTCAGAGTAAGACCAAAGTAACCCTCTTTCCACAGCAAAACTTATGGGAGAGGCTGTGTATCTCGCTTGGCTTGTCGAAAAGTTCAAATACTTCAAAAACAAACTGTAGTACGTCAAGTGTTTTTTTTTTTTTTGCGGTGGGAATGTTTAGACGGTATCTTCCTGGAACAGCCATTCAATAAAATTATATGCCACACATATCAGATTACAACGATAGAATCTGCAAATGAAATGAATAGAAGAGGTAGATCAGATACAAAGGCAACATGCTCCCCAAATTTATTACGGAAGTGTCTCTCTGAGATACAGACTTCTAAAAATGCTTTGGCTCATGGTCCCTGCTTCCTCTCTAAACTGGAAATGAATACTGGTGAGTGGTAAGCACCTATCAACAGATACCAGTCAACACAAAACACACACCAACACACACACACACGCACGCACGCACGCACGCACGCACGCACGCGCGCGCGCACGCACGCACGCACACACACACACACACACACACACACCCAGGTTTGTTTTTGTGAAAAGTGGGGACTCTCCATAGGCGTAATGGTTTTTATACTGTATATATATATTCTATTGCCCTACACCAACCCTACCCCAGACAATGAGAGGCTCAAAGCATGTAAGACCAGCAGCCCTGCAAACACCCGGCCCAACCTTGGAGCAAAGCTCAGGCCAAGACTTTGCACCTTGTGTCAGACTGCTTCATTTTTAATGTCTAGAGAGAAACTGTAGGAGGATATGTACAAAACAGAAGTGCTGTTGAAGAAAATGTAGAACTACTGATCTAACTACAATATGCGTTCAATGCCAGGATACTGTCAGCTGTCAATGTTACACTTTATTACTTTTATGAAATTTAACATTAAAGTTTGAAAACCTCACATCGGCAAAAACCGATGGCTGAATGTAGAACTGACAGACCTACTGAAGGAATATGAACACTGATCTTTTGTACTGACACATGGCTGAATGAAACAGCCATTATAGACAGGAAATTATAGACAGATGTAGTACTTACTCTACTCACAGATGCTTCTGCACATAGAATCTCTATGAAATGTTTCGGAGTAGAAATTTGATGTATAGAATGTTTCTACAAATGGAATTTCTAAGAATAGAACAGAATGTTTTATAAGATATTTCTATGTACATATTTCTAGTTAAGGAATGTTTCTATCTATAGACTTTCTAGACAGAATATTTCTGTTAAGAAATAGGTATAGAAGGCTTCTACTGTATTTATATGCATCCTACATATACGTAGAACATCTACTCTTAGAAGGTTTATACAGTGGGAACGGAAAGTATTCAGACCCCCTTAAATTTTTCACTCTTTGTTATATTGCAGCCATTTGCTAAAATCATTTAAGTTCATTTTTTTTCCCTCATTAATGTACACACAGCACCCCATATTGACAGAAAAACACAGAATTGTTGACATTTTTGCAGATTTATTAATAAAGAAAAACTTAAATATCACATGGTCTTAAGTATTCAGACCCTTTCTTTGCTCAGTATTTAGTAGAAGCACTTTTTTGATCTAATACAGCCATGAGTCTTTTTGGGAAAGATTTCAAGTTTTTCACACCTGGATTTGGGGTTCCTCTGCCATTCCTCCTTGCAGTTCCTCTCCAGTTCTGTCAGGTTGGTTGGTAAACGTTGGTGGACAGCCATTTTTAGGTCTCTCCAGAGATGCTCAATTGGGTTTAAGTCAGGGCTGTGGCTGGGCCATTCAAGAACAGTCACAAAAAGAGTTGTTGTGAAGCCACTCCTTCGATATTTTAGCTGTGAGCTTAGGGTCATTGTCTTGTTGGAAGGAAACCTTCGGCAAAGTCTGAGGTCCTGAGCACTCTGGAGAATGTTTTCGTCTAGGATATCCCTGTACTTAGCCGCATTAATTTTTCCCTCGATTGCAACCAGTCGTCCTTGTCCCTGCAGCTGAAAAACACCTCCACAGCATGATACTGCCACCACCATGCTTCAATGTTGGGACTGTACTGGACAGGTGATGAGCAGTGCCTGGTTTTCTACACACATACCACTTAGAATTAAGGCCAGAAAGTTCTATCTTGGCCTCATCCGACCAGAGAATATTATTTCTCACCATCTTGGAGTACTTCAGGTGTTTTTTCATGTGTCTTGAACTAAGGAGAGGCTTCCGTCGGGCCACTCTGCCATAAAGCCCCGACTGGTGGAGGCTGCAGTGATGGCTGACTTTCTACAACATTCTCCCATCTCCCGACTGCATCTCTAAAGCTCAGCCACAGTGATCTTTGGGTTCTTCTTTACCCCTCTCACCAAGGCTCTTCTCCCCCGCGCCCAATGATAGATCAGTTTGGCCGGAACGGCCAGCTCTAGGAAGGGTTCTGGTTATCCCAAACGTCTTCCATTTAAGGATGATGGAGGCCACTGTGCTCTTAGCAACCTTAAGTGCAGCAGAAATTATTTTTGTAACCTTGGCCAGATCTGTGCCTTGCCACAATTCTTTCTCTGAGCTCTTCAGGCAGTTCCTTTAGCCTCATGATTCTCATTTGCTTTGACATGCACTGTGAGCTGTAAGGTCTGATATAGACAGGTGTGTGGCTTTCCTAATCAAGTCCAATCAGTATATCAAACACAGCTGGACTCAAATGAAATTGTAGAACCATCTCAAGGATGATCAGAAAAAATGGACAGCACCTGAGTTAAATATATGAGTGTCACAGCAAGGGTCTGAATACTTAGGGACAAGTGATATTTCAGTTTTTCTTTTTAATAAATCAGCAAAAATGTCAACAATTCTGTGTTTTTCTGCCAATATGGGGTGCTGTGTGTACATTAATGAGGAAAAAAAAATTAACTTAAATGATTTAGCAAATGGCAGCAATATAACAAAAAGTGAAAAATTTAAGGGGGTCTGAATACTTTCCGTACCCACTGTATATGCGTTTCTATATTTTTCTATATATTTTTTTCTATGCATAGAACATCTTCATATTTAAAGATTCTATTCGCAGGACATTTTAAAAGTTTGGGTTTGAAACGTTTTTTTTTATAATAAGTTACTCACCAAAGCTGCATTTATTTGATAAAAAAGCGGTCAATGATAAATATTTATAATTTTTAATATTATAAAAATGTATTGTTAAATATAAAATTATTTGATAAAAATCAGTAATAATGGCCAATATTATTAAAATTTAAAGTCAGGTGCTTCGGCGTTTCGGTATGTAAATGTATTTATTATTTTGATGTTGAAGCTGAATTTTCAGCAGCCATTAGCTCCAGTCTTAGTTGTCACATGATCCTTCGGAAATCATTATAATATGCTGATTTGCTTATTATTATCAATGTTAGGATTACTGCTGGATATTTTTGTGAAAACGAATACATTTTTTTTTCAACTAGAAAGTTCAAAAGAACAGCATTATTAGACATATTATTAATTTTTTTTAACACTGTAAATGCATTTTCTTGATCAATTTAAAGCATCATTTCTGAATAAAATTACAGCAGTAATTTAGTGAAAAAAAATAAACTTTTTTAGTGGGTACGTCATTGGGTATGGAAAGTATTAAGACCCCCTTAAATTTTTCACTCTTGTTATATTGCAGCCATTTGCTAAACTCATTCAAGTTAATTTTTTTTCCTCAACGTACACACAGCACCCCATATTGACAGAAAAACAATTTCTGCTGCACTTAAGGTTCCTAAGAGAACAGTGGCCTCCATAATCCTTAAATGGAAGACGTTTTGGGACGACCAGAACCCTTCCTAGAGATGGCCGTCCGGCCAAACTGAGCTATCAAGAGCCTTGGTGAGAGAGGTAAAGAAGAACCAAAGATCACTGTGGCTGAGCTCCAGAGATGCAGGCGGGAGAGGGGAGAAAGTTGTAGAAAGTCAACCATCACTGCAGCCCTCCACCAGTCGGGGCTTTATGGCCCGACGGGAAGCCTCTCTCAGTGCAAGACACATGAAAGCCCGCAGGGAGTTTGCTAAAAAACACCTGAAGGACTTCCAAGATGGTGAGAAGAAATAAGATTCTATGGTATGATGGGACAAGATAGAACTTTTTGGCTTTAATTCTAAGCGGTATGTGTGGAGAAACCAGGCACTGCTCATCACCTGTACAATATAGTCCCAACAGTGAAGCATGGTGGTTGCAGCATCATGCTGTGGGGGTGTTTTCAGCTGCAGGGACAGGACGACTGTTGCAATCGAGGGAAAGATGAATGCGGCAAGTACAGGGATATCCTGGACGAAACCTTCTCCAGAGTGCTCAGGACCTCAGACTGGGCCGGAGGTTTAACTTCCAACAAGACAATGACCCTAAGCAAACAGCTAAAATAACAAAGGAGTGGCTTCACAACAACACTGTGACTGTTCTTGAATGGCCCAGCCAAAGCCCTGACTTAAACCCAATTGAGAATCTCTGGAGAGACCTAAAAATGGCTGCCACCCAACGTCTTCATCCAACTGACGAATCGGAGGGATGCAAGGGGGAAGGAATGGCAGGAAGGATCCCCAAATCCAGGTGTGAAACTTGTTGCATCTTTCCCAAAAAGAATAATGGCTGTATTAGATCAAAAGGGTGCATTCTACTAAATACTGAGCAAAGGGTCTGAATACTAGGACCATGTGATATTTCAGTTTTTCTTTTTTAATAAATCTGCAAAAATGTCATCAATTCTGTGTTTTTCTGTCAATATGGGGTGCTGTGTGTACATTAATGAGGAAAAAAAATTAACTTAAATGATTTTAGCAAATGGCTGCAATATAACAAAGAGTGAAAAATTTAAGGGGGTCTGAATACTTTCCGTACCCACTGTATATATGAATATTACATACATAATGTTTTACTTATGGAACATTTATGTATAATTTTTTAAAGAATATAACACAACATTTCTTTGATCATTTCTATGTATAGAACGCTTAAATTATTCTTCAGATTTTCTATGTACAGTGAAGAATGTTTCTACATATAAAACTTTCACAAATAGAACGTTTCTACAGGTGTTTCTACATACAGAATGTTAACACACAGCACTTCTATGTCGGGAATGTAGTTGTGTTTTTGCGTCCCTGAAAACTCCAGGAAAGGTGTCAGCCCCACAGGTGCAGTGTGCCAGAAGTGCTCTGAGTATTTTACATTCCAAAAAGTGACATGTTAGCCTCTGGGCCTGTGCTTCCTCAGAAGCCTAAATGTGTTTCAGAAGCCCAACGGTCTTTCATGTCTAATACCATGATATTACCCTCAAAGGAAAGCTAAACTTTCCCAGCACAGCGTCTAATCCAGTCTTCATTGGGGAGGACAGGGGCCTTTGACAAGTGTCATTCTACGTGCATGTATGGAGTTAACTTTTCCAACAGAAATTTACCGTTACCAGTTAACCCTTGTGCTATGCTGAAAATCCATTACCTAAATTGGTGTTCACGGTCAAAAATGGCCTTTTAAATCTCTCATTATGCCATATTATCACCAAATCTTGGATTCAATCTTTTTGTCAACTTGTTTTCTTCTAATTAGCACAGGTTTTTCATTGGTTTTTGGAACTGACTGGTTGGTGAGGCCTACAACCAATCAGTTCCAAAAAGAAATGCAAAACCTATGCTAACTGAAAGAAAACACGTTGACAAAAAGATTGAATCCAAACTTTGCCTGGACTTTTTGACTGGGAACACTAGTATAACAGGGTGGGAAAAATCCCTTAAAAAAGTACAAAAATTATCAAATTTTTTGGGAAGTGGTTAAACTCTGTGTGAGCAAAGTCAGTAAGTTTTAGTCCAATGTATACATTATAGACATTTTGAGGAAAAAGAAAAAATCTCTCAAATGACTGGAACACCACATGAGGGTTAAACCACAGTTAAGAGGTGCATTAAAGTTGTGGACAGCCCACAATAAAACTCAAAAAACATGACAAAACAACCTTGATAGTGTGTTAAACCTACAGACGCTTTCAAGCCTAAGAATCTGCCAACAGGACACAGGCCAACTCAATTTACTGCATGTAAGACCAATAACAGGCCTCTAATTCTACACGTGGCTGATTTAATTTGACGCGCTTCCTAATGGCAGACCTCCGATACCTCCAGGTATGATCCCAAACTCTCATTTATCATTTCCCATTCGCTACGAGGGTCTCGACGGCGTCCTGAGGGAGGTCTGTGTCTGAGAAGGTGCTAGATTGATAAAAAGCCTCCCGAAGATAATATCATCGGCACAGCTGGCTAAATCTGACAAGAAATGCCTCACCCTTTGCCGCCAATACTGCGCTATTCCCTTCCCTCCGTTTTTTGGGAAGGAGGTGACAGAAGATTTGCACAGGACAAACTAGCTTGTCACCAAAGGACAAGCCAGCCAGCTGTTAAGGTGTTGGGAACATGACATATCACTATGTTTTACCTCAGATTAATTCACTTATTAGAGCCAGCCCCAAATCACCTGTCACTGTCAAATCACTTGTCACGACTGGAAAATGTGTCAGGTATGTCTGCGTTTCACACACATACACACACCTTCCCTATTACCTCTCAGAACTGCTGTCAATACAATAAATGTAAATCTCCCCGACAGACGCAGAGGGCTGCCGCAGTCGAGCTAACTGGAACCTCGCACGAGACTCCAACAGCCTCGGGCACACGGCACACCTGTTTATTGACACTGTGATTGCTTGTATATGCGGTATGGAAAACAGAACTCGGAAATGAAAGCTGTTTATTTGCACTGTACTTGTCAGAATACGGATTTGTCGGTATTCTGCAGTGCCTTCGGTGTGGATGGGCTGTGTCTTATTAGACGGATGTGTACAGTAGCAGAAGGAGGGTGGAGGGCTAGATTTGTGTTTCTCGGATGGAGGAAAGCATGAAAATCAGCCATAATGTGTGACTGCTGTGGATGAACAGCTGCCTGACTGCTTGATTACTGAGCAGACTTGAAAGATCAAAACACACACACACACACACACACACAATCTCGAACACACCCTCCTGCAATTACAAAAAAGAAGGTGAATCTGACAATAAATGTCCTATTTCACACCAAAGTCAAAGGGTGTTTTATTTTCATGACAAGTACGCACATTTAAACCCCCATAACACAAAAAATATCATTCTCATTATTGTAATATGAAAAAATACCCTGCAAAGTACATTAGTAAAGTACAAATGGAAAGTTTACATTATGTATTTGTTGTACTGAATTCAACTTTTAACAGCTATTTAAAAAAATGAGATGAGAGGCTGATTTGTATTACTGGTTTGATTTTTTTTTTTTTGCATACAAATTTGCATACAGCAATGAGAATTAGGGGAAAATGTGCTTATTGTCATAAAGATAAAGAACAAACAAACAAAAACGTAATAGTGCCTAATATAAGGATGTTTTTCACCTTTATAATAATAATTACATTTTCCCCTTTTTCCCCAAATAAATAATTTTAAGAAAGGTTTGAGAAATGTACCTAATATCACAACTCAAAAGTATGTCTTTTTAAAATAAATTAATACTTTCATTCAGCAAGGATGTATTACATTGATCAAAAGTGACTGTAATTTTTTTTTACATTGTTTACATTTTTTTTTATTAAATAAATGCTGTTTGTTTGAACTTTCGCTTCATCAGGATTCCTGAGGAAAAAAAAGTACCAGGGTTTCAAAAATATTAATGTTTTTTAACATGATAAATAAGGAAATATTTGGAGACAGCACCTTTAGCATATTAGAATGATTTCTGAAGGATCATGTGACACTGAAAACTGGACTAATGATGCTGAAAATTCAGCTTTGCATCACAGAAATAAATGTCATTTTAAAATATATTCAAATAGAAAACAGTTCTTTTACATAAATGTGTACATAAGGCAATGATTCAGTACCATGTTAAATATGACAGAAACATTACCATTTGAAACACTCACTGTACCATGGTACCACCACAGTACTTCCTATAAGAGTGAACGGTATAAACATGTCCAAAACTCTAAGAAATTATTTTGAAGGCTTTTGCTTCTTTATTAGCGAAGTTCAATGAAGTTCATGATAATCAAGGATGTTTTGGTCCTACAACTGGATTATGGGAAAGTACTACTAAGTGTGCAGCATATCTAGTGAGATCAGATCAGAATTGCATGCGCCACATTGCAACAAGTTTGCGCTTGAATTGGCTGCAGTACATGTCAGTGCCAGAGACTCATGTTTCTAAGCTCACCTCCTAACATAAAACTTCGCTCCACGGCCAATCAGATGCTTCTGCCTGTCACCCAACTGTCAGATGGGGCATGCAGACAGATTTGCGAGAGACTGAAATGAGTCAGGACGACACAGACAGACAGACCCAGAGAGAAGAGAGGGAGAGGGGGGGATAGAAAGAGAGAGAGAGAGAGACGCTCACCCTGGTGGCAGACGCCAGCAGCCCCTCCAAACTACACAGTAATACAAATCTTTATTTGGTCGTGAGATGTTGACAGGTCAATTGAACAGAATGAGTCTAGTTTATGATACAGTTGTCAGAGGCGGTTAGGCCCGGAGTCTGTTTATCTGACTACTCGAGATATTCCCACAATCTCTCTCTCAAACCCCAGCACCTCGAGGTTAATTACTTCACCAATTTGAGTAAATGGCATGCCATAGTCCCATCTGTCTCCATTAGTTCCCCACTATTTCTCAATTTACGAGGACGGGGGTCAAGGCGCCGGGTGCAGGAGGGATGTAATAAAGCATGCGATTTTATGTTTACACAAATGCGAGAGCCGGGGCATAAATAACAAAAATGTATCTCTCAAATGGTGAGAGCATTCATAATAATGCTGCTCTTTAAAAAGCAGTTTTTGAGCCATTCTCCACCGGCCATAGAGAATGAAAAACATGCCGCACTAAAAACTAACAAGCCAGTGAACAGTGGTAATAAATACAAGGGCCACGACAGCACTCTAACAGGGTGGAGGGGCCATTACGCCTTCGCCGGTCTGTATTCCAACAGCCAGGTCTCAACACACTGCAAACTGGTCAGTATGACCTGTACAGTATGACCTGCAAATGCAAGAATGCACCCGATGCAATAATCATAATAGTGCTAATTATAAGGATTTCTTTTTCCCTTGTAAAAATTTACTAATAGTTTTTCTTTTTCAAATAAAAAATATTTTTAATTTGAAAAAAATATAAAAATTGTTTTTGCCAGATTTGCCTAATAATATCCACTGTGCATTATGCTATTTTTTTTGCACAGTTAATATTTCTGCAAAATAAAAGAAAAAGAAAAAACTGCAAAAACCCAATGCAAAAATCTTTATAGTGCTAAATATACGAAACAAAAACTCAGTAACGTTACAGTCCTAGTTATAAATAGATTTTTTTTCAGCTGGCTATAACCATGTTGTCTTTTTAACTTGTACAGCATAACTGTCTTCAAACCACTGATGCACTATGACAGCAGTAGAAAACAGTGTTCCTTAATGTCCACAAAAAAATAAATGTCAAAATTAAGCTTTCCTAGCTAAAAGCTTTACTTTAATCTAAAGATATAATGTAAACCCTAGAACTGATACAACATATGAAGAGTTAATTTGCCAAAACCGATTAAACCACTTAAAACAAAAAGAGAGATGATTGCCGGGCATTATTCTCCACATACAGTGAGGCAAAAAAGTATTTAGTCAGCCACCAATTGTGCAAGTTCTCCCACTTAAAGATGAGAGAGGCCTGTAATTTTCAAAATAGGTATACCTCAACTATGAGAGAAAAATGAGAAAAAAAATCCAGAAAAAAATCACATTGTAGGATTTTTAAAAAATTAATTGGTAAATTCCTCGGTAAAATAAGTATTTGGTCACCTACAAACAAGCAAGATTTTTGGCTCTCACAGACTTGTAACTTCTTCTTTAAGAGGCTCCTCTGTCCTCCACTGGTTACCTCTATTAATGGCATCTGTTTGAACTCGTTATCAGTATAAAAGACACCGGTCCACAACCTCAAACAGTCACAATCCAAACTCCACCATGGCCAAGACCAAAAAGCTGTCAAAGAACACCAGAAACAAAACTGTAGACCTGCACCAGACTGGGAAGACTGAATCTGCAACAGGTAAGCAGCTTGGTGTGAAGAAATAAACTGTGGGAGCAATTATTAGAAAATGCAAGACATACAAGACCACTGATAATCTCCCTCGATCTGGGGCTCCACGCAAGATTTCACAGCGTGGGGTCAAAATGATCACAAGAACACATCCCAGAACCACACGGGGGGACCTAATGAATGACCTGCAGAGAGCTGGGACCAAAAAGTAACAAAGGCTACCATCAGTAAAACACTGCGCCGCCAGGGACTCAAATCCTGCAGTGCCAGACGTGTCCCCTGCTTAAGCCAGTACACGTCCAGGCCCGTCTGAAGTTTGCCAAAAACCATCTGGATGATCCAGAGGAGGCACGGGAGAAGGTCATGTGGTCAGAGGAGACCAAAATAGAACTTTTTGGTATAAACTCAACTTGTCGTGTTTGGAGGAAAAAGAATGCTGAGTTGCATCCAAAGAACACCTACCGAATGTGAAGCATGGGGTGGAACATTCATGCTTTGGGGCTGTTTTTCTGCAAGGGGACCAGGATGACTGATCCGTGTAAATGAAAGAATGGGGCCATGTATCGTGAGATTTTGAGTGAAAACCGCCTTCCATCAGCAAGGGCATTGAAGAGGAAACGTGGCTGGGTCTTTCAGCATGAAAATGATCCCAAACACACCACCCGGGCAACAAAGGAGTGGCTTCGTAAGAAGCATTTCAAGGTACTGGAGTGGCCTAGCCAGTCTCCAGATCGCAACCCCATAGAAAATCTTTGGAGGGAGTTGAAATTCCGTGTTGCCCAGCGACAGCCCCAAAACATTACTGCTCTAGAGGAGATCTGCATGGAGGAATGGGCCAAAATACCAGCAACAGTGTGTGATAAAACTGGTGAAGATTACAGAAAAAAAAAACAAAAAAAAAAAACGTGTGACCTTGTCATGCCAACAAAGGGGATATAACAAAGTATTGAGATGAAATCTTGTTATTGACCAAATACTTATTTTCCACCCCCCCCCCCCAATTAAATTTGCCAAATAATTCTTTAAAAATCCTACAATGTGAGTTTCTGGATTTTTTTTTTCTCATTTTGTCACTCATAGTTGAGGTATGCCTATGATGAAAATTACAGGCCTCTCTCATATTTTTAAGTGGGAGAACTTGCACAATTGGTGGCTGACTAAATACTTTTTTTCCCCACTGTATAGCGCGATCTGAACCCTAAACACGTTTTGTCAAAAAAGCCGGTTTTGTCCACTTTCAAGGCATCACGAGTTCACGTTTTACTGCAGAAGCCGACAAGCATGTTGTTTTTGAACAGAAGCTGATAAGTCCATTTTAGCGAATCAGCGCGCTGTATTCAAGTCAGATGACAAGGCTACTTTCACTTTGAAAAAAAAAAGGCTAGCTGAGAGGAGTTTCGTCAAAGCTGACTAAAAGTGATCGAGGATGGATAATTTTGACGAAAAAGGAAAACAAAAGCTGAAACGTTTTCACGGAACCTTTGCAAAAGCAGCGCGTTACAATGGTGAGGGAAAAGCTCCGTGTATTGCGTGTAATCACATCCATACAGTTTATGATCACATCAACAACAACGTTTGTCAGGCATCTAACTTTGTCATCTGAGGAGATTACAAAGATTAAACAAGTGTTTTTTTAACTCTAAAACATGAAATGTGGAGTTATCTGCTTTTGCCAAAAAACGACTGTTGGAGTTATCTGTTTTTGCTATAAAACAAACTTATAATATGTACAAAAAAACATACTTTCAATGAACTATAATTTTGTAAATTACCTGTATTTGTTTAAGTTATTATTACTTAATCAAAACAACCCAACTGCAGTTTGATTGATATTACTTGGAATGCGCAATAAAAAAAACTGATTTCTGAAAAAAAAAAAATTATTATCGGTTATCGATAAGTTATCGTTTTTTGCAAATGAACTCTTCATATACAGTAGCTTAAATGCAACGCAACTCTGTTTAGATAAATGTCAATCTAAAACTCTATGAAAAGCCCCACCCACAGTGAAATCTCATTGGTCCAAAACTCCACACAGCTGTATGCATGTATTGCATGTATCTGTGTCACATTGATCAGCATTTTCAGTTTCTGTGCGAACAAATTTATTTTCACTTGTTGCATCACCTAAAATATTGATAATTTGCTAAGAGAAGCAGTTTGTAAGTATATGTTTTTTTTGTGCTTACTGCAAAGAGAAAGAAGATGAGGGGATCAGAGACGTACCGTACATTATGATAAATCGAATGGAAAGATATTAAAAAGAGTACACAGAAGAGGAGAAGAGCTATCACTTTACGACACACAGCATGGCAGGAGCGTCCTTCATCTTTTGCTGTGTGTGTGTGGTGCGTTGTAAGGAGCGAGTGTTAGGGCAATTAATTTCATCGCAAGGTAAATCCAGTCTCCAGATTTCCCCTTCTCTCTTTCACACACGTTATTAGTCTGGCTGTGTCTGCCTCTGCCTGCGTCCCAAAGGATCCATACATTTAGCTGTTAAAGATGACCTTGCCAAGAACACTAAACCGCTAAAAAACGTTTCCAGTACAACTTGTCCCGCTCTCTCCTCATCTCATTTCCAGACGCTTCAAAACGTACGCCCGTCTGTCGTAAACAAAGAGATCCTTTAGATATAAATAAAGCAAATTATTTGTTCCTGAAGAAATACACCAACGTCGGAAAAAAAAAAAAAAAAGAGAAAGCTCTCCTCCACCCACGTCCAAAACCACTCGCACTTCACTCTGTCCCAGATTTTTTTTGGAGGTCTGGCGAGTTTTGTGCCTTCTCTCTCCGGCTCTATCCTTGTGTTCCTGGTTATTGCTTGGGAGAACAGAAAGTCGCTGGATGCTGAGATGGGGCCACCTAAGACTAACAATCTCATGTGTTAAACCACAAGCACGCTGTCAATTTACTCCGGGGCCCTCTTAAGAGCCGATGTGCAGAGTGCTGGTGACTGCGGAAAATGGGACCTCCCGCCCTCGCTAATAAGTTTTTTTCCCTTTTCAAGGACAATTGTTTTCCTTTTTACCACTCCCACTCCGCTGGCGTGCTGACTGTCACATTCCGTAACAAACTCCAGTCACGTCGTTTAAACGCTACGACGACGCCAGCCGCATCTTCCTAGCAATGGCTCCCTCAACTCCCGTTTGGTTCTCAGGCTCGCCGCTTTTGTTTGTGAATTATAAATCTAAATCTACGCGGAAGGTTAAGCATTTCCTTACAGTGTGTCTATCATTCCTTTGACATGTTTTTAGCTTGAAAGCACCTGTCGAAGACACGTCCTCGGCACGGGAATACGATCTGCAAAAGCTCTCGCAGAAGGTAAATTCCAAAAAAGTGAGTGTGGGAAATTACTATTTGTTTTCAATTTCAGATCAAGCTGATTTCTCTACGGGGGACGAGAGAGTATTAATGTCGACGAGGCCGCGGCGTTTCCTCCACGGCTCCGACAGGCCATTAGTCTCTACTGACAAGCCCACAACCTGCCACACACTGCAAAGTAATGAATTGGGGGGAAAGATAAGGAAATAAAATCATCCTTAATTTCTCAAACTGCCTTTGTGTAAACTAATATTTTTCCACCCCAGCGCGTTTGATATGTTTGGTGCTGCGCTTGCCAAGCTCAGCATCTATGAGAGATGATGGCGAGACACTCTGGGAATGAAAAGAGGTGAAATATGAGAGCGGCTTGCTGACTTTCGGCATGTCTTTTCTAATATAACACACAATGAGAGACAGACAGGACGGTGTGTATGTACACGTATACTGAGAAGATTCACCTTTAACAAAATTATGTTATACACACACTGACAGTGTATGTATAATCTAACTGTATAATCTAAAACCCTAGAACTGATCAAATATATAGCTTAAATGTCAATCTAAACCTCAGTCTACAAAAACGCCCCGCCCACAGTGAAATCTCACCTCCTGCACTCTACACAGAGTGCAACAGTCTGGTTCCAGAAGTAAAAAAATGAAGTAATTAATTTTCTCAACAATAACTGATACAATTTTAAGGACAAACCTGTTGTGTGCTCCGAGGTTGTTAATTTATAGCGTATGTTTTGCTGAACCCATATGTACGCAATAATTCGACTTATTACTGACTGTGCTTAATAACAGAATTTGTGGTGAAAAACTACATTACCCATGATGCCATACAGAAAAATCCATCAATCAAAGAGTCACAGCAAACAAAGAGATCTTTAGCTTCGCCCACTACCATGAAGCACCATGAATGACATAACCAAGTCAATCTCCCTATGCTCTCAAAATACTTAAATATGTATATACAGTTAAATTAACAGTTATATATTTCTCCATTTTTAATTCAATTATGTCATTTGTGCATGTGTTTAGTGTGATTGTAGTCCTGTCCCTCACTAAAGCCTCACTAAAGTACACAGTCTTGTACTTTTTTTTGTCTGATTTTCAAATACTGTTTTGCTTCAAATCAAAGTTTGTAATGTTGTGATTCACCTCGTAGTTGGTTGGCTTGGCTCATGGCTTATAATGCTTTAATGAAAACCTTTTCAAAATCCCTATGTGAAAAATGAATTAGAAATATTCCAGAACCGACACTACTGAAAAAGTGAGAAGGCATAAATGGACTCTATAGTAAACATGAAATATTTTCTGACTGGCTGTAATTATGTCATGTTTATCAGCATTTTGACTTTCTGTGTGAACAAACTACTTTTCACTGGAAAATTGTTGCATCACTTCAAATACTGATCAGTTTGTAAAACGTATGATTTTTTGGTGCAAATTGCAAGACGATGAAGCGATCAAAGACATACAGTATATTATGATAAATCTAACAGGAAGATATTAAAAATATACATATGTAGATGTAAACTGAGATGCTTCAACTTTAAAGGGGTCATATGATGTTGCTAAAAAGAACATTATTTTGTGTATTTGGTGTAATGAAATGTGTTTATGCAGTTCAACTACATTACATTATTGTTTCTCCTCTATGCCCCGCCTTTCCTGAAGACGCGTTGGATTTTTGTACAAAGCTCATCGTCGTAAAAGCGATGGTGGCACTGTATTGACCAGCTATGTCGTGCGTGTTGATTGGCCCGAATACCTCCGCGTGGACAGAAAATGTTACTCCGTACCATACTGGGATGCCCTGTCCAGGCCTGAGCGGGACGAGACAAACCTCAAAAACATTATAAACGAGGGATTGTTGCATCCCTGGGGACATAATTACGGATTTTATAATGTACTTATACTGCAAAAAAATCTTAATACGCGTGCTTTACAATCGCGCCACGTAACATAAAACCATGTCTGCATTGTGATCGGAGAAATGACAAACAACAAGCGCTACTCGTCTACACTGCTCAAAACTCGTGTTTGATTCATCAGTGGCAAATCCTTAAAATGAAAAAGTACTTACAGTCTGTGAGTCATAACAGACGGCATTGTAGTCTACTCTCCAGGATCAGTAAACAGTCCTCCATAAAAAATGTGCTGCACACATCTGACTAGCTTTGGCGTTGAACTGTTCTGAACCGTGTTTTAAATAACTACCCCACTGATTTCTATTCTGTCCTCTGTTGGAAGGCCCAAACAAATAGTTTCGCTTGCCAACGAAACACAGTGTCACACACGCGGGCTAGCGTAGCGGACGGCCGGTGGCTTGAGAACGTTCGGCCAGCGTTTCGACGAATGAGCGTCCGGCAGCTTCCGCAACACCCGTGATGACCCCCGGGCTAGACTCCCTGCTTCGTCCACTTGAAAGCCGATCCGCGATCCACCGCGCGAAGTTTATGATAACTCGGCCCAGCAAGGATTCATAGCTCCAGCATTAAGCGCGATATCGTCCTTTTTTGGAAGGCCAAACTAAGTAGTTTTGCTTTCACAAAGAAACACACAGCGACTCCACAACATGACGGCGGCAGCAACAATACTACAGTGGAATAAAAGTTACGCCTTCTTTTTTTGCGTGATCATTTGGGCGGCGTTATGTAAATCTTTCCACATCGTGACGTAGACATTTTGGGGGCGTTTGTGGTTATGAACTTCTTAACTTTGTAATTTATTAAAAGAATATCTCTTTGATTGAGCACCTTTAGGTCTTCTGCACTTTACCAGTCTTCCTTTATTGCCCCATGAGCTTGTACAACACTCCCAATAGAAGGAACAATGAAATCCGCATCATATGACCCTTTAACAAAATCGTACGAACTTTGCTCAGAAAAACCACCAAAGCACAGTACTAAACAACATGTGGCAAAGGAGAAAACACCAGCGTTTGCATTACTTTGGAAACTCAACTGTAAGCGTGTCAGAACAGGGAATTGTCGTGTGTGTTGGTACTGAAAAATCATATAGCGTAGGTATGGACTAGTTTGCATCAGGTGCGAGAAAAAAAAGGCCATTACTTATAGACTCATTAAGGTGGCAATTTGTTAGCACTGCTAAACCGCGCACGTACCAACCCCCCCGGCCGATTTATGTTAATCTCTGTACCGCTGTTTCAACTAGCAGGGAAAAGTGTTGTCCGCAGCAAGGCAGGATTTTCAGACCCTGAGAAGAGAGCAATCATTATTCCTTCTTTCACGATAACAGTTTACAGAGACCATCCGGAGACATTTTAGAATGAGGCCTGCAAATAGGTATGAGGCGTTTGTGGGCTCCACACACCTTTGTTCATTACAACGTGGTACCAACTTTAAATTTATCAACTTTAACACTCTAAAAATATGTTCAGTGAAGTGATGCATGATGTGTTTGTATCATATAAGTTATCAGCTGATATTAGAAATTTGGTAAGTGTTAATGCATTAGCTAAAATGAACTAACATTGAGCACTATCTATTTACATTATTATTGATCTTTGTTCATGTAAGCACAGTGCCTTAACGAATGTTAACAGATACAACTCTGATTTTAAATGTATATAAATGTTGAAATAACCATCAACACTAAGATTACCATGCTGTAGAATAATTTGTTCATGTTTGTTCGTGTTAGTTAACTCATTAAATGACACCTTACTGTAAAATGTTACCAATATTTTTGAATTAATGCTGGATATATACATGCTTATTTCTTCGATTTTTACATTTATATTACCTTTGTCATCTAATGCACTTAAAAGTTATTCTTTAAAAACACTAAAATTAAATAACATTGTTAATCTTTAGCAAATGTCAAAATTAAAATACATTCCAATACTACACTCTAAAAATGCTGGGTTAAATACAAGCCAGTGCTGGGTAAAATAGGACAAACCCAGCAACTGGGCTGTTTTGACACAACGGTTGGGTTAAATGTTTAACCCAACACTGGGTAGTAACCCAAACCGCTGGTAAAAACACACCCATATGCTGGGGTTGTCCCCTATTTTACCGAAAAGGGAAAAAAGAAAGGGAAAAAACAAAAAGAACGCACTGTGTTTGTAATTTTCAACCCCCAGCACTTTTGAGAGTGTATATATATTAATGTTGTGATGCACAAATTAACTTTTAAATGATTTTATTGTTTTATATTAAATTATTTTAAAAAATGCATAAAACTTTAATATCAGTTATTTATCAATTATCAGCCAAAATATGAAAATAATGTTTGGCTTTCATTGTTCATCCATCAAGTTCAATCTATAACTAAAAAGGTTTTTTTTTCAGCCTGATTCAACAAGGAACTTTTTGTTGTCTAGTTCTTTAGAACATTAGAACTTCTGATCTGATCTGAATAACCTATAATGTAACCTGAAGAACCATATAACAACTCAAGAACTCTATATAAAATGGTTCTTGATAAGAAGAGGGTTCTTCGTTGAACCTCAAAAAGTATTTTGAGACTTATGTTACACTTACAAATGTCTGAATGTCAATGCATTAGATACAAAACACCAAAGAGTCATCTTTATTTTGAACAGAACTTCTCTCTTCTCTGGTTTTATCATTAACCACAACAACTTTCAAAGGTAAACTTTAAAATAAATGACACTTGCTTTGCTATTTTGTTATGTAATTAATATTTTGAATGTGACTTAAACAGAAATTGCTAGTCAATTTCAAAAACAATTACAAAGGAATGGCAACACACTGAATTAAATGCAAAATTTTTAAGTAGGAAACCTTGAATAGTATTTTCTATAAATGTACTCCAAACATCTTTTACTTACAACTTCGAAAAATATTTTTTAACAGTATATACATGAATTATACCTATATGATCTTCATGTGACCTCAAGGTTTCCATGCCTCTGTGTGTCAGTGGGTTTGTGTGTGTGTGTGTGTGTGTGTGTGTGTGTTGAGAGTGAGGCTTGAGGGAGTCATTAGTGACCCCAGCATGCTCTGCCACACTAAGCACAGCTGATTCATCCGCTGAGACCCTCCAGACCATCTGCCCCCTCACCCTTCATTCAGACAGACCCAACGCTCTCTACAGCAGCACTCACACATCATGAATCTACAGCCCCTTTTCACATTTCTGAATCACTTTTAAATGCATCAACCGCTACTAACGACAGCAAAACAAAAAGAAGAACGTGAAATAATATTGGGAAGTCGTTCTTAGTGCAAATCCTCACGCAGCATGGAGCTCTGCAGAGAAAGCAAAAGGGTCTTGTGGTATTTAATGAATGAATCCGTGCTCATGTCTCAATTAGCAAATAATTAATGGCTGTGTCAAAACAAATTGCTGGGCTAGAGAGCTGTGCTCGTTATTAACTTTTACCAAATGGGTGTGCAACGAAGAAAACAAACAAACTTGCAAAAACAGCACAGTTTTCTTACTGCTGTCACATCTCACTTATGACACTGACAGGGATTTCATGTGATTATTTCTGTACCAATGCGTAATAGAAAAGAAAAATAACTTACACTGATTGAAACCAGGGGTGGTTCTAGACCCTTTTTAGGTAGGCTTCAGCTCCCCTCAAACTATAAATAGCTGGCAAATCTGAACGATTGGGCCAGTGCTGCTTCCTCCAGAAAGTTTGTCATTTTTCCCCCCTCAAAACCCCCCCCCCCGTGTTTTAAGACTTGTCAGTTTAAACATTAAAGTGATTTTAAGCCATTCAAGCGCAAGACAACGCGAAAGAGATCTCAATGCGATACTCGCACACTAGGATGGATCGTTTCACACACATGAAGCACACACAGAAAAAAACAGTATGCAAGTAATGAGTTCTATTTCGCGTCTTCTTGAGCAAATACACACAAAATTATGTCAGAATGGCTGTCTTGACCAGTGTCCAAGTAAACACAGTCGGTAACGTCTTAAGTACCCGTTGCGACTTTCTCAGAAAATATGTATGCATGTATGTTTGTCAATATGCATTTCTTATGTTAATAATGTTAATCAAACAACAAAAGAAAAATAGAGAATCACTCACTGCTCTTGTCTTAACTAAGTAACTTCTGTAGCTTTATTAGGTATTTGTGTATATTTACTTCATAGAGTAATAGAGTTTTCACAAGCACTGTTAAGCTTAGGTAGTTTGTATCTTTGTATCTAATGGTCTCTCTGGGGGCTCAGCACCCCTAAGGATGAAATACTAGAACCACCTCGATTGAAACATTTATTCATTTCAAAACTGGCCTGATTTACTTTCTTAATAAATGTCCCTGGTCTTATTGTGCATCGACGCATGTTTTTCTAAAGAAAAAAAAATGTAAATGTAATCACCAAAATGTAATAACTTTCTCTGCCTCTGAAGCAATGTTTTCCCTGCTTACACAAAAAAGGCCACGTGGACGGATAAAACATACTATTAACCAATTGGTCAGTGGTCAGTAATATTTAAGGAAATTAGTCACATTTTATTTAGGCAAGGCTCATTAAATTGATCAAAAGTTCATAATGTTACACAAGATTTCTATTTCAAATAAATGCCATTCTTTTTGACTTACTATTCATCAAACAATCCTGACAATAAATTCACCAAACGGTATGTCCACAAAATATGAATCAGCACAAATAATAATATTTCAACATTGATAATAATAAGAAATGTATCTTGAGTAGAAAATCAGCATATCAGAATGATTTCTGAAGGATCATGTGACACTGAAGACTAGAGTCATGATGCATTTTGCATCACAGGAATACATTTAAAAAAATATAAAAATGATATTACTGTATATTTGATCAGAGTATAAATGCCATCATAGTCGAACCAGTTCCTACAGTCAATCGGTTCTGCCCTAAGAGAACTAGATGGAGCACAACGTTTTGCAATCAGATCATCTGGCGTTAACATGGGAATATACAGTACCAGTACCATCGGTGGTGGGACTACTGAAAAGGATGCATTGATGCGTCTGGAGCAAAAAAAGGAGATGCAACTCTATTCAGGTCCAGTGTTCCTAAAGCCTGCCTGTACCAGCAGCTTTAATGGCTTCTTAATGTTTATTCAGCAGGCTGAAAAAAAAGGCTGTTATGTGCTGCTCTTGCTTGAGGATCTAGTTAAATGATTCAGAGGGAAACTACGGCTTTCATTTAGACTCGTGCCCTCCAGTCTGTTTATACTGGTCGATACACTTGTCTGAAGAATATAATGGATTAGCACATCATTCAACACAGCCGCGGTGAGGCAGACTGCAGGCGACTGGGAGAGAAAAGTAAATTACAGTTAGCAGCCAAGCCGGGCCATGCCCTGAGCGAGGAAACATCATATCAGCTCTCGCAAACTCCTGTTCCACCATCCAACCAACTAGAGAGCACAAGGAAATCAAAAACAAAAAAAGAATGAGAAAACTATAAGACAAAACCTAGTAAAGCAGGGTAAACAAAATCATCTCTCTAATGTCTTTGCATTTGAATGTCTGGACTGGACGTGAACAGAAAGGTTCTGTCACATGATTCACATCACATGACGTATCATTATGTGAGACGTGCCGGCGCAAAAACCAAACAAGATGAAAGAGAGATGGAATAGAGCATTCAGGAAACCTGAAACATTATTCTTGAAATTGCATTTGTTAAAAGCAGTGTTGTTGTTGTGGAAAGTTACTTTTAAAAAGTAATGCACTACAATATTGTGTTAGTCCATAAAAAGTAATTGATTGCATTAGTTACTTTTTACAGAAAGTAATGAATTACATTACTTTTGTGTTACTTTTTGTAACTTGTTGTATTGTAAATGTAAAAGTAATGCGTTACTTTACTAGTTACATGAAAAAGTAATCTGATTACATAATTCACATTACTTGTAATGCGTTACCCCCAACACTGGTTAACAACAGGCGACACCAAATTACACACATTAACTTCATGATTATTGACACAAAGAAAAAATGGAGGCAAAACAGTACAAATCTTGCTCATTTTACACACACGCTGTGTTCGAAATCACATATTATCTATAAGGCACTACATTTGGTTTGAAACTTACTTCACGACCTACAAAAAAAAGTATGTTTTCTATATAGTGTGAACATGGGTAGTACGAATGAAATTTGTTATTCACCACATCCATATAATACAATCAATTATTATAGTTAACTAAAGTTAACCATAAAAGTAGTTAACCATTTTTGTTGCTTTCCTCGTTTAAAACAAATAAAAAACTTATTTTAGTTGCCAAGGAAACATTTCTCATTTTCATTAAAGGGGTCATATGATGCTTTTTTAAAGATCATTATTTGGTGTAACAGAATATGTTGACATGCTTTAATGTTCAAAAAACACATTATTTTTCAAACACTGTACATTATTGTAGGTCCTCTATGCCCCGCCTCTCTCAAACGCTTCGTTTTCTACAAAGCCCCTCCTTCTTACAAGCGCAGTCTGCTCTGATTGGCCAGCTGAGCCAGTGCACTGTGATTGGCCTAACACGGGGGCAACACATGCGTCGGAAATGTAACTCACCTTAACCATAAGCGCGAACGCTTCATCTTATCAAAATAATGTAAGCATAGCCTAGAAAGGGGCACAAAATCTGCTGAGCAGACTACAGCTGATGAAGCTGGTATGTTGGTTTTGATTGTGACCCCTTTCTCTCTCTCTGCTCTCAATCTCTCTTGTGTCTTTTCCGCTCTCTCCTCTTTTCTCTTACAAAGACATTTTCTCTCTCTCTCTCTCTCAGCACACCCCACACCAATAACGGCACACACACACGATGTGCAAACCTCCGCATTTGAACAGTCAATAGCAATACTTAAACTAATAACAAAACATACTTACAGTAGCTGATTCAGTAAGTGCCAGATTGTCATAGCAAAGTCTGAATTACCTCCTCTCCTAGGTTCACAGAAACGGTCGTCCATAAAATGCATTGCTGTTCTTAAAGATTTCTAAATGCATCTACTTTCGGTAGGCCAAATAAACTGCTTTTGCTTTCGCCTATAAACACACAGCTTCTCCCTGACATGGCTGCATCAACATTACTGCTGTTTCTGAAACCACGCCTTCTTTCTTTGCGTGAACATTTGGGTGCATTATGCTAATATTGCTACATAGTGAGGTAGATATGTGGGGGCGTGTTAGATGAGCCGTTTTAGGGGGGCTTGGCAGAGTCTTAACTTTGATAAAGAATATCTCTTTGGTTTTGAGACTTTAGTCTTTGCAACTTCAGAGATCTTATCTATGCACAATCAGCTTGTAACACTCCAAAGAGAAAGGAAAACTTGAAATCGCATCATATGACCCCTTTAACATGATGCACAAAAATAACTAAAACTGAATTAAAAATTAATAAAAACTATATAGACATTAAAAAACGATAAATATGACAAAAACACACAACAAAATTACTCAAATTCTACCTAAAATTAAAATGAAAACAGAAACTATAAAAATAAAGGATAGTGCTTGGATAGTGAAGTGTCCATCGAATGCACTCTGCAGAATCTTGGTGGAAGTTGTAGGTCATCTGGGTACTTTTCATCTACTTTTTTTTTTATATTATGAATTTGGACATAATATTGCTCTTTTGCTATACAGTTTTTCATATACTAGATTGTAGGAAAGTAGGTATATTCGCACACAGCGCCAGACTGTCATTTTCTCTGTTCCAAAACATAGCGAGCCTGAAGAGGCAACATTTTAAGGGATAAAAAAGTAAATTTTCAAAGCATCTATAAAAATAGTTTGGTATAATTAAAACTTTTCCCCCCAGTATTTGTTATATTTCCATTTTTAGAGTGAGACGCTACAAAATGCGCATGTGATGATCAAACAGGTTCTTGGTTTGGAACAAAACTTTTGTCCTCTCTATGACACTTGATTTATTCTCAATTACCCAACTGTCCAGTACAGAGACATGGGAAATGTAAATTAATGCTCCATCTTATCTTAAGAGTGAGTTTGCTTTTTCTGTAGGAAACAGATGAGAAACATGGCTGAGGTTTCTGGAGTCTCTCTCTCTCTGTTCCATTAAAGGAATATCGATTGAACTTCGCTGCTCGCTGCAACAAAATGCCATGAAAATAAGAGAACTTAATATAGCTATTCATTTTCATTGAAAGAAAAGGTTGAACACACACCTTAACATTTGGGAGCTCTCTTTTCTTGGGGAAATGAAACTATTAGTTTGTGAGCTGGAATTAAATGTAAAGCCATAAAAGCACCACAGCTTTATACGCCATGACAACATCAGTCCTGACTAAAAAATGTCCTTGTCCAGTGACCTTTTGTGAAACGGTCAAAATTCATGGCCTAATTCTACACTGTAGGTAGTATCTGTATGTCTAATATGTCTGACAAATAAAACCCTTAATTTTTACATATTTACTTTTCACTACTTTCACCCAGTAACACAAACTGGCAGGAGAGAACAGAAGCCTCGAGCAAAATATCTCTAAAGTGACAAATTTCACGGATCAAACTATTTTGTGTATCAGGGGCTGAGATACTTCAGGTCTCAGTGGTGTGCGGAGTGATCAATGGTGTGATGTTACAAACAAATCTACAAAAATCTCTTCATAATTAATGACCTGTGGCTTTGAGAGGAACACCAGTCCAACACACACAGAGTTTTATTACTGTTGCGCTTTAGAAAGAACTTCCTGTCTCTTAGGAAATACAGAGCTGGCTTATGAAAATCAAATGAAAAATTGGATTATGGAATTGATGTAAAATTAGGTACAATTCTAGGCTATTTTTACATTGATTCTTCCAATACTGATTCCTACTGTCAATTATTTAATGCATTATGCAATATAATAAAATTTTTACTTTACTTACATATAGAATGGAAAATAAAACTACAATACTTAATAATAAATAAATAATTATAAATTATAAGGAGGTTAAATTAATACTACTATAAGGTAATAAAATGAGGTATTTAAAGAGATACGATTTTCACATTACATTATGACAATATGAGTAAATATAAAAATAGCCATGAAAATACTGGAAAACACCGGTCTTTTCTTTATGAAACACACACACACCCACACACAACCACACACACACACACACCACAACACATCTATATATACTATCATATATATATATATATATATATTGTCAGCTTTTATGAAAATTCCAAACCTCACAAAACTGAAATCTACTGTTTTAAGTAAATTCAAAGCCTTAGTTTTCACCAGCTGACACTTCAACTCAAAATGAACCGTGAGACCTTGCTGAATTTACCTGTACAGCTATCCCAACAGTTGTCCAATAATTTCTAGAAAACCACACAGGCTATGTTGAATGCCGGGACGTTACCACACGATCTACCAAAACCGCCATGGGATTCACCCTTCGCTGAAAACGTGAATTTATTCTACCGTCTATGCATTACAAATAGATTGTCAAGACGCTCCTTCTGTCATTTTTTGATTGCATGTCACATCTGTGGTCTCAAATAGGTGGACTCTAATTTCATCCTCCAATAGACAACGCTCTATATACTAATGAAAATGTTGTCCAGGTTTCAGCGTTTGCATGCCCGGGCTCTGCTGCTGCTGCGTTAATGTAAAGAAGGTCGGCTGATACCACAAGCCTTTCAAAGCTGAGGGGAGAAAAGAGGCTAACAGGGGTGAGCATTTTGCATCAGTAACTACACAACTCCACACATCCATTGCAGGCTAAAAATGTCATTTGTAAAGTAATTTTTGATGAGCTGAACCCAACGCCTGCCGTTAAATAACATCTAAATGTTAAACGGACGTGCCTAGGGCTGCACAATTAATCGAATTTCTAATCGCGATTACAAGTATGGGTGCCACAATTACGTAATCCCTCAAAGCGGCAATTAATCGTTCAAAGTCCACTTATGTTATTCTGTGTGCTTAAGATGCGTTTTTTCTTTCTACATGTTATCTTAAGGGTTTTTTCATTGTTTTAATTTTAGTTTTAGTATAACATTATAATACCATTCATATTTGAACTTTTTTATAATTTAAAGAAGAAACCAATCCGATGTATATTTGACATTTGCGGCTTACTACTTTGCAAAAAGCTCTAAAGGTTTTTCAGTTAGAGTGTTTCAGCTTGTTTATTTTCATATAAAAATACGGCATGCAGTTGCATCAAACAATGGTATAAACATCATTCAATGTAAATTGTGATAATCGTAATTAATAATCGCAATTACAATTTCAAGGGAATAATCGACAATTATGATTTTTGTCATAATCGTGCAGCCCTACTGTGGCCCCGTTTAAAAGCATTCTAAATTTGTCTTTCAAAGTCTTATGGGCAAATTAACTATTTATTATATTAGCATGAAATCAAATGTTAAGTCATAGAGCTTTTATTTTGGCAGAAAACTGTAGGGAAACTTCTACTTTGAAATGTAACTATTTTGTAGAATAATCGTGTTAAACCCTGGTGATATCATGAAAAGTATGGCAAAATTTGAAAGTATACCAAATTGTGGTAGTCTGCTGTATCGTCCATAACTTCACTCTGAGAACTTGCCAGCAAGATTGAGAATTGCACCATGTAAACGGTGCAATTTTTTGACCATGTGACCTGTTAGATTTGCGTAATTCTTTTAGTAAATCTGGTCCTAAAACAATACGCAAATAAACAACAATATCCGCTGACACAATTCGGTCCTCCCTTAACATCTGTCCTTAAGATGATTACTCCACTGCCCTCTGGATTGTGCATCAGACTTCGTGCCTTATGGAATTCTGGGAATAGCAGAAACAAAAAAGCACTTCCAGAGGGGGTTAGGATGACATTGGCAGGCAGATGCCAAAAGAACAGCCATTTGCACTTAAATGAGAGGATTTGTGGCCTGTCACCCCATTACTAATACGCCATATGTGAAACCATGTCTTTATCCCACATTATAGAGGTGGGAATGAGATCTCCTTAGACCACTTTTCTTTCTCTCTTTCACTTTTTAGTCTGCCTTTCTATCTCTTTTCTCATCCTTCTGTACAGAATATCTCAGGTTCAATTCGCTTGTCCGTAAGGGATAAGTCAGACATGACACATGCTGCTCTCTTGCATGTCTCTCAGTGTTAGATTTTAAAAATGGACTTGGGATCAAACCTGCACAAAGCAGCGAGGGCTGGCTGTCTGCCTCCGATCGTGTCTTGAGCAATCAGAAAGGTGTGCCGATCTTGAAGTGCTAAAGAGGTTATATTCTACACCGCATTTTATTTTATTTCCCTAAAGTTCATGTATAATGTTACTCAAGGCTGTCTTCACCAAAACAGGTGTAATTTAGTTCTAACCTACCATTTCTCACCCTTTTTGTGAGAAACAGGACATTATTTACAGTATTTTTCAATTATAATCTTTCCCTCTTCTAGGTCTCTCAAATTTCATTTAAACTTATTCAATTCTTTATAAACTTTAGATGTGATGCCAGGTTTGATATTGCCAAATGTCATTGATTCTTGAGTTATTTGGTTGATCACAACAATAATGTTTAACAACATGACTTCAAATAATCAATGAATGATTTAGACTACCATTCAAAAGTTTGAGGTCCGTATTATTTTTTAGTATTATTGTTATTTTTATTTATTTATTTTGTTGAAAGAAATATATACAAAATGTATTTTATTCAGAATGGATGAAATGAATTGATTAAAGTGACAGAAAAGACATGTATAACGTCACAAAATATTTCTATTTCAAATAAATGATGTTCTGTTGAACTATATAATATATTCATCAAATAATCCTGAAAAAACAATCAGTTTGCACAAAAATATTCAGCAGCACAACTGTTTTCAGCATTGATAATAAGAAATGTTTCTTTAGCTTGAGAACACAAATCTTATGTACTATATTTACAAATACTTTTATGGCTTTTTGTTTTGAAGTGTATTAGTATAAATCACCATCTATTTCCATGATGGAAGCTTTGAATATTTTGCCAAAGAAAGAAGAAGAAGAAAAATACAGGACTGGAACAACACAAGGGTGTTTTGAGGGCTGTTTTCGTTACTGTATCATTAATACTTTATATAAATGACCTCGTTATTGGCCAACCTCCACATACTACTATAATTCACACTGTTATTCATCATCATGGTCTAAGTTGCTAAATAATAAATATCTGGTCATGTAAATGTGGTCATGTAACTTAGTTTCAATGAAGTTTTTCCCCCCATATATGCAGTAGTCACAGTCTTTCAAAAGAGCAAGGAAAATCCTGTTTTGCACCTGCATCCAAACATCCACTGCCATTCACAAGACCTCCGATCACTTGTAGCACAGCCAATGATGCGTTTCCTGTTCAGCTTACAGGCTTTGTTTGATGGATGCAAAGGTATCTTAATGTGCCTCTGGCCCACTGGCAGATACCGGCTCCGGCATCGCTCTTTCTTAATGTATTCACGACAGAACGGGGCAGGAAGGATGAAGGGAGAGATATCAGACGGTCCCAAAACCTAGAGCGGATCGCAGGCCTACGCTCATTCTTCACCGGCGTCTCTGACGCTCTTCTGCTGTTTATTTTTATCCGTTATCAGCGGTGTGGCGCGCGACTCGGCCCGCTCCGCACCTCCTCTCCAAACTCTACATATTGATTCATTACTAATTATCTATCGCGCAGGCCGGAGAGTGTGCCGTGCATCATCGCAGGTGTTACTCTCGATAATGGATGGATGAAGTTATCATCCTTGTACACAAAGTGGCAACGACATTTGCAAAAAATCCTCTACGCAAATTTCCCTCTTATCTGCTGGCAGTGGCGCTGTGGAGGTGGCGGCTCAGAGCACCATCATTAAGTCACAATAATTAGCTCTCATTTGTAATAGCTTGTGTTCATAAATATAGATAATTGTATTAGCGGCATTTATGGGGAAAATCCTAACAAGTTTTACAGGAGTGATGGTTCAGACCTGTGTAACTTTCTCTAGCCAACTCAAGGGAAGGAGATACAGCAGCACATTAAGAGCAATGAAATACAGAGATCATTTATCAAACATGAGATATGATAGTATATGTATACTAATACTAATATATAGTAGTTTATCGAATAACTCTGTCTTTGCACGAGTCAGAAAATTCATTTGGTGAAGCAATTACTCTAATTAACAAAACAATTGTGTGCTAGTATTTAAAGATTAAAATATATATATATATCTATACATATTATGAAAATCGATAATTTTACTTTATCTCTATTTTGGGATCACTTTAGCTAGCCTATTCTAAGGTCTCTTGCAGAAAACAGGCAAATATGTAGCATTTTTAAAAATCTCCAATTAATGGCCCCCAAAAAAGAAATTTGACCCAGTCTTTCTCCTCCGGAAAATGGCCAAAATGGGGTATTTATAATAAGAATTAAATACATAAAAAATAAAATAAAGAAAGAAAGAAAGAAGGAAAGAAAGAAAAAATCAATATGCCCTGTCCCAACATCCTGTTTAATTAAGACACGTCAATAGGGGGAAAAATCAAATAAATGTAAACATGTATATAAAATGTGTCTTAACCTTGTACATTGTACACAAAGCATGAGCACATTACCATATGAACACTCATGCTTGCATAGAAACAGCTGTTCAGTACAAATATGCCAATCAGAACAGAGCTCATTTACCTACATAATTATTAAAAAAAAGTAGCAAAATACAAATAGAATGCTTTGTAAACTAAAATATGACTGTGTTTTGGTGCAATAAACCTTGGCTAACATTATAAATGGCCTTCAAAAGAAAAACACTTCAAAAGTGAGAATACGGCAAAAATAACTGTGCAATACTTGATTCAGCCTTGTTTGAATTCCTATAGCACTTGCTCTCCTCCTTCTCTTGACTTTCTCTCTCCTCTCAGCACTCAATGATACTCTTATTTTCTGAAGTGAGAGATGGGATAGGGGCCGGTATACATGCTGTCCGTGACTCTGTGCTCTCCTCTCTGAGAGGGTCAACTCTCATCTATTATTCCTCATGGCACGAGTCGCAGGGGCTCATCAGCCCTTGTTATATCCTTATATGATGGGTTTCCCGCTTCTAATACATGGAGGAGATTACAAACGCATTTTTCTCTTTTGCAGCATCTGGGTGGATGTGTCACATTAAGGTGTCACCCTGGCTTCTGATATAAAGGTTATTACCGGCTTTATGGCCCTGCCACATAGCAAGGGAGCACACCTTATGTGTAATGAATAGCATTTTTCTTTATAGAGGCTTAACTGTACGTCGAAAGCACCGACTTTTTGTCTACAAGCTGATTTTGACTGTGCAAAAACAAGACAGTCAACATTACAGCATTTTATTACAGGTACATTTTGGAAGAAGTTTGAATAAATTCCATTAATTTATTCCTTTTATTAATTTGCTCTTTTGTGTGAATGAATAAAAGTAATCAATAATGTTTTATAATGTTAACGGTTTAGTTTTTTTTTTGTCTTCTTTTCTGTTTTTTTATATTTTTATTTTTAAAAATGTCTCATGCTCACCGAGGCAGCTTTTAAACTGTAAAGCGTATAGGATTCCGATTTATAATAACCATTTTCTATTTTAATATATTATAAAATATAATTTATTCCTGTGATCAAATCTTTATTTTCAGCATCATTACTCCAGCAGTGTCAGAAGATCCTTCAGAAATCATTCTAATATGCTGATTTGGTGCCCAAAAACATTTCCTATTAATATCAATACTGAAAACAGTTGTGCTACTTAATATTTTTGTGCAAACTGATTTTTTTATTTTCAATTATATTATTAACATTTGCATGAAAGAAAATAATTTATTTAAAATAATATTTTGTTACATCATGAATGTCTTTACTGTCAACTTTGATCAAATTAATGCATCCTGGCTGAAGTATTAATAAAAAAATGTAAAAAATCCCAAAACATACACACACATACTCTACAGCCTAAAATAAACCAGTATATTTAAACATACTTATGTTTTTAAATGTTGATTATCAATCTGCCACATCAGCAGATGTTCTATGGCGTTCTAGTGGTCAGTAGCGAATGCTCTGGTCTGCTAGCATTACTGTGCTTCCCCTCTCAACCTTATAGCAGCGCTAGCGGCACATTGAGCCAGAAATATGAGAGCTTTTCCTTCATTTGTTTGCCACACTCTCTCGCCCCATCTCTCTCTCTCTGGACCTCCAGTAAAAAAAAACATCAATTTTCAGCACCAGCACGGCTCTCTGATCTCTTTATAACGTTCAAGATTCAAGCATGAATTAAAACAGCAGTATATCTGACAAAAATCTTCACATAGTGTTTCTTTGACCTTGAGACGATGGCAAATCTTATCAATAAAAACACAGTGAGTGAGTCTAGTGCTGAGAGACAGACCTGATAAATGTTGCAACTAATAAGAATGAGAACAAAGTGTTTGGTGTGTGAAAACTGACACACACAAGTCAAAACGTTTTGTCTTACAGTCGGCTCATCTAGCTCATCCAACAAGAATATATAATATTTAATATAATGCTTTTGAGGGAATCTCACAAAACCTGTCAAGGACATATCCTGGTTGTACATACATATATATATGATAGAATATACTATATTCTATACACACACACACACACACACAAAAAAAAATATATATATATATATATATAATATATATATAATAGACATATTTATACAATATTACCTTGTCATAATGCTATAAATCTCACAATCATTACTGTATGCACTGCTGATTAAAATTAAAATAACTACTGTATTACTGCACAGTAATGAGAATATGGGAATCAGCAGACAAAACAATTTTGTATCTTTTTCTGTAATTTTTGGATTAACTGGTCTGGAAATGTCTATTTACTGTATACTGTATTTTTCTCCAATTTCTCATTCTCATAATGCTGTAAATCTCATTATCATCACTGTCATGCAAAAGATTCTACAGTATATTATTTAAATGTTCAAATATTTATGTTTTATTGTATGCTGATTTAAATAAAAATGGAGAATATGATCATCTTTTTTTGTAAGCTTTCATTGAAATGTAATCTGGAATGAAATTTTGCTTATTTTTATGACAATAATTACATAAATCTCATCATTACTGTAATGAAAAATTATAAATTATTTATATTTTCAAGTATTTATACATCATAATGTTTTACTCTATACAAATTATTGGATTACTGTATTACAGCAATGTGAACGTGAATCCAAAAGAGTTTTCCCCCCACTTTTTTTTTTGGGGGTAATTTTTTACTTAAATGTGATTTGGATAAGATTGATTAGATGTTCAGAAACAAAGATAGAAAGCCTTTCTTCAAATAATACTATTCATAAATATCAGTCTCATCTACAAACCACAGATGTCATATAAACAAACATGTTTTTCTCAATTCGATAAAACACCCAACAATTAATCTCAAACTTCTGAAACACCAATTATCAGCGCAATCAAATCCTGCCTCATTCTGAGTGAGCTATCCACACTATACAGCCGTATTTCCAATCCGATATTCTCGTTCCTGATCTCCGTTCAGATCAAAGACGGGGCTGGGAAAGCCTGGTGTCAGCACTCTGGAGATACTATCGGCCAGACCCTCCGCCTGACATTAATAACGGCGGGCAGACATCTGAAATGAGAGGGGCCGTATCAGTCTAGAGATGAGGAGAAATCTGGGCATTGTGCTTATCAAAGAGCCCTTTAGAGATCAGCGATAGCCGCCATGCTAACCCACACGCTGCAGACAGGTGCATGCTAACACACTTCACACTAAATATCGGACACTGGGTGTGGATAATACAAAGCTAAAATGTGACCCTGGAATTTTGAATAAATACGCTTTCCATTGATGTATGGTTTGTTATGATAGGAAAATATTTGGCCGAGATAGAACTATTTGAAAATCTGGAATCTGAGGGTGCAAAAAAATCTAAATATTGAGAAAATCGCCTTTAAAGTTGTCCAAATGAAGCTCTTAACAATGCATATTACTAATCAAAAATTAAGTTTTGATATATTTACGGTAGGAAATTTACAAAATATCTTCATGGAACATGATCTTTACTTAATATCCTAATGATTTTTGGCATAAAAGAAAAATCGATCATTTTGACCCATACAATGTTTTTTTGGCTATTGCTACAATATACCCCAGCGACTTAAGACTGGTTATGACCTATTTAATGATACCAAATTATCTATTCATATAGTCTTATATGCTAAAGTACTATACAAAAAAATTTAATTAAATAAATAAGAAGAAGAAGAGAAGAAGAGGGAAAAAAGTAGCTCAAAGTTTTGGTGTGTATAGTCTTAGTGTGTAGTACTTTTTCAAGGACACTGATATGGTTTAGAGATGTTTACCTGCATTATTAATACACACATTTGAATTTACTGCAGTGATTTTTGGGTTGTGTCTGTAAAAACAGCAGAAAATTGATCATTCGCACACCTACTGTGCCATTAGCATTGATGATGATACTTCATGTGTTATTGACAATTGTTTAAAGAGAATATATAATCAGATTTCTTTTAAATGGTACTCAACAAATGATAATATATTTGATTTTCATATTATTTACATTTTGTTATTTTGTTAAAGCTTATACTACCATTCATATGGAAAGTGAGAAACAACAAGTAGAAGGTAATGTACCTTAATATTAAATACAATAGACAGCTAATTGTCTGTGATTCATTAAAACATATTTAATGTAATTATTTAACATGCTTTCAATAAAAAATCACGTCCTTGTTGGAGTAATCAAGTCAAAAAGATCTAAAAACAGCACATAGAAATGAAGCAATTTTTTTTGACTTGTTTCTGAACATATTGTGCAAAATTCATCAGTGCACTAGTTCAAAGAATAAAAGGGAAAAACAGTATATAATCTTTCATCAAGATTATACATCTTGCTTCGCCGGTTTCCTTTTCAGCTGATGTCACCAAGCCCTCTTATTTTCCAACCACCTGTCCTATAGAAACCGCTAGCTGTGTCAGTCCAAGAAACGCCCACTTTTCATGACCCAATTTATTTTAATGGGTAAAATAAAGTGGTTGAATATCACAATTTACTCAGACATATTGCACATGTAAAATGGGTGAAAATACTGTTTTACAGGTCTCAACTATAATTTTTTGAGGCCTGTAATTTCAGTAATACACTCAAAATTGAAGGTTCTTTCATCATTTACCCACCCTCACGTAACGGTGCTTCCATGAAACACAAAGGAAATGTTTAGCAGAATGTCCAAGTTGCTCTTATTTCCATACAATGAAAGGACAGCTGTGGTTACCACTTCACTTTCACTGAATACTCTTACAATTAAAGGTTTCAAAAGGGATTGCTTGCAGTGATACCATAGAAGAACCATTTTCAGCTTTCAGTGAAGAGTTGGTAAAAGAACCAGTTTTCGTTAGTGTGAAGAACATTTTAATAGTCTAAAGAACCATTTTAAATAATCTATTGTTTAATGGAAAGGTTCGATGGCTGTTAAAGGTTCTTCATGGAAACATCAATGCCAATAAAGAAGCTTTATTTTTAAGAGTGTATGGAAAAGAACATTCTGCTAGATAACACATACACTCTTAAAAATACTGGTTCCAAAAGGGGCTTTTGCAGTGATTCCATAGAACAGGGATCCTCAAATCTGGCCCACGAGATCCACTTTCCTGCAGAGTTTAGCTCTAACCCTAATCAAACACACCTGAGCATGCTAATCAATGTCTTCAGGATGATTAGAAAATCACAGGTAAGTAAGTTTGATCAGGGTTGGAGCTAAACTCTGCAGCGCACTCGCCCTCCAGGGCAAGATTTGAGGAACCCTGCCAAAGAAGAACCATTTTGGGTTCCCAAAAGAACCTTTCAGTAAAAAGTTCTTAAAAGAACTTTTTTTTCTTAATGTGAAGAACTCAAGACATTTTTCTTAAAGAACCTTTAGTGGTTCCATTGATGTTAAAGGTTCTTTATGGAACCATTGATGCCAATGAAGAACCTTCACTCTTAAAATAAAGGTTCCAAAAGGGTGTTTTCGCAGAATTCGTATTAAACCTTTTTGGTTTCCTAAAAAGACTTTCAGTGAACAGTTCTTAAAAGAATCAATATTTTCTTAGTATAAAGAACTTTTTCTTCACTATAAAGAATCTTTTGTGGAATGGAAAGTTTACATGGCTTTTAAGTTCATCATGGAACCATTAAGTGTTCAGACTATTACAAGCAGATAAATCCAATGACTATCTAAGGTGCAAGCATGTATAAAGACAAAAGGATCTAAAACAAAAGGTGCAGAAAAAACCTTTCTAAATTTCCCTGACCTTGACAATGTGCCGCCAAACCATCTGTTCTTCAGTTAAAACACTCCCACTTCTACAGTCTCTGTGTCTGCTTTCATAAACTCTCTCTCTTTCTCTCTGTCTCTCAGTTTCGCTGGCTCTCATTGCAGTCAAGTCACTTAAGCACAAAACGGCATTTATTGTTTGACAATTGCCATGCCAGACTATCTGCCACACCTCTAATTTTTCAGTCATCCAATTATTAATGGCCTTTGTTGACTTTGAGATTACCGCTGATACTTCCTCTTTTCCATAATGTTTCCAGCTTGACATCAAGCTGGAGAAGGTCTAACTCTGGTTCCCCAAAGGACGCCGCCCAGGAAACCTTGACATGCACAAAGACAGGCGCGCGGATGAGCCTGCCCTGCCGAGAATGATAAGGTGACCTGTGGGATTGCTGAGATTATCTCTGTCAAGCACTTGGACGCAGTGCAGTCAAATGATGCATCATGCAGTCATTTTCAGCGGGAAAAATCAATTTCTTTACTAGGTCGCTATTTGCTTTTCAAAGTGCCCTTGTAGTCTTTGGCTCAGAGCACTTATCAATTTAAATGTTGTGAATTAATAATGTTTTTAAGCCACGTTTCTTGTAGAAGCAGGGAAACGCCTCCACCATCACTGTTTTGTCAGTCCCATGTGGGTGGCTATTCGGTGACGGAGATAAAAACCTTTGAATAAGAATAACACACAAACCGTCTAAATATAGAACAGGTCTTTTCATTTTTAGAATTATAACCCCAAAAATAATTATGGATGAAAAATCCAAAACAAGTTATAAAAATTATGAAGGAACATAGGATCATGCAGCTTTGTGTCTCATTATTATCGGTTTACTAATGTACAATCATACTGTTTATTTGTAAAAGTCACACATACAAGATGAAAATTACAATAGAAATAATACTACAAAATAAAGTACATTTTTAAACTGTCTATAAAAATGTAAGCCTACATATATAGCATTGTTGGGTGATATAACAAAACAAATCCAAACACAACTTTAATTAAAATAAAATGTATAATAACAATATATACTATAATATAGATACGACTGTTTTGTAATTAATACACCTTTGTAATGTAAAAAATTTATTTTGCTAAAAGAAAAAGGAATTTATTTTATACAAAATTAACAAAATAAAATGTATTAGTAATTGCATTTACAAGCAAAAACCTATTTTTAAAATAAACCTCAAAGTTTTATTTTTTTCAACAATTTTGGATGCATCTTGATATGTAACTGCAATGAAAAGTATGATTTGTTTCCCAATTAAATATGTATGTATCATCATCATCATTTAGCAATTTTGGCCAAGCAGATTCTAAATTATTAAGCATTATGTTAAATAGTTACACAAAAAACTTTTTAGCTAAAATAAAATAATAACCATATTAAATCATATTATATTATGTATACTATAATGATCATATTAATCAGAAATGTTATCTAAATAAATTTCATATAAAGCCCAGTACATTAGTGGATGCTTAAGAATTTAAAGCCCTACAAGAAGACCTTATTAAAGATCATCATCTTCTCCTGTTCAAATCTCAATCTTTTCTATTACAAACAACAAAAAAGCTTCCAAAGAGTGTGCCACAGCTAGCACACAAAGCTTAATTGTTCCAGAGGGGCATGATGGGATATGCCAGCTCCTCCATGACTCTCAGTGAGAGCGGGAACAGGAGGGGCAGTTCTAGGAGCGCTGCGGATCGCGGGTGGCTCAATTAAACATGACCTTCCTCTGCCCCTGTCTCTCGCTGCACCGCTACAGGCTTACATGCAAATGCTGACCCTCGGCAGCCACAGCATCATAAATAAAAGAATACTTATTATCCATTTAGTAATATTTCCAAGTCTACCTTGATGGGCTGTTCTAACAGCCAGTGCAATTATTCTCCATTGTTTCATTGTTCAGGGCCTGGCTGGTTATTCTGAAATTTAGCTGGTGACAATGGATTACTCTGAACTTAATTGTTTTAAACAGTGAATAACAGTAAGTAATAATTGGGTTGATTATTACAAAATAAGTATATATATATGTATATCAAGACAAAATATCAAGAGAATTTTTATATGAAAAAACATGAGCGAAATAAAGTTAAAATAAAACACATTTTATTTTGCAAAAATAAAATAAATTCAATATAAATTGAATTCATAAGCACCAGCTCAACTAAAAATAGACCTATTTATAAAATATATACCACATATCATATTTATGATTGATGAATGAATGAATGAAAAAAATTTAATAAAAAAATAAAATTATATACAGTGGGTACGGAAAGTATTCAGACCCCCTTAAATTTTTCACTCTTTGTTTTGCAGCCATTTGCTGAAATCATTTAAGTTTATTTTTTTTCCCTCATTAATGTACACACAGCACCCCATATTGACAGAAACACAGAATTGTTGACATTTTTGCAGATTTATTAAAGAAAAACTGAAATATCACATGGTCCTAAGTATTCAGACCCTTTGCTCAGTATTTAGTAGAAGCACCCTTTTGATCTAATACAGCCATGAGTCTTTTTGGGAAAGATGCAAAAGTTTTTCACACCTGGATTTGGGGCTCCTCTGCCATTCCTCCTTGCAGATCCTCTCCAGTTCTGTCAGTTTGGATGGTAAACGTTGGTGGACAGCCTTTTTAGGTCTCTCCAGAGATGCTCCATTGGGTTTAAGTCAGGGCTCTGGCTGGGCCATTCAAGAACATTCACAGAGTTGTTGTGAAGCCACTCCTTCTTTATTTTAGCTGTTGCTTAGGGTCATTGTCTTGTTGGAAGGTAAACCTTCGGCCCAGTCTGAGGTCCTGAGCACTCTGGAGAAGGTTTTCGTCCAGGATATCCCTGTACTTGGCCGCATTCATCTTTCCCTCGATTGCAACCAGTCGTCCTGTCCCTGCAGCTGAACAACACCCCCACAGCATGATGCTGCCACCTCCATTCTTCACTGTTGGGACTGTATTAGACAAGTGATGAGCAGTGCCTGGTTTTCTACACACATACCACTTAGAATTAAGGCCAAAAATTTCTATCTTGGTCTCATCAGACCAGAAAATCTCATTTCTCACCATCTTGGAGTCCTCCAAGCGGGCTTTCATGTGTCTTGCACTGAGGAAAGGCTTCCGTCGGGCCACTCTGCCATAAAGCCCCGCCTGGTGGAGGGCTGCAGTGATGGTTGACTTTCTACAACTTTCTCCATCTCCCGACTGCATCTCTGGAGCTCTGCCACAGTGATCTTTGGGTTCTTCTTAACCTCTCTCACCAAGGCTCTTCTCCCCCGATAGCTTGGTTTGGCCGGACGGCCAGCTCTAGGAAGGTTTCTGGTCGTCCCAAATGTCTTCCATTTAAGGATTATGGAGGTCACTGTGCTCTTAGGAACCTTAAGTGTAGCAGAATTTTTTTTGTAACCTTGGCTATATCTGTGCCTTGCCACAATTCTGTCTGAGCTTTTCAGGCAGTTCCTTTGACCTCATGATTTTCATTTGCGCTGACATGCACTGTGAGCTGTTAAGGTCTTATATAGACAGGTGTGTGACAGGTGACTTTCCTAATCAAGTCCAATCAGTATAATCAAACACAGCTGGACTCAAAATGAAGGTGTAGAACCATCTCAAGAATGATCAGAAGAAATGGACAGCACCTGAGTTTAAATATATGAGTGTCACAGCAAAGGGTCTGAATACTTAGGACCATGTTATATTTCAGTTTTTCTTTTTTAATAAATCTGCAAAATTTCAACAATTCTGTGTTTTTCTGTCAATATGGGGTGTTGTGTGTACATTACTGAGGAAAAAAATTAACTTAAATGATTTTACAAATGGCTGCAATATAACAAAGAGTGAAAAATTTAATGGGGTCTGAATACTTTCCGTACCCACTGATATACTGTAATATTATTATCTATATATATATATATATCTATAGATTCTATTTAAAGGAAATATTTATATGTCCTATATAATAAATACATCTGGAAAATAATCATTCGAAGATATTTTTGCATTTTATACAAAAGTAATACAAATAAATCAATATTAACTGCATCGACAAGCAACAGCTCACTAAATTTTTTTAAATAAATTTTAAGAAATAAATACAATTAAAATTATTTTAATTTTTTTTTCAAAACAGGAATCCATATAATAATTTATTAAATGTCTAAGTCCTTCCCTTAAATTTTGGGGTGAAATATGAGGCAGACTTGTTCTTGACAGAGATCCACCCATTCAGCTTCACTAGTCATGCTAAAGATGTTCAAAAGCATCACTTCAGAGGATAAATGATAGAGACACAAGGGGTGTGCCAAGAGAGAGAGAGAGAGAGAGAGAGAGAGGAAGGACGAGATGGAGGGCAACTGACTCACAAAGTGTGATCAGACAATCGGCCAGACATTTATGCTAATATATTCGATATTCCTCGAGTCTCCCTAGCTGCAGCGGAGCACATGGGCGGCTGAGTGATGGGGAGGAGGGCGGACCAAGTGGGAACGTGACGGTCGAGCCTTTGGTGGACACACACGCTCCCCTGTCACCTACAGCACAGCAGATGTCTACATTCAATCCCAGCAGCACCGCCTTTCCCTGAATGGAGACAGGGCAGAGGGGTGTATAGCCAAATAAAAGAGACGCCCTTTTTCACAACGGGAAATGGAAGTACACATTCAGCTGCCTGGAGGCAATCCAGATCAGTCACTATTCCCAAACTAAGAGCGGCAAATTCCTCCACCATATGGTACATTATATACATCCTTCAGATGTCACCGTGCGTACTGTACGACAGCTAAGCTTGGCGGTTACAGAACGGGAAGGCGGTTAAATCTAAATCCTACGAGGAAGATGAGACCTCAGATGGTCGCTTTATTCCAGATGTATCAATTTCCTTGGATATCTAGTCCATGCAAATGCATATGCTGTACTGGCAGGGGTGCCGGCTGCAAATGGCCATATTCCAGAAGCAAATATTCTTTTGGCCGGAATAATGCAATTATTATTTTCCTAGCCATCAGGGTAAGTACACGGTGCCATCTGTTACACAAAAGCAAACATACACATCTCAATTACAAAACAGACAGCTGCCGTGTGCGATGTCAGCGGTGCACGAACGAAGCAGGATGACCCGGCGACAAGGTCCTTTCGAAAGCAGCTTTGCCAGTTTTTACCTCGAAAACTCAATAAGAAAATCCCAAGCGGCGTGATGTTATCTGCGCCTCTCAATTTGCGTCGACCGTAACTACAAACCTGGCCATTAATCTGGGAAAGATAGTTGTGCATCCATCACGTATTAATTATTGGAGATGAACTAATCACTCGGTGCAGAAGCCAAGCAGAGAGGGATGAAAAAATCAGACAAGTGAAAAATTTGGCAGCATATGCCTATTTACATACAGAAGTTAAATGATAACAGCTATATAAACGGCCATCTGTTGAACTGAATAATAGGGATGCAGATGAAAAGGGGAGTTACTTCATTTACTGTCAAATGTAAAACCTCGTTATCAGCCGAATCTGAGAGCGGAGTCAAAGACCGTCGAGATAAGAGAGAAAACACGTCCGGAAGCACATTAACTGTATTATCAAAGAGCTGAGGGCAGGTGGTGCCATTGTTTAGCATCAAGGTAATGTTGGCTGTACAAGAAGAGAAGCTCGTACTCGCTGTAAAAATCTGCTGGCTTCTCCGGTCTGCACACATGAATCTAACACAAGGTGGTCAATGGCCATGGAGGGAAAAGCAATTTCACATCCTTCACTCGCTGACCTGTGGAGAGCTGAGAGGAGGGGACGGATGGACAGAGAAAAAGCCTACTGAAAAGAGTCACGCTAAAGCACATTCAAATATGTAAAGAAACTTGCTGCCTAAATTTGCATTAAATGGTGTTCGCATTCTGTCGTGAAATTAGAAATATTTTAAAATGAAACAGAATATTAAATGAAATATAATTTAGGACAGAAAGAAGGTAGATATTATTGGAAAAAAAAAAAAAGTTTACACTAATAATAATTTGATTATTACTACTACTACTCCTACTACGACTAAATTTATATTATTTAATAACAATAATTATTTTATTTAATAATAATAATGAATAATACTACGTAATTAAATTATAGTTATATTATTAATGATATTTATTACATTTTATATTAGTATTAATTATAATTACACATAGTTTAATGAGATGTGTGCTACTTTATATTAGCTATTAATTATTTTTAATAATAATAATGATAAATAATAATTAATAATACAAATATTAATAAATGTAATAACATTATTATTATTTTTGTTGGTTATCTATCAACAAACAAAATACTGTAATACTAATTCTAACGTGTGTGTGTTTGTAGATAATATCTGAATAATATATAATAATAATAATAAATATTATTTATTAACAAATGAAATATTTTAAAGAATAAGTATAATTATAAATATTTACTACGGATTAATTAAACATCCTAATGGAGATCTCTGGATGAACCACTCTACAAAACACGCCATGAAATCACACTGTCCATGACTATTGTGCAGTCGGTTTGAAATCACAGTAAGGTCCAGCTGATGTCATTATGAGGACAGTGGACTCCATGACTGGACGCTTCCTATCTACTTTCAAACGGATTGAGGAAGAGCTCGATTTAGAGATTAGTGCTCCTCTAGTGCCCTGCGAGGCCGCAGTATCTGTCTGAGAGCAGAGCTTGGATTTGAGCAGCTGAGCGCTCGTATGATTGAGCCGCGGTGCTAAAAGGTCATGCTATCGACTGTGCCTAGTGTAATGGCCGCAGGATGGTTCAAGCCCTGAATCTTTAATAACCTCCATCATTAGCTCTTAGGAAATCAGCGCTTTCACAGAGTGGTTGGAAGAGATCTATTGGCTCTTACCATTGCAACGCAGGGCTGTAACTTACAGGGTTACAACATGTAGGGTTAAACGGCTATTTTCAACCATTATGCTAGATTAAAAAAAAAGGTTCAAGGAGACGTGTTAAATCTGACCGATTGTACCACTCCATTAAGGCTATTCAGACCACATTATATTTATGCTACTGTGATGGTTATTTCTGATAGATAAATGTTCATAGCAAAAGGTTAAAAAGGCAAAAATGCAAGACAGACTTAAGCTACAACAATCCTGAATGTGGTATGAATTAATATTCCCTATATTAATCAAAGTTTAGTTATCAAACACACATTTACAAAAAGATAAGCTATCCTGGTGATTACTTGCATGGCTGAGCACCAAAATCTAATTTCAACAAATGTTAATTAACTACTCACAGCACCAGAGTTAAACTACAAAACTAGCATATATATGCAATCATATATAATATAGTCTATTTTTGATAACCCACAGCACAAAAATGCATAGAACTGTCAACACAGAAAAGCTTGCAAATTGCTCGTGCAATTAACAATGAAAATAATGAACTACACCTTATAAATTTGTGGCCTCTAGGACAGATTAACAAAGAAAAAGGTTTAGCAATTAAGATCAGGAGAGTTATGGGATAAGCTTAACCAAGTAAGATAATAAAACCTACTTAGACTAAAGACTTTACAAGCACTTTATCAGCTGGCCAACCTAAAGATAATACCACAGAAAAAGAGCAAGCCAAATTCCAAAAGCCAGGATTTTGAGAATTAATCAATTATTTGATAAAAATCTTCAATCAATTAATGCTGCATTAATTTAGAGTGTGCTTTAGTCTTCTCGTCTTAACTCATATCTCAATCCTTCTATCTAGCAGAATATTTTAATAGTCTTTAACAGCCACTGTTGCTTTTATAATTTAGAAGACTTCAATATGTACCATGTTCAGTTCTGACATGTCATAGCAGCACTTGAACCTGATTGAAAGCATATGTTCAATGTGGAATCATAGCGCACTGCATAGTATGCACTGTATTGTTTATTTATACAGCCTGATGTTTTTAATCTTCATATTTTTATCTGAATAAAAAAACAAACAAACAAAATACACACATTCTGTGCACAGTATGCATACCGCATAATACTTTCTTTCAAAGTATTATTCAAAGCATTGTATAATCTCAGAAATACATATGATTATTTTACACTGAATTAAATTGAGTAAAAATATCCTAATTTTCCAGAGTCATATCATCTCTGAACAGTATCATCTCTGGTTCATCTGTCAAACTAGAAATGAAAGATGTGCATTGAAAATCGAATGCATTGCATAAAGTATTACTGTAAGCAGTATATTTGCAGTTGCTGCCGTGTGGTTTGAGTTTGAGCTCCGTCAAGTTAATTCTTTGTCGTCTAATTTTTTATCTTAAAATCAATTTTATACACCATCCTTTTTCAGTTCTATAACGTGTGAATATATCCCCTATCGTATTCTACAACAAAAACAATCAGAGTGCCTTGTTATCACTAGTTCTATTTTTGACTTTCCGAGTCAGCTATTAGCATATAGCCCGCTAGCATCGCCAGCGTGGTTGCCGCTAATCTCGCTTACATTACTAATACAATATTCACTGTTACTTGCTTTAATGGCGGATGTGTGTCTACCTTTGAGTGCAGGTGAGGACACGTTCGAGCTGCATTCGGTGCAGGTCGAGCTGGAGGCCGTGGAGAAGCAGATCCGGGGCCTGGTGGCAAAGCAGACCCAGCTGAGAGCGCGGAGAGCCGCGCTGGAAACATCCCAGGCTGACGCTCATAAGTCTGGGGTAAGTATACAGCGCGCTGCTAACTTTCCCACCACCTCTACTCCATGTGTTTTTTTGCACAGGCCCGGTGCACCCAGGATGCGATTTTCCCAGATTTCCTTCACTCCGGCGCCGGGACACCACAGATCCTGGGTGCACCCGCCACGGAAGACGCGAGCCAGGTCCCGGGCGACGACCTCTCCCCCTCCGCCGCCTCCGGTCTTCGAGATCTCCACCCGGAACCGCTTCGCTCCCCTCCGCGAGACGGAACGCGACGCTGTGATCATCGGAGACTCCATCGTCCGGCACGTCCGTGCTACGTTAGCTGAAGGTAAGGTGCACACTCACTGTTTCCCTGGTGCTTGTGTTCTCTATGTTTCTGCGCAGATACCCGCGATCTTGAAGGGTGACGAGAGCCCCGGAGCGTTCGTGCTTCACGCGGGGGCTAACGACACCAAGCTGCGGCAGACGGAGACACTGAAGAGGGACTTCAGGAGCCTGATCGAGACGGTGCGCCGCACATCGCCCGAGACGACGATCATCGTGTCAGGACCGCTGCCCACGTATCGACGAGGACATGAAAAGTTCAGTAGGCTTTTTGCTTTAAATGAATGGTTATTGTCATGGTGTAAAGAACAGAAACTGCTCTTTGTTAATAATTGGAATCTTTTCTGGGAGCGTCCTAGGCTGTTTCGCGCTGATGGTCTGCATCCCAGCAGAGTGGGAGCGGAGCTCATGTCGGACAACATCTCCAGGACGCTGCGCTCCATGTGACTAGTAAGTCAAATCTCAAATAACTGCCCTGATGACTTTTGTTATACCTGCTTAAATGATAGAAGTACTTGTGCTTTACAATCTATAAAGATTGTGTCTGTTCCCCGAATAGTGAGGTCAAAATATAAATTTAATGCAGGATCTAGAAAAAATCTGATCGTGATTAAACCAGAAAAATTTTAAATAAATGAACAAAAACAATTTTTTAAGTTTGGGCTTCTAAACATTAGATCACTCGCACCCAAATCAGTTTTTGTAAATGAAATGATCACAGATAATCGTTTTGATGTACTCTGCTTGACTGAAACCTGGCTAAAACCTAATGATTATATTGGTCTAAATGAGTCTACTCCACCAAGCTACTATTATAAGCATGAGCCCCGTCAGACTGGTCGTGGTGGCGATGTTGCAACAATATATAGTGATCTCCTCAATGTTACTCAGAAGACAGGATACAGGTTTAACTCATTCGAAATATTAATGCTTAATGTTACACTGTCAGATATGCAAAATAATTCTATCGTATCTCTTGCTCTGGCTACTTTGTATAGACCACCAGGGCCATATACAGATATCCTAAAATAATTTGCAGACCTGTTGGTTATTGTTGATAAAGCGCTAATTGTTGGAGACATTAACGTTGATAATACAAATGATGCATTAGGACTTGCGTTTACTGACCTAATAAACTCTTTTGGAGTCAAGCAAAACGTCACCGGGCCCACTCATCGTTTTAATCATACGCTAGATTTAATTATATCGCGTGGATTTGATCTTACTGATATAGATATCGTAGCTCAAAGTGATTTTGTTACTGACCATTTCCTTTTATCGTGCATGCTGCGTGTTACTGATGTTAACTATATGGCTCCGCGTTATCATCCAGGTAAAACTATTGTTCCAGCCACCAAAGACAGATTCACAAATAACCTGCCTGATTTATCTCAACTGCTCTGTGTACCCATAAGTACACATGAACTAGACGAAATGACTAGCAACATGGGCACTATCTTCTCTAATACATTAGAGGCCGTTGCCCCCATCAAATTGAAAAAGGTTAGAGAAAAACGTACATGGTACAACAGTAATACCCATTCTCTCAAGAAATAAAATTGTAGTCGTGTAAACTAACTTGGAAGTTTTTAGAATTTCGTGGAAAAACAGTATGTCCAGCTATGGACAGGCTCTAAAAGCTGCCAGGGCATATCCACAGATTCATAGAAAATAACCAAAACAATCCACTTTTTTTTTTATTTAGCACAGTGGCTAGATTAACAAATAACCAGACGCCACCCAATCTAAATATTCCCTCACAGTTTAATAGTAATGACTTTATGAATTTCTTCACTGATAAAATAGATAACATCAGAAATACAATAACAAATGTAGATTCTACAGCGTATAATACTTCAGCTTCATTCATCTTACCAAAAGATAAACTGCAGTGCTTTAGGACAGGAAGAGCTAAATAAACTTCTCACTGCATCTAAACCAACAACATTCCTGTTAGATCCTGTACCCACTAAATTACTAAAAGATTTGTTACTTGTAGCAGAAGAACCGCTTCTCAATATTATTAACTCGTCGTTGTCTTTAGGTCACGTCCCAAAACCATTCAAGCTGGCGGTTATTAAGCCTCTTATTAAGAAACCACAACTAGATCCTAGTGAACTGGCAAATTACAGACCCATCTCAAATCTTCCTTTTATGTCTAAAATTTTAGAAAAAGTTGTGTCTGCTCAATTGTGCTCCTTCCTGCAAAAAATTATCTCTATGAAGAATTTCAGTCAGGTTTCAGGCCCCACCATAGCACAGAAACTGCACTTTTTTTTAAAATTACAAATGATTGCTTCTTGCGTCAGACCAAGGCTGTGTCTCATTGCTAGTTTTACTTGATCTTAGTGCTGCGTTCGATACTATAGATCATGACATACTCATAGATCGATTACAAAACTATACAGGTATTCAAGGGCAGGCTTTAAGATGGTTTAGATCCTACCTGTCCGATCGCTACCACTTTGTTCATTTAAATGGGGAGTCATCTCAATTATCACCAGTAAAATATGGAGTGCCACAAGGATCTGTCCTAGGTCCTCTGCTATTTTCGATATACATTTTGCTCCTTGGTAATATTATTAGAAAATACGGGATTAGTTTCCCCTGTTATGCCGATGATACTCAACTATATATCTCAAAGACCAGATGAAACTTCTAAATTATCTAAGCTAACAGCGTGTGTTAAAAATGTAAAAGATTGGATGACCAATAATTTTCTCCTATTAAATTCGGATAAGACAGAGATATTACTTATTGGACCAAAAAGCAGTACACAGAATATTTTGGATTACAATTTGCAACTAGACAGATGTACGTTACTTCCTCTACAGTCAAAAATCTATATATTAGACAGCAACTTGTCTTTTGAAAAACATATTTCCCACGTTACAAAAACAGCATTCTTCCATCTAAGAAACATTGCCAAGTTACGAAACATGATACCTTTTTCTGATGCAGAAAAGCTAGTTCATGCGTTCATGACCTCTAGACTGGACTACTGTACTGCTAGGTGGTTGTCCTGCATCTTCAATAAACAAGCTACAGGTAGTCCAAAATGCAGCGGCTAGAGTCCTTACCAGGTCAAGAAAATATGATCATATTACGCCAATTTTACAGTCTCTGCACTGGCTACCTATTAAGTTCCGTATCAGTTACAAAATATTATTACTTGCCTATAAGGCCCTTAATGGGTTAGCTCCTGCGTACCTAACTAGTCTTCTACCACGCTACAATCCATCACGCTCCCTAAGGTCGCAAAATTCTGGACTTTTTTTTTGGTAGTACCTAGGATAGCAAAGTACACTAAAGGAGGTAGAGCATTTTCGCATTCAGCTCGCAAACTCTGGAATAGCTTTCCTGATAACGTTTGGGGTTCAGACACTCTCCATGTTTAAATCTAGAATAAAGACACATCTATTTGTCCAATCATTCAAATAATGCATCTCATAATTTTTTTACTGCAGTTATATCTGATCAAATTATTATTTTTTAGTTTGGGTTAAACAAATCAATTTGCTTGGTTGGAACAGCAGCTACGCTAACTATGTTTGTATTTGTTTCTCTGTTTATTTGCCTACGTGATGGCTTTACACAAGTTCAGTCTGGATCCAGAACACTCCGAGAAGAGATGATGCAAGCCCTCAGAAGACCTCAGATGATGCCAACCCTGAACAACTTACAGAACTACCACCTTTTGCTATAAGTTTTATTGCATCATATAATAATTGCTGTTAAAATTATTCATCGTCTGTTTTATTACATCTTAAATTGATTTTTTTTTTTCTCCGTACTGCTGGTTCGTCTGGTCAGAGGAGAACTGGCTCCCGGACTGAGCCTGGTTTCTCCCAAGGTTTTTTCTCCACTCTGTCACCGATGGAGTTTTGGTTCCTTGCCGCTGTCGCTTCTGGCTTGCTTATTTGGGGACACTTCATTTCCAGCGATATCTTTGACTTGATTGCAAAGATATTATTTTAAACTGAGTTGGATGCTGACATCACTGAATTCAATGATGAACTGCGTCTTTAACTGAAAAATTAGTGTTTACTTTTGTCATTTTGCATTATTGACACTATTTTCCTAATTAATGCTGTTCAGTTGCTTTGACACAATCTGTATTGTTAAAAGCGCTATATAAATAAAGGTGACTTGACTTGACTTGATTTGTAAGGCAGGTCATTCAGGTATTTAGATGTACAAAGTAAAAAGTCCAAGGCCCAGAAAGGTAAGGACATCGTTAAAATAATCCATCAGTGGTGCAACCGTAATTTTATGAAGCTACGAGAAAACTTTTTGTGCGCAAAGAAAATAAAATCTTATTTATAATTCACGATTTCTTCTCTTAGACGCATATTCATGAGAGTACCATGACGTATGTGTGTGCATTCCTCTGCTTGTAAACAAGGCACAGTGTATGCGTGTTCTATGTCAGAACGCCGGCTCCTGTGTCAGCAGCACCACGCGGATGCGTCGTGGTACTCTCGTGAATGCGTGTCAAAGACTGACACGGAAGAGAAGAAATGTTGAAATTTGTAATTTTGTTGTCTTTACAATTTTTTTTATCGATGTCCTTATGCCAATTTCTGTCATGAAACTCTGGATGGTGCAGGCTGATGGGTCGTTAATGCAAATTTATGATATTTACAGCGTTAAACTACTTGGCACAAGCTGATTGGTTCATGTTGCATATGCTTACTGCTTTACATTTAAATGGCTGCTTGACATTCCTAGAAGCAGTTTCAAGCATGCTTTCAGAGTTCTCTGAAACACCCTCCTCTCCCCAGCTCCACTCTTGTATGGTTCCCCACTACTGGTTATTATTATTATGCTATTTGGCAGCACATTCTGAAATACTCACAGCTGTAGTGGCGTATGTAATTGGCAGTACCAAGTTCTATCCTCGCTTTGTAGCAGCAGAGCGCAATACTCTCAACAACAGCATAGACCAACAGCAGCAGCAATTCAGCAGCAGCAGCTTAGCAGATCTATTCTGCCAAGACCAAATACATTAACATTGTCATATCCATTACCATGCTAAAATCTTCCAAGAGTTGTCATGATAGAACTACCTTTCTGGGCTTGAACGTGGTAGCTGTGTTGTTGTCTATGCAGGGTCAGAAAGCTCTCGGATTTCATCAAAAACATCTTAATTTGTGTTCCGAAGATGAACGAAGGTCTTATGGGTTTGGAACGACATGATGGTGAGTAATTAATGACAGAATTTTTCATTTTTTGAGTGAACTAACCCTTTAAGTTAATCTAAAAAAATGTTTTGCATTATACAACCATAAATGATTACAGAAGTTGCATGCTATGTTTTTGTCACATGGCCATACTGCATGTTAAATTCAGTCTTTGAGAATAAAATTTGAGGTTGGTATCCCCTCTGATTCATTTGCCAAACTAGAAATGTAAGGTTGAATCCAGTGCACGGCATTGTGGCATACCGTATTTTGATTTTATACTGAATATTTTGAACCCATATCATCCAGGTACTCTTAGACCGTGCACAGTATATATAAGGAATCCTGTTTTGTTTTTTTCTTCAAAAATAGATAAATAAATTTATACAGTATGCTGAATCCAATTTTGAGTAAAAACAAGTCTCTGAGATATATATATAGATATATAGATATATATATATATATATAAAATCGAGGTTGGAATCACCTCTGGTTCATTTGCCAAACTAGAAATGGAAGGTCGAATAGAGTGCATTGCATTGTGGGATACAGTACTCCATGCAGTGTGCTCAGGTTGTACACTGCACATTTTGGACCCTCACACAATGTGAACTGTATATAAGCTGCATAGCATTTTCTTTCAAAATTAGTGAGTAGTTTGTTATCCTGAACACATCCAAAATGATCCACAATCTCATAGACAAAAACGAGTTATACTGTTACAGTAACTGGTACAGTGAGCATCTTGATGGCACCTGTGCGGTTAGATCCCCTCATCCAAGGACAGCAAGAGACGATTCTGATGATTTGTGTGAATTTTCAACCAACGGTGAACAGAAGCTGCCTGTTGTGCAGCCGTGTCTGGTTTGATTGAAGCCTGCTAGCACTCGAGATGAAGCTCAGCTAGACAGGACCGCAAGAGTTCTGAAGGTCACTTTCTCACCGTCTGACCTCGCCGATCTGTCTGTTTATTGAACGGCCTGGGCTCAAGCCAACAGAAGTGGGGAACGCGCTAGCATTCCAATGAGAACATCTCTCCAGTGCTTAAAATATGCAGTGGTGAATGCCGCAAATTAAACAGCAGCTAATAAACCCGCAGGAGTTTATCTAACACTAATTTGTCCAGATTCTCTTCCGCACCATTGGACGAAAAGAGATTGGAGAGTGAAAATCTCACGTGCACTCACCTGTGAAAGCCCCAGGTATATGGACACCGTCTCTGAGATGTACAAAAACCTCCCCTCCTTGTTTAGTGCAAATACAAATCCATCCAGGGACTGTGGAGGAAACAGAAAGAGAGAAAGAGAAGAAACAAGTCAGGTGAGAGTCTCGCAAATAGCTTATTCCTCACAGCACAGAGACGGAAGCCATCAAGCCCAGAATTGCAAACAGAACCGCATCCCGTGTGGAAACTACTTACAGATCATTAAAGAACAACAATTACAACGTCAATTAACAGCTTCGGATCACAGACGCTTTAACTGCAAGGGACGGTGTGAGCAATACATAAATATTAGGCAAAAAATGCCTCATTCATATCAATTAAGGTAGCAGAGTTCTTTCAAAACTAGATTTTTTTCCCCCTGCAAACTCAATTTCATTGTTCAGCTCAATCACACAAAAATTATGGATTGATCAGATTGCAATAAATGTAATGTTACATTTCAGCATGTGCCACCAACGCAATATTAAGGTTCAAGTCAGCATGAAATGAAAATTCACACTATTTTCTAAATGCATTGATCCTATTGTGAACAATTAATCGGTGCATGTCAGGGTTATTATAGTTAACTAAAACTAAAATCATTAAAAAAGTGTTACTTTTAGCTATCACTCCCATTAAGCCATTATTCAAGTCTGCAGTACAAACAGTGCAGGATAAAGCCAACACTTAATGTGTAATACAATGTTTAGGAAGCACTGCTAATGAACAGCTCCTGATCACAGACGCCATACATAAATATTCTGCAAAACAAAGCCATATTCATATCGATAAAAGTCACATGCATAAGAAAAGAGCAGTTGTGTTGGGTCATTTCTGCATTATGAGTGCATAATTAGGAATTTTGGACTAAAGGAAGCCCCATGGTACGGATAGCACTGCTGGAGGTGCTGCTGTTGGGTCTCCAACAGTCAACAATTAAGATATTGAGGTCACATGGGTTAATTACATATTGTCTCCCACTGCCTCAGATAATCTGTAGAGTGATGCACCCCGGGCGAGAAAATGCCAGAAAGGAAAGACAAGAAAAAAACAAGGTATTGTGCACAATGTCACAGCTGATCCGATTACCTTTTTATGAAAATCAGGTTTACACAGACTCTCTCGTTTATTTGCGAGTTTAAAGCAGCATCGGCAGCTGGCGAGAGAGTGTGCGGTCTCTACTCGCCGATAAAACAGTGCAGCCTCGGGCTATTTACAGCGTGCTGATATGCAGCTGACAACAGCACGTCCCACGGCGGCCCGCTAGCGCATCACTTCCTCCCTGAGCACACATTTGCTGGAGGTGATGTGTTAGACTTACACTTTACATTACACTGTGCTAATGCTAATACTAGCCCATTATATGGCACTTTACATTTGAAATGCTAATATGCCAATATAGATGCGTTAACATAAATGCTACACTAACACGGACGCTTATTTACATTACTTACAGCATCAAAAAGCTTCAAGGGACTATATTCTACACATTAAGCATTTAATTTTGCCCCTGAAGTGCACTTATAATAGCCGTCAAGGTTTTCTGCACCAAATGAAATTACTCTTAACTGACCATGTTTGTACCCTCTCACTGACCCTCAGGGGCTGTTCATACAGAATGCATAGTTGTTTTTTATCCAAGCGATTTTTTAATTGTTGGTCTATGTAAATATGCCCAAAACAAACATCTTTATTAAGATTCTTTTTTTTTTTTCAAGAGGCGATCAGTGTTAGTTTTAAAACAATAGACCAATTATATTAAAAAAAAATTCATGTGCAAAAATCAGTGTTTAAATTAGCAAAATGGGATAATAATGGGAACTAATGTCTTTCTGGTTTATAATATATTCTATGGGAACATCTCCTTAGAATGAACATTTTTCCAAATATAAAAGTAAAAAAAAAAAAAAATACTGAAATATATAATATATAATATATATTATATATATATATATATCAGTGTAAAAAATGACCGTGATTTTAACGGTAAAAGACTGTAAAAATGCTACAGTTAAAAACTTGTTAAATGGTTAACGGTAAATTCCCATACTATATACAGTGAAAAACTGTATTGGACATTAATTTTACGGTAGTATACCGTTTTTGGAAGTGAAAAAGACAGTGAATTTATTTACAGTGAATAACCGTAAATTGAAATTCCCAGAAATCCCTGCGTTACATTTAAAATTTGATTGTTTTTTGTTGAAATAACTATGTTTCTTCGTTTTTTCTTATCAGTTTTGTATATTAGGGTTGTGTGTTACATCTAATGTTGTTAAATGAATGTTTAATGTTTATTGCATTATTTCAGTTCCATGTGTGTTACCATGATGGTGTTTAGTGTTGTGTGAATGACACTGTGCAACCTTCTATATATGTTATTATTTAAACGCTGCTTGTGATGGGCTTTGGTTCATAATGTGACTTTCTCATCACCACCTGCAATTTGGTGGTTATCAGTGTATTACAAAAGTACAAAACAGATTTCAGTGCTTCAATAGGTTGGTATATTAACATTTATATCAGTTAATGAAATTACGGTATTAAACTGTAAATTTAAGTTAACCGAAAACGTTGCTACCTATATACAGTGGGTACGGAAAGTATTCAACCCCCCTTAAATTTTTCACTCTTTGTTATAGTGCAGCCATTTGCTAAAATCATTTAAGTAAATTTTTTTTCCTCATTATTGTACACACAGCACCGATTGACAGAAAAACACAGAATGTTGACATTTTTGCAGATTTATTAAAAAAGAACTGAAATATCACATGGTCCTAAGTTTTCAGACCCTTTTCTGTGACACTCATATATTTAACTCAGGTGCTGTCCATTTCTTTTGATCATCCTTGAGATGGTTCTACACCTTCATTTGATCCAGCTGTGTTTGATTATACTGATTGGACTTGATTACAGCCACACACCTGTCTATATAAGACCTCACAGCTCACAGTGCATGTCAGAGCAAAATGAGAATCATGAGGTCAAGGAACTGCCTGAAGAGCTCAGAGACAGAATTGTGGCAAGGCCCAGATCTGGCCAAGGTTACAAAAACATTTCTGCTGGACTTAAGGTTCCTAAGAGCACAGTGGGCTCCATAATCCTTAAATGGAAGACGTTTGGGACGACCAGTACCCTTCCTAGAGCTGGCCGTCTGGCTAAACTGAGCTATCGGGGGAGAAGAGTTTTGGTGAGAGAGGTAAAGAAGAACCCACAGATCACTGTGGCTGAGCTCCAGAGATGCGGTTGGGAGATGGGAGAAAGTTGTAGAAAGTCAACCATCACTGCAGGCCCTCCACCAGTCGGGGCTTTATGGCATAGTGGCCCGACGGAAGCCTCTCCTCATTGCAAGACACCTGAAGTTTGCTAAAAAAAAAAACACCTGAAGGACTCCAAGATGTGAGAAATAAGATTCTCTGGTCTTATAGAATTTTGGCCTTAATTCTAAGCGGTATGTGTTGAGAAAACCAGGCACTGCTCATCAACTGTCCAATACAGTCCCAACAGTGAAGCATGGTGGTGGCAGCATCATGCTGTGGGGGTTTTTTTCAGCTGCAGGGACAGGACGACTGGTTGCAATCGAGTGAAAGATGAATGCGGCCAAGTACAGTTATATCCTGGACGAAAACCTTCTCCAGAGTGCTCAGGACCTTAGACTGGGCCGAAGGTTTACCTTCCAACAATACAATTACCCTAAGCACACAGCTAAAATAATGTGTGGCTTCACAACAACTCTGTGACTGGTCTTGAATGGCCCAGCCAGAGCCCTGACTTAAACCCAACTGAGCATCTCTAGAGACCTAAAAATGGCTGTCCACCAACTTTTACCATCCAACCTGACAGAACTGGAGATGATCTGCAAGGAGGAATGGCAGAGGATCCCAAATCCAGGTGTGAAAAACTTGTTCATCTTTCCCAAAAAGACTCATGGCTATTAGATCAAAAGGGTGCTTCTACTAAATACTGAGCAAAGGTGTCTGAATACTTAGGACCATGTGATATTTTCAGTTTTTCTTTTTAATAAATCTGCAAAAATGTCAACATTCTGTGTTTTTCTGTCATATGGGGTGCCTGTGTGTACATTAATGAGAAAAAAAATTAACTTAAATGATTTTAAGCAAATGGCTGCAATATAACAACGAGTGAAAAATTTAAGGGGGTCTGAATACTTTCCGTACCCACTGTATATATATAATTTATGTATTCAACTATTTTAGAATAATGTGCACAATAAGGCCAGGCCAACATGTAATATATAAAGTCAACATGAAAACAACTTCATTTCTGTGATTTCACATATTTGTAGCTGAAATTTTCAAGGGTTTTCAACAAGAATGTTGGCCAAAAAATATATTACATTTTGAAGAAAAATTTGAGAAAAAAACTTTACTTCAATTTAGAATAATTCACACTAATATAAAGTATATACATATTGTGTACAGTATTCCCAGGAACTTATTTACTTTTTATTAAGAAATGTAATAGGGTACATTTAGATTTTGTCTACAAAACAAATATAAGATTCAATTAATTTATATGATGCTGAATTAATATTGTCTCTTGTTAATGCTATTTGAGAATAGTGTAAACTTAGAGAAGATTGATTTATGTGTTTTAATTTCATCTATGTTTAATCTTAATCTAGATTCTATTGCTTTTGTTGCCTGAGGTCAAGTGTGCAGATCCCTAACCGTTACAGAGTTTCATTTCCCTGTGAGATGCTTTCTTCCTTTTCTCAGCACTTTAGACAACAGAGCGAGAGAGTGAGAGCAAGAGAGAGAGAAGCTGCTTGCCAGGCATGACTGCTTTAAACAAATGACAAAAAAGGCCCATCTTAATGTTACACTTTTCTCCCCCAGAAGTTTGTCTGGCTAGTGATTTATTGTGCACTTTACACAGTGGTTAGCCTGTAAACAGAGGCCGTTTATCATGGAGGGGAGCCAGGCAGAGGCAAGCAGTGTTCCTCAGAGACCTGGCCCACAGCTGCCACGCGGTTGAAGGAAGAGCAGCGGCGAACAGGGAGGAGATGATTGCAGACTGGCTGGAGGTGACTGCTGCGGGTCCGTCCTGACAGCCAGGGCTGCGTCTGCATGGCCGTATCAGAGCCTGAGGAGTCACTCTCAGGTCAGAAAGTCCAAGAGAGACCCTCCACTGGGGAGGAACGGCGGTCTCTCTGTGTATAGATGAACTGACAGGGATGGAGGAGAATGGAAGGCCAGGATTTGTGCTCTATAAACATAATGCATCATTTGAGAGAATGGACTTAATCTAGCATTTCAGTGTATTTTTTCCTCTGAAATTTCCCTTTAGATCTATTTTACATTTTCACAAGTTTTTTTTCATTAACCCTTTTTTTGAAATTCATATTTTTTTTCAGCAAGGATGCATTATATTTAGCAAAAGTGACAGGAAATATATTTAAATGTTACAAAAGATTTCAAAATAATGTTGTTTTTTATTACGTTTTTTTACATTAAAAGTTTTACCATTTTGAAAGATATTAAAATATAAAATAGTAATTTTAAATTGTAATAATATTTCACAATATCACTGTTTTTTACTGTGTGTATATATATATATATATATATATATAGATATATACACACAGTATATATATTGGCTCAAAAAACATGTCAAATCACAGAAATAAAGTGGTTTTCATGTTGACTTTAAATAATACATGTTCCTGGTCTTACTGTGCACATTATTTGAAAGGGAGATTTAAAATAGTAAAATACATAAAAAAAAAAAAAAAAATTTAAATCACAGAATTTTCTACTTTTTTTTCCTCTGTCGACATAAGCAGTAGGCAGAGAAAAATAATATTAACCAAATACATTAGAGCCATCCAATAGCTATCCCATCAAATCCTGATAGACAAAATAAACATCACAGAAACCGCATGCATTGACAATGCTCGTTTTTGATGACTTTAAATGAAACTAGAAAGCTTGTGTCTTGACAAATGATTATTTGCTTCACTGTAAGCACTTGTTAGATGCTACAACTATAGACCACAACCCCTCAAGCAAGAACACACCAGTGCTACAACAGTAAACATGGTCTGTAACTCAGTAGCCTTGTGTTTTCTCTAAGAAAGGACAAATATACGTGAGCTGAAGGACACACAAGCTGGTAAACATCAATCTAGTGGCTGCATCCCGGCCAGAGCCACCGCACGTCCACATTAACACACACAGCGGACGCCAGGCGAGAGCAGCCTCATTGACTATTAACATATCATTAACTATTAGGTCAGACAAAATGAAGAGGGAGAAAGAGGCAGAGAGGAGCGGGGCAGCTGGCGATGGGGGAGATGCCACATGTTCATCTCTCCCAATCTCATCCCTCCTTCCCCTCCAAACTCCAACAGCCTCCATGATGAACAACTACAACTGCAATTAAGACTTCTCACAGGGCTGGCCAAACCTGAGCATGAGAGCATGTGGACTCGCTCTCACAGGTACTGAGCTACAGGAATCCAGCATGGAAGTGCAACTTTAAGAACGTAAACCTCTGAAATATGTAAAAAAAAAAAAAAAAAAAAAAAAAGGTTGGAAGACACGGCCTTAAAAGTACATACAATAAACAGATTTAGACACAGTATTCCAATAACATTTCTTGAAGTATATAAATGCGATTCTAGGTTTATTATAGCAAACATAACTAAAATCCAACCATAAAAAAATTCTTACTACAAAAAAAAAAATAATATTTTAACCTTTAACTGAATAAAATTAAAAAAAATTAAAACCCCTAAACTTATTTTATACAATTTATTTATTCATTTTTTTTTATTTTAATTTAGATGACCTTGATGTTCAAAAACTAAAGCTGAAATAAAAATGAATAAAATAGACATATAAAAAAACACAAACTACTAAAAATGGCAAAAACATAAAACACATAAAACACACTTTAACTAAATTTAAAAGGATTAAAACGAATTCAAAATAATATTAAAACTTAAATTGCACTTGCCTGAAAAGTAGAAATAAACAAACTCTACCGATTAACAGCCTTTAAATAAAAGGCATTCATTTTTAAGTGAGAATTGTACAGTAGACAAGTGTCCCAAAAAAAAGCATCATAAGATACTTAGCATAATAATAATGGGATAAATAATAACAATTACAACAGTATAAATGATTAATTTACTACTAAACTAAATTTGATTAATAAAATAATATTAATAAATAATGTAAAATAATAATATTGTTACATATATATTAATAATAATAATATTAATAAATATGATAATACATCATATAAAATAAGCACATAAGCATAAAAACAAAATAATGATAGTCAGTCTCTACTGAAAACGCTACTACAACAAATTTCGGATGCTCGAGAGCTTTCCATTTCAGATCACGTAATACACTGACAAAAACATTAGTGCTATCAATTATTATGCTCAAAATAATAAGCCTTATCTATAAAAAGCATTTAAAGAAACTGTTATGATTTGGTGCACCATAAAAGCAGATGAAACTGACACAAATTTCAACCTGGAGAGACTGAAATTGACAGACAGCATGAGTGAGACAGCAGACGTCTGTGTGGGAAAAGTGACATACAGAGAGTAAGAACGTGTCTATATGTGTGTGAGAGAGAAAAAAGACAGATGAGAGGTGTTAAAAGAGATCTTATCAGAACTTCTAAATTGCCGCGGTAGCCGTGAGAGATATTTTCACTGAAGTCAATTTTGAGGCTGACAAGCCATGTAGAAATGTGCAAATATGGATGCGTGGTATTGATTTCTTTATTGAAGGCACCAGCACGGGAGATACTCGAACCATTCATCCTAACCCTCACCGAGACCTCTTTCAAATAAGAGCGTCGTTACATTGCTCATTTCATATGGGGCTTAGCACTGGGGGGAGGGGGCTACTCGACATGCCATATTTATTCACTCCAAATGACCTACTAAAAGCATCCGTTTAAAACAGGTGTGAGAGCATCAGATCTCGCTGCTTGGCCCTCACTCAACCTTATAGCATACCCTCAATCTCAGAGTCAAACATATCAGCATCTACACTAGGAACAGGAATCGTAAGACATTTAACAGTTCTGGTTCCAGTTTCAGTTCTGGCTGCTATTAATGAGTCTGGTTCTTTAATTGAATTCCAGTTCCATTAATGATGCTTTGGTACTTACAAAAAAAAAAAAAAAAGTAAATATTTGGAATATTTATCATAATTATAGTCAAAAATCAGAAACAAAACAATAATTATTATTGTTATTTGTCAACATTAGATATGAGACACATAATCATCATCATAAAATCAGTACCAGAATCAGTCATTAAAAGGCATTATGACTCAACTGAAACGGTTACTATAGCAAAAGTAGGTCATTTCCACATGATGTTATAATGTGACAAATACAAAAAGAAATCTAGCCTAATAATACAATTTTTGAATTTTTACATGAATTTTTATTACAGTATTAAATGTACTGCCTCTGATCGCTCTCTCTCTCTCTCTCTCTCTATTTTAATACCAATGTTTAAAATACTAAAAGTGGAACCTACAGATTTTAATAGTTAAGAATTTTAAATTTTACATGTATATATATTATTGCTGCTTGCTGCTTGATTTCTATACAAGGAAACATAAAATAAAAAACTTAGCAGAAGTGGAAAAAGCACTACATCCTGGGTCCATCCATAAATAATATGAGTGTTTTAATTAATTAACTGGCGGGGGTTAATTTACTTAAGTTATTGTAATATTACATTTTGGTGGTGGTGAATTTCTGGTACTCTATTTATTCTATATTATAGTGGGGGTACGGAAAGTAATTCAGACCCCCCTTAAATTTCACATCTTTGTTATATTGCATCATTTGCTAAAATCATTAAGTTTAATTTTTTTCACCCCATTACTGTACACACGGCAACCCCATCTTGACAGAAAACAAGAATGTTTGACAGTTTGCAGATTTATTACAAAAGAAAACTGAAATATCACTGGTCCACGTAATTCAGACCCTATTGCTCGTATTTATTCGAAGCACCCTTTTTGATCTTATCCCGCCATGAGTCTTTTTTGGGAAAAAGATGCAACCGTTTTCACACCTTTGATTTGGGGGCCTCTGCCATTCCTCCCTTGCAGAATCCTCTCCAGTTCTGTCAGGTTGGCTGGTAAACATTGGTGTACAGCCATTTTTAGTCACGTGGGGGTGGGTGGGTGGGGGGGGGTGGGGGGGGGGGTTACGTGGGTGTGTCGGCCGAGATGCTCAATTGGTTTAAGTCAGGGCTCTGGCTGGGCCTTTCAAGAACAGTCACGGAGTTGTTGTGAAGCCACTCCTTCTTATTTTAGCTGTGTTCTTAGTGTCATTGTCTTGTTGGAAGGTAAACCTTCGCCCAGTCTGAGGTCCTGAGCACTCTTGAGAAGGTTTTCGTCCAGGATATCCCTGTACTTGGCCACACTTTTCATCTTTCCCTCGATTGCAACCAGTCGCCTGTCCCTGCAGCTGAAAAACACCCCCAAAGCATTATGCTGCCACCACCATGTCTTCACTTTTGGGACTGTAATTTTTTTTTTTGGGACTGTGATGAGTAGTCCTGGTTTTCACATCTCCACACATACCGCTTAGAATTAAAGGCCAAAAAGTTCTATCTTGGTCTCATCAGACCAGAGAATATTATTTCTCACCATCTTGGAGTCCTCAGGTGTTTTGGGTGTGTTAGCAAACTCCATGGCAGGCTTGTCATGTGTCTTGCACTGAGGAGAGGCTTCCGTCGGGCCACTCTGCATAAAGCCCCGACTGGTGGAGGGCTGCGTTGATGGTTGACTTTCTACAACTTTCTTTCATCTCCCGACTGCATCTCTGGAGCTCAGCCACAGTGATTTTTTGGGTTCTTCTTTACCTCTCTCACAAATTCTCTTCTCCCCCGATAGCTCAGTTTTGCTGGACGGCCAGCTCTAGGAAGGGTGCTGGTCGTCCCAAACGTCTTCCATTTAAGGAATTATGGAGGCCACTGTGCTCTAGGAACCTTAAGTGCAGCAGAACTTTTTTTGTAACCTTGGCCAGATCTGTGCCTTGCCACAATTCTGTCTCTGAGCTCTTCAGCAGTTCCTTTGACCTCATGATTCTCATTTTGCTCTGACATGCACTGTGAGCTGTAAGTTCTTATATAGACAGGTGTGTGGCTTTTTTTATATAGTCCAATCAGTATAATCAAACACAGTTGGACTTAAATGAAGGTGTAGAACCATCTCAAGTATTATCAGAAGAAATGGACAGCACCTGAGTTAAATATATGAGTGTCACAGCAAAGGGTCTGAATACTAAGGACCATGTGATATTTCAGTTTTTCTTTTTTAATAAATCTGCAAAAATGTCAACAATTCTGTGTTTTTCTGTCAATATGGGGTGCTGTGTGTACATTAATGAGGAAAAAAAATTAACTTAAATGATTTTCGCAAATGGCTGCAATATAACAGAGTGAAAAATGTAAGGGGGTCTGAATACTTTCCGTACCCACTGTATATTTTATAGAAGTTGTCTGCATTGTGCCCTGATCCTACTCCCTCTCTGTCCGCAATAATTTCCTGATACTATCAACAGAAAGAAAGTGCAAAAAATGTAAAACATAAGTAGTGTTGTCTCAGCGGGACAGCTGACATATGAAATCTAAATTAGCACCCGTCACAAGAGAGGATGACAAAAGCACTCCAGGAGCAGAAGAGCCAACGCCAGCTTTCCTTGTACAAACTATCCCACTTTTTAAAAGTTCCTTCGGGGTGACCAGGCAACAATATTGTTTCGACCCTCCGCACCAGGATTTAATTAAGTGATAACAGTCACCTTCGGGTGATGACACAGGACAATAATATCTGGGCTGCAGGAAAACGCTGAGACTGGCCAGCATGTATTATCATGAGCAAAGATAGAGAGAAAGAGAGAGGAAGAAATCTGTACTTTACAAACACGTCTGGGCTTCATCCAGAGGAAATATTGTCTGAGTTTAATCTGAGGGGTTAAGGGAGGGATTTAGCTCAACCCTAAGAGGATTAAACATCATTTGAATGCTTATGTGTTTAAACACAGGCTTAATAAAACAATATGACGTCAGTACAAACAAATAGGGGGCTTGACTTGATTTAGAGAAGAACTGCCCGTTGACACTAAACATATGCACATTTTCCATAAAACTTGCATAAAGTAGCACATTTCTGACTGAAACAGGATATTTACACAAATAAAAAGTAGGACTTGATTTTGTCCATCATAATGTTAGGAGGCAGAGCAAGTTACCTTTTGTAGTTTTGTTTTAACATGCACTAAAGAACTGATAACAAGAAGTCCAGGAACTGTTGGAAACTAAATTCCATTTTTTTGTTCATTTTCCTGCAAACATAAAATCCAAATGCATGCCATATGATTTGGGCACGTGAATTGTAGATGGTCCCGCCACTTAACCTCAAGCTAAAACAGTTCAATCCCGCAGGAAATGGAACAAAATAAAATCCGGAATATCGCAGAGATCCTGCATAATGAAAAAAACACGCAATAACGAAAAACAGAATCAAAGAGCAGTTTATTATGGAGAACAGACAACGAAGCCTAGAAATATTCACTGTAGCCTTGCTGAAAAATTCAGGGAAATTTCCTCTTAAAATGATCACAATGACTGAAATTAATTTTAATGATATTTATTTCTCAAAAATAGAGCCACTTATTCAAAGCTTTCATCAAAGAAACTCTTTTAAGTGCACAGATCCACTTCATACTTACACTATCATCCATATGTACAGCAGAGTTCTGCGCTGGAAATATATATTTTTTAATTCATATAGTACATACAAATAATCTTTCCCTTTAAAAGATACCCTCCAAATACATAAGGTCATTAGAATGCAAGATGACGATTTATCCAAACAATGATTGCAATAATAAGTTCAGTCTTTCAGAGATGAATAGGAAATCATTGTTTTTTTTCTGCGAAAGTGTGGCCTTTTAATAAAAGAAAAGCGAATTTGTCGCAGCTGATGATTTGCTATGCATTCATGCACAATACATAAAACACATGAAAATGCAAAAGTTTTGTTTTGGAGACCCAAGGCCGGTCCAGACAGGGTACGGCAGTCCTGCAGGTAATGAGGACCTTCACACAGTCAACACTGTTTGCCTTCTCCTGCATGAAAACATCTAACAATGACTGCTCAGAAGCCCTTCAATACAGACAGCGAACACACACACACACACACACACACACACATAAACGCAAACGCACACACACATCTCAGCGATGCCTCTTAAGAAATCGCATAGGGCCTGACCACCACAGTCTAATTATGCTAATTGCTTCAATGCCCTTGCTTTATTTATGCATGGCGTCTAAGATAAATAAGAGAAAATTGCTTTGGATCTAACTGTATTCATTTTGGAATGCAAACTAGCCTGTGTTTGTTGTGAGATTTCTGATGTTGTTTACCCCTGAAATTCTGCAGGTAATTGCAATTTTGATTGTACATTTATTTTTCCCACTGACAGTCCCAAGACTGCGTCTGTTCTCAGTTTTTATAATTAAATGCTTTGTAATATTTAAGCACACTGAATGGAAGAAAAACAGCACACATTAGAATATTTTATGCACCAGACTGAATAGCTCGCTCAGGGGGATCAAGACACACTGGGAGAATGGAAATGCTTGAGTTCTGGAGATTTTGTTGAGGGAAACATTAAAAGGTGGAAATTGGAATAAAGGGTGAGATATATGTGTCTCGTTATTGGCCTGAGAGTTTCAGAGGAAAATCTAAAGACTGTTCTGGTCCTAAGGCTCAAAAAATACTCGACATAAACATATATAAACAAGCTCCATTTCACATGACGAAATGCAATTCATAACGCACAGCAAAAGCATAGTGCAATTCTGCACACTGCCACAAGGGGAGCTGTAGTTGGCAATAGCATAAACGGGTTTCTTCTATGATTTTCTCTTTCAGGGCAACCAGTGTTGCCAAGTCCACAGTTTTCCTGCGGAATTGGGCTACTTTAATACTGTTGCCACAGGTTTTTTTTTTTTAGTCCGTGGGTTGAACCAAAATGCCTCGCCACACCGGAATACAATTCCGACCCCCTGGAAAGAGGTTTTGATCACGATTGGGCTAGTTTTGTGTAACAATTGGTCTGGTTTTGTTATGCAACCCTAAGGTCAACTACCAACATGGTGGATTTGTGCTTTCATAATCCAGATAAGGTTTAGTATCAGCATTTAGTCTCTCATTTGTCTCCTAATATAGTTTAGTTTAGCATATTTATTCATAAAGCGCATTTAAAAACAACAGAAGCTGAAACCAAAGTCCTGTACAGGTAGTATAAAAAACAAAACATTTATGAACAAAACATACAATATTTTAAAGCTGTAAAATTAACAGTTCTTAATTTGCTTTCCAACTCAATGTTAAAACGATTGTGATGAGACTTGTGACGCTTCGTTTCTTTGTGTAAGCTCTGGTGGATAACTTCAGAATTTAACATAATTTATCTGGAAAACACATAGCTGATAATGTTTCACATTGTAGCACTAAACATAATGTGTTTAAGTTCAATTATAGACCCCCATTATTCTATATGGAGAGTTTTCTCTGCTGTATATCAAGAGTTGGGCACAGCACGTCATAAATTCATAAAATTACAATTGATTCGTCTGAGTGGAGGGAGCAAACAACAAACAGTTGCCATCTACTTTAAATGAATGCACTCATCTCTCCCTCATGCAGAAGTTTGACTGACTCACACAGGCACAGTTACATTGGGCTAAGCTTTGCTGTGGTCATCTGAGGTAAATCATTGCCATCTTTCAATCCTTTGTTATGAGCTATGGATTTCACCTCTGTGATGGAGCTTTTGAGTCTGTTTGAAATGCTGGAGCCTGTATCGATGAAGGATTTTACCCTGATTAATCAAAACATGGATCTTTCTCACCCATGGGCCAATTACAACGGGCCTTTCGACAAATAGAGGTCTAGTTCTGAAAGTTTCTCTCGTTGAGTCCCATTCCAATTAGAATAACAATCAAGGATACTACTTTATTACTCAAAATGCATACTTAAAGAATTTATGCCGGGTTCAGACTACATGATATTTTTGTTGGTCATGATAGTCACTGTGTCAGATTACACGATTTTGACTCCTAAAATCTTGTCGTGTCGTGGACAAGAAACATGTCAGACTACACGTTGCTTCCCGACCATTCATCGCGTGCCGTCTTTAACGACGCGCGTGATGTCATCGAGAAGGCGGAACTAGCGACTGACTTCCAAAAACAAGAGTGTAAACATTGCTGAAGCGCTTCCGCTATAGTTCGCCAGCATTTTTCTTTCTTTGTTCTGTCGTGGTAGTCCCTTGATGACACATCATACAGGCAGGAGTACTGTTGCCACAGCTCCACGAACCTTTCCTCCATCTCATAATTCTTTCGTTTCGCCATGTTTGAAACCTGTGTATGAAAGAGCTTCTGTGCTGCTATTGGTCAACGTCACCAATGTGACAGAACTTAAAAAAAAATTTAACATGCTAGTATTTCTGTCGTGATGTCGTGAAGCATCGCAGACGCGGAATCGGTTGTCGTCCACTATGACGCACTACACGAGCTGAAACGATGGAATCTTGCATCCCGACGCCCATTGTCGTTTATTGTCGAATCCCCACGACATCCTATGTCAAGCAAATCGTGGCAAAATTGGGCTAAAATCGTGTAGTCTGAACCAGGCATTAAAGAATGGTTTGGTTACTAGTTTGATGAACTGATAATGGCTGCACTGAGCGTGCCTCTTTGCTGTTGAATAAAGCCAATATCACAAACCTGGGGTTAGTGAGCTTTTTAATTTTCTTAAATAAGTTAAGTTAAATGCATTAAATCAATCATATGACTGTAAAGACATTTATAATGTTATAAAAGATCTATATTCGAAATAAATGCTTTCTTTTGAACTTTCTAAAATCCTGAAAAATTTCATACAAATATTAAGCAGATATATTTTTATAATAAAATAATACTAAATAACACATTTTCTTGAGGCAGCACATCAGTTCATTAAAATGATTTCTGAAAGCTCATGTGTAACTGAAGACTGGCGTAATGATGCTGAAAATTCAGCTTTGCATCACAGGAATAAATTACATTTTACAATATATTTAAATATAAAACAGTTATTTTAAATTGTAATAATATTTCATAATATTACTGTGTTTATTGTATTTTTGATCAAATAAAAACAGCCTTGGTGAGCATAAAAGACTTCTTTCAAAAACATCCTACCCACCCCACACTTTTGTACATGTATTCAAATCACTAAAACTATAAAAGCATATAAAAAACATATAAAATGCTTTTTTTTTGCATCCTATGTATACGTTACTATGTCAATTGTTGCTGTTAATAAAATAAATTTAAAAACGCATATAAAAGCTAAAACTATATTTACAGCATATCAGTGCAGTCACACACATTCAGACACATCATTAACCATTTCTTCTAATTATACATGCAAACATGTTCATGCAACCCACCAACAAGTCTATGAAAATATGTAGTTTTGCACATCCCTACTAAACAATGTGATTATATATTCCAAATAAACGACATTACCCTGTCACAAGGTGCTGTCAGATATCACAGGCTAATTACTGTTTCCCTCATTTCCACCAATCACGCATAAGCCTGTTGGTTTGTTTGTTCAGATGTATTAGCTTATTTGATTATGCGCTCAGTATGGCCTCAACAAACCTACAGTAGCGTCAAACCTAAATGATATTTGCTTTCTGAAAAGACAGCAGCGAAGACGGCGTGAATTCATTGATAACCTTATCTCATTAAGTTTACAATCCTGTGGCATTACCATTAAAAGCAGAAAAGGGAAAATGGTTTTGTTACTCGCTTTGTTCCCCTGCTAGCGGCTGACAAGTGCGTTGATTTATTTATTGTATTCGTGCATTCCCGTCTCATATAGAGGAACAAATGCGGTGGGCACGGGAGTCTCCATTGACAGGCCTTTTGTACGGCGGCATAAAAAATTAGCCACTTACTTACAATACATCCATAGGAAATCAGATGCAAAAAGAATCGGAATGGGAAGTTCTCACATCTACAGAAAGAGGATACATGAGGGAGGCAAAATCAATAGAGAATAACTCCTTTTCTCTTGCTGAATTTAAGATTCAGCAAAAGATTTGTCTAGGGAAGTTCGCCTGATACAGGTCTGCGGGATGAAACCAGCATTAATCATTCCAACAAGTCGTACATTTCTATAATACAAAGACTCCTCCGCCGAGCCCCCCAGCCCACTCTGTACTTGCACACAAACCTATCACTCAAAGCTGGGGTTACTGAGCTTATACCCTTAAGGCGGAGATAAGAAATCGCCACGGTCATATTCGGTTAAATCACTGTAGCCACATTAGGCTGAACGCAGGAAGAAAAGGCAGCGCTTTATGCCGCCTGTGCCCAGATGCTTATCGCCCTGTTGAAAAAGACATTCGTCTTTTGTCTGGATTGCCCTTGACACATCCTTAAGAGAAGGAAGTCTTGAACTTGTCTTTGTTTTGAAGAGCCCTTGGACCTCCGCGGTTTAATCTGGGTTAAACGCAACCTGATCTCGTGAGTATTTCGCCAAAGCTTTGATAAAGCACACACCAAATCCCTCCTCTTTTCTGCTTTCATATCTCAACTATTCATTGGGCCTTCTCAGACCCCCATGGCATTGTAATCGCAGGGATATGCTACAACAAAACACCAAACACATCTCGTTATCTCTAGTTAACCAAAAGGAATCAAAATAAAGGGCAATTTTTCAATACATGTAGGTGTAGGTGTGTTAACTAAAACTAAAACTAAACCATTAAAAAAAAAAACATGTTCATTACTTGAAATAACGGAAATAAAATATATATATAAAAAAACTAACTTTTTTTATTTCAGATAGTTTCCAAGGCAACATTTCTCACTTTTATTAAGTTGAACTTGCTTGATGTACTAAGATACTGTAGCTAAAACTTCAATACAAATGAATACAATTAATTAAAAAAAAGACAAAAAAAAGTATATTCTGCATAAACATGAAATCCATTTTAGGATCATTTTACAATGTGACATTATTTTTATGACAATTTATGTTTTTTATTATTTCTCATTACTGTACTGCACCAGAAAGTGTTAATTATTATCAGTGTTGGTTCTCAATATTTACAGCAAACAAATACGTAATACTTTTGCCAGTAAGACAAATACAACATACAGTACCATAACATGTAAATACTGTAAATATTGATCAATTTAAATGAAATATGTATTTAAATTCATATACTTTCACATTAAAAGTGATTATATTTAATATCATATTTAATATTCAACTACAATAAACATATTTAATTAGTGCTGTCAAACGATTAATCATGATTAATCACATTCAAAATAAAAGTTTTTGTTTACATCAAATGTTTGTGTGTACTGTGTATATTTATTATGTATATATAAATACACACACATACAGTATATATTTTGTATTATGTATTTACATGTATATATTTATATTCAAATAATTGATATTATATATAATATATAAACGTAACATATGTTTCTTAAATATATACATGCATGTGTGTGTATTTATATATACATAATAAATATACACAGTACAAAACAACAAAAACTTTTATTTTGGATGATTAATCGTGATTAATCGTTTGACAGCACTAATTTAAATATATGTTTTGATATTTGAAACATATTTAAGATAGATTATATGCCTAAAACAGGCAAAATCTGATTTAAATAACAGTCATTCTCCACAAAAGCAGCAAAACCAGAGGCAGACGGCATCATGAATGAGGCTTTGTGCAGTATATGGGTATTTATTGGTCTTGTTTCCTCTGAGAACACATTTAAAGCCACAGTAATTACACCCAAAGCCCCGTTATGAGCCCATAAGAAGCACACTAAAGACTGCCTGGTGCTGCTCGCATGTGGCGTAACGACAGATACAGGAGGTGTGTAAAGAACGTGCTCACACTCGCCGTGTCAGGTGTTTACGCGAGGCTGGGTGCGATCAAGGTACGCACCACATGGCCCTCTAATCATGCTGCTTCATTACGGATATAAAACAGCATGTTTTACAACACCTTCACAACATATACTACAGATGTGGCAGCAGTAAGAATCAAGTACCCGTGTTTTTTTCCCAGAATGCAGCTACAGCAGTTCTTACCTGTGTGTGAAAGCTCCATATTTGTATCAAAAGTGTAGTTTAATAAGAACAGAGTGCCTTAAAAGTCTTTCATTGGGAAAGAAATGAGAAAGTGAGTTTGAAGTATAAAATCTGGGCTGTTCCCAAGGGGAGAGCGTTCCAGTCTGTGATAATGAGACATCTCTGTGGGACACCTGCACGCAAGGGCGGAAAATAACATCTGTATCATTTATATGCTAGAAACCTGACTAAAACTCAAAGGAAAATTTCTGTTCTAAATATAACAAACAGGCGAAAATATAGTATTGCATGGTGATACGACGTTATATGATATTGACTGAGTCACGATATGAATATACTGTGATTCTTTATTCTTATTCAAAACTCACTTGTTTCTCATTCATCTACAGCACTCTGCACAATTATATTCTTAACTCATTCTGAGATTTGGTTGAATAGAAATAACAGAATATGTGTTGGCCAAATGCTACAGTCACATTCTCACAGATTTGCTCTGAATGCTGGTCAGACTCCTATATTTCCCCAAAAAATATTGATTCTTGTTGTAGGAAAATCAATATTGCATTGTGACGTAATATATCACAATATTGTGAAACACCTTCACCGCAGTCATATTTCACTCTAAAAATCTAAAGAAAATGAATTATAGTTTGCATTTCAAAAATCACATCACATTTTTGGACATATATCTTTCACTACTGTAATGACAATCTAATAAGAATCACCACTGGAAAATAAAATGAAATAATGAAATAATTTATGCATTAGAGTAGTGTGTATATTTGGGAAATGAACATCATAATAATAAAAACTCATAATGGATGTAAAAAATAGGGTTCATTTTTATGCAAATCATAATTTCTTAATACAGTATTGAGATATATAAATTTACACCAGTCATATTTTATCCTGAAGATCAAAAGAAAAAAAACAAATTATATTTTGCATGAAAAATATTCAGATTTTTAGGACCTTTAAGACTTTTCTGCATTGTAGCATTATATATGACAATTACACGTGTGCAGTAAAATAAAAGATGCATTACAGTAATGAGAATCTAATAAAAATCACAAAATAAAATAAAATAAAACTTATGCATTAGAGTATTTTGTATTGGGGGAATGTGCTTAACTGTTATTAAAATAATGTATTATTATTATTATAATATAATAAAAACTCATAATGGAGGGTAAAAAATTAAACACAGGCTTAAGTTTTATGCCCATAATAATTTCTTAATAATTTAGAGGTGAAATGTGAGTTGAACATCAGTTTCATCACACCTTTGACCTCCAACACATATCTGCAGTTATTTCTTTCCGTGTTTCAGTTTAGCTTATCATCTTAAAACATCACACAAAAAACTATAACAGCCCACCAAAATCAGTCTTCGGCTTTCAATCATGTGGATGCTTATGACAACTTGATGAATCACTGCCGCATAGCGATGCATCCCGAGCTGCCTGGTGTTTTTTAAACACGGTGAGGTGTTTCTCGGCTCTTCCGCTTTGGTGAAGGCTCAGCATCGGGTGTCAAAGGTGAGGGTGACTCCTACTTATAACAAATGTAGTGACAGGTTACGATCAAGGGCCGCGCTGACATTCTCTCTGCAAAGGTCAATGTATGGCGAAGCCGACGATGAAGAAATGAGCGCTCTGCCATCATTGCCAAGGCAAAAGGTCAGACACAAGCTGATTGGTGATAGAACTATCAAATTAACCAATCAATACACGGCTGGGATGGGAGGAAACGGGCCCTCCAGGGAGAGCCGACAGACTGGACCAAATGCCAAGATGTCAATAGCTCTGTGCCTGCACAGGTTTAGGAAGGGGAGGGTCCCTGTCTCACACACACACACACACACACACACACATTCCTCCACACGACACAAAAATGCTACACACACCTAATGAACCTATGAATATACAAGCAAGTTTCTAACAGATATGTACAGATATATCTAACATGCTTCATTTAACATTATGATTACTGCATGATCATATTGTATGAATCATGGAAACGAACACTTCTAGACAAGCAATAGTAAATTCAGTTAAGTTTTTCAGATTTCATATTATGTTTTCACTATGTATTGTGATTAAGGACTTAAAATCAAGCAAATTTGGCTTTAATTTGGCTTTAATCATTCGACTCTACTAAAATTGATTAATTTTAATGATTGCTTTGTTGTTTTCCATGAACCAATAAAAAAAATATATATATACACACACACACATATATATATATAATATATATAATATATAATATATATATATATATATATATCGATATATATCGGTTATAGATATGTAATATAATATAAATTACACAATGAAATTAATGAATAACTAATAAAACAAAAATTATGTTAGTACTGCAATTTAGTTGTAAAGCTTAAAAATAGTAATACTTAGCTGTTCCTCTTCTATTTCTAAGTAATTTATAATTTTGTAATCTATACAAAAGGCACTATTGATGTTTTTTGCACCATATACAATTAAAAACATTAAAATAAAAATATACATTTATACAGATAAAAGAAATCTGTTTAGCTGCAATGTAGTTAGCCTTTTTGTTAGCAGGTTGCAAAGTAACTACCTATTTTTAAAAGTTAAACTACTTCAAAATATCAGTAGCGTGCAACAAAGATTCCAGGGAGAAGTCCCACACCGCATCTGATTCTGAGTGCAAAACCAATAGCGTTAATGAACACGTTCCGTGAAATCCATCTCTACAAACAAATAAAACCCAAGCTGCTGAAATCAAACTGGCCGACAGAGCATCAATTTCACCCCGTACCGTTCTCCAGGAACAGCTATATAATGAGGAAGAAAAAGAGACACAAGGACACGAGTAGGACATGGGAATGAATGTGTAGTCTCTTCACTCGCCACAAGAGCTTGTAATCCTCTTCTACATTTACTGCAGAAGCTCAATATCACTTCAATTCTCCCATGAGTGCCCGGCTGCTTTGTACCTATCTGCTCTGAAGTGGATCTATTCACATATTACCCGTTCATTCTTCCAGCCCTCCAAAATACCGGCTCCCCTTTAGACCTGAGGGGCCATTGAGAGATGAGCCCATCTGGGAATTAACTGAATCGCATTAGCCATGTCAATCAAACACATGGCGACTTCGGCGACTTCAGGCCAAAGTGCTGCGAGATGTAAGTGTGACACGACCCCAGATTCATATTTAAAACAAGAGATGTGTCGATTTCATAAATCAAACTGTTATCAGTTTGCTTTTTTGGCAGTCACATGGCAGTCCGTGTTTCTACCAAACTCTGTCCAAAACTATCAATGTGTCTTTCATTTTCTCCCTCATCTACCATGTTATTTCTTCTGGTTTGTGTTTTCTGGCATTCCTCCACATGCCTTGTACCTCTTAATTATCTCAAAATGAATCAGCAATTAACTGATCCTTCAACATGACACACATTACATAGTCAGGTCAACGTTTAACATGGTGACAGTTGCCATGCTAAAGATGAAGATCGGCTGTCATGTGACATTTGTGTGTTATACATCCATGAAATTTTAAATAGACGTTGTGAAGCAAAATGTATTGTCTATATTTTCTATGATGTGATGATTTCATTAGGGCCGTATGAGTCACATGTCAAATAACATGTTAACCATAAATTCCAACAAAATACAGTTATTTTTACAGTAAAACTGTGGTAACATTGGCATAAAAAAGAGATACATTTTAATTTTAAAAGCTTCTTACAGCAGATCTCACATAGATTTATAATGGTTTCACAATAGTAACTAGTTTAAAATGTGGTTACCATATTTTTAGTATCATATTTTAGAGCTTGACAACTAACATACTCTGATTAGATAGCACGAATATCACTGCAAAAATCTTTTTTGTTTTTTAAAATTTTTGAAAAAATTTTCTGGCAAGCTCGGGTTCTCTATGAGTGAAAAAAATAAATATAAAAAAAATAATATTAAATAAAATATGTATTTGAATAATGAGTATTTAAGAGGGAGAATGTGCTTAAGTGTCATGAAAATAATGTCTAATAATTAAAAAAAAACTGTCAATGGCATTAAAAAACAAAAAACAATAGTTAAGTTTTCAATAAGCTCTAATTTCATATGAGTGAAAAATTAAATAAAATAAAATATGCACTTGAATAATGAGCATTTAGGGAGACATGTTTATTTATCATTAAAAAACAAACAACAACAATAATTGAGTGTATGAGTGGCACAATAAAATAAATAAATCAAATGAAATAAAAGTACATTAATATGCATTTGAATAATGGGTATTTAGGGGGGATATACGCTTAAAAATAAAAATAATGTCAGATCAATAAAAAAAAAACTCAATGTAATTAAAAATGTGCAAAAAAATAGTATTAAAATAAATTTCTGTAAAGACGTGTTAAAAACTGATATTGTATGTACAAACAATTAAAAGGACAAACTGCCTGGCAGGATCTTATTATCAGACAAGATAACTAGGCACAATAAATTCTGCTGTTTCTGAGAGAATCATTCCCTCTCATGAGGTTTGGTCTACGAGTTTCCAATTCCAAAGCCCAGTGAATTGAACAGTTCAAACTTCCACATCAATTAGAGCAATAAGCATGATCAGAACGGTGCGAGGAGAGACCGCCTCATGCTCTCTGCCGGGACCGTGTCAATTTCGGACTCAATTAATGATTCTTTCAAGCCTAATGTTCACGCAGTTGGTATTCATTTGAGGTGCTGGGGAGAAATCGCACATACATTTCCATTAGGACGCCCACCGAAGGGAGATGCTTCAAACGCTCTTCATTTGCATGTGTTTTGCTATTTGTAAAGAATAAAATGCTGTTTAAGAGAAAATAAGACAATTCAGTGCATTCGACATATTCCTCAAGTAATACAAGTTGTATACTTTAGATTTAATTGGATTGTGAACGAGATAAAAGAATTTAAATAAGGAACTGAGGGAATTTGTTTTTTTAGCAAAAAATTACCGTGAATTTAACGGTAAAAGACTGTAAAAATGCTACAGTAAAACTTGTTAAATGGTTAACGGTAAATTCCTCTACTATATACGGTGAAAAACTGTATTGGACATTACATGTAATTTTACGGTAGTATACCATTTTTGGAAGTGAAATTGACATTCCCAGAATTCCCTGCGTTACATTTCATATTTGATGTTTTTTTTGTTGAAACAACAATGTTTCTTCTTAGTTTTTTCTTATCAGTTTTGTATATTAGGGTTGTGTGTTAGACCTAATGTTGTTAAATTAATGTTTATTGCATTATTTCAGTTTCAATTTTTATGTGTGTTACCATGATGGTGTTTAGTGTTTGTGTGAATGACACTGTGCACCTTCTATATATGTTATTTAAAAGCTGCTTGTGATGGGCTTTAGTTCATCATGTGACTTTCTCATCACCACCTGCATTTGGTGGTTATCAGTGTATTACAAAGATACAAAACAGATTTCAGTACTTCAAGAGGTTGGTATATTAACATTATTTCAGTTAATGAAATTAATGTATTTAACTGTAAATTTAAGGTAAAACCGTAAAACCTAAAACGTTGCTACCGTATTTTTTTTTACGGTAAAATTCCGGCAACCACGCTGCTGTTTTTTTTTCCGTAAAGTTTAATGGAATTTTGTTTTTTAGTGTAGTTTGGAGTAATTTGTTTTGTGACTCTTTCTTGTTGGAGTCTGTTTTATTCATGATTTCAATAGTCAGCTAAACACATATTCGTAGAAAAAGTCAATACAATGATGTTCTCTGGAATTTGTTTTCACTTTACAGTTGATCAACTTATATAACTAATAATAGTATATTATATATGTTCATTCATCATCAACCAGAGATATTCCACAGTCCAAGATTTTCTTTTAGATTAAAAATATTCATTAAAAATGTAACAATAAATGCATAGGCAACTGTTGCTGTCAGTCAGTTTCTTTATATCATAATTCTATTTGTATTTGACATTACTATGCGATCTGTCCTTTATATATATAGTATAGATATATATAGTAATATATTTATTATATATAATATGCATTATTATTGGGGAAATGTGAAAAAATGACACAAAAACAACGCTATTCCTTCACTTCTGTTATTTTGTCATGACAATACTCTAGTAAAGTAGAATTACTCCCAGAACAATCTCTCTCTGCGTGTATTTGTATCTCTCTTGTTACATTATGCTGAGACACTCTTGCTAATAAATCTTTTTAGCTAATGCATTCCAGATGGAAGCTGCAGCGGCCTGCTTTGACCTTCCTAAACCCTTCCAAAATTCCTCCCCCTGCCCGAGCCCGACCATTTATCTGCCTTTGATTGAAATGCCATCAGTAACCTTTGACAACAGTGTAATATCATTAGAGGAGGGCTGTTACTCTCACAGGACTCTGGTGGCTTCTTCAGCCCGGGACATGAACTCATTCTCACTGAAGACTCTTCACAGCAGCACTGTAACTAATAACTAACAACTGAAAGATTTCAGTGGGGAATATGTTGAATGTCACCTGACAAAATCAGAAAACAGGTCTCATTAAAGTGTTAACTTTAAGCAGTGGTGATATTTATGAACTGATGGTGATATCTATGTACTTTTAAGATAATCAGCTAACTTACCTAGTTTTTTTTTATTGTTATTGTAAAATAAAACATTTTTTTGTGTCTAAGCAAATGCCAAATGACAAAAAGTAATGTTAGGTTAAAACAATAGAAATCCTGTTCAAAATGAAAAGTACTGTGCAACTTTGTGGTTGTCAAGCATTAGTGAAACTAACAAATATTTGTATATGATGAACTCCACATTTATTTTCAAAAGCTGTAAATAAAACAGATTACTAGAGTGCATTTTTTCAAGAAAATACTGTTTCAGGTTTTAAAATTTCATATTTAATTCAATGTTACTTGACAATTCTTTGTAAAACATTTACTAGCAGTTTCTGAGTAAAAACTGTTTCAGCAACCTTTTTTTCTTTTATTTTTCACCTGTGTGAACTTGAGGAGAAATAACTTCATACAGCCACTAAACATCACAAAAACACCAACTGATTATAAGACACTGAGCAAAAAAAGTCACTGTTCTGGACAGTGTAAATGTCTTTGTTTGTTAGTGTGCCCTCAGTTCTGGTGGTGTGATGTAGGTCTTTGTGTGACCAGTAGAGGGCCCCTCATCAACAAAACACACACACTTCACAAGATCAAACTGCTCATCCATGAGGATATTTGAGAACGAGCTTTCAGTTTCAAACTGTGAACAAAAACCCCACTGGAAATGAGCATTGAGAAAAATAAACTTGTTCTTCTGAGAGGTTATGGGTCATAGGAACTTCAGATTTCTGCTCAGGGCCATTTGTCAACATTGATTTTAATGTAGGAGACACTGAGAGCCCTGAATGACGCTCTATACTGTGTGCCACTGTACAAGTCACTTTGTTCTGTCATAAGGTGATTGTAAGAAACATAAACTGCATGTAAACATTAGCAGATAAACATTAAATGTGAATCATTAGCACATACGATTAGACATGTTTAGCTGTGGTGCTCATACAGGCCACGATTCGAGATCCATTCACGGCATTTTCACATCAGTTTATTTCTCTGCTGCATTTTAAATAAAAGGCCAAAAGTGTCCAAAAATGGCTAAAAGAGTCTGCTCACAGACTGTGCATTCTTTACAAACATTACCATGTTTCCATCAAAATTCCACTACAGTTATTGGTACTAGAGTTATTAAAATCATATTAAATGAATATTTTTCATATAGATAATACAATAAAAATTCACATTTTAATATATGCATGTAGATTTACTTCAAATATTGTAAGAAACTTTCACTATCTTTGTCTTTTAGTTTATATTTTGTCACTTTTAGTGTATATTATTATAATTTTTTTACAGTGGTAGCTAATAAGCAATTTTACTGTAGAAAAATGGTTTGCATTGTACATTTGTGTAAAGTGAGCGGGATTTCTGTCCACAGACTGGATGTAAACACTAGTATGGCACTTGTACAGCATCTGTAGTAACACTCTGGCTTCAGTGCCTCGATACTGCAGCCAAAACTTCACCTCAGATCTTTTATTCTGGTCATGAATCTTTAACAATACCCATCTCACACACACACACACACACACACACAACACACACACACACACACACACACACACACACACACACACACACACACACACAGTTTTGACCAACAAAGCCCCATATGTCTCTTCCTTTGACCTCCATAGGAGAAATATGCTGGTGCATGTGGCTCTTGCCACAACTGAGAATGTATGCGATTTTGCTGAATTGCAATTCAAAGAAATTCAAAGGAAATCTAATATCTAACACTCTAGTCCACGAATGAATGAATAACTAAAATATGGATTTCATTTGTCAAACTTTAAATTATTTCAATACTTTAATATATAAGATAATACTAATAAGATAACATAATTATTATTATATATAAATGACTATTTTTATATTTTATGTATGTGTATGTTCATGTGTGTGTGTGTGTGTAAACAGTATATATATACACTAGGGGTTGCACCGACTAATCGACTAGTGGACTTCAATGCTCTGCCATGACGCTTTAAGCTTGACGTCGATTAGTCGCTGGTCCTATAGAGGGCGCAGCAAGATAAGAAATCTTTGAAGGACTCCACATTTACGCTCTGTTTCCAGACAGTTCAAATGACAAATAAATGCATACTCTGAAAGCGCTCCACAAGATGTGTGATTATATTACTGGATGCTCGAAATTGAACGGGAGAATGCACGTTTTAAACAGTTTATTGTACAAGTAAATTAATTGCCGTTCTTATGTGCTGCTGCATTGTAACGCACACACATAGGCTACAGATAGTAGCGCGTACATCACGCACACACAGAATCATTCAGCGCGGAAATGTATTGTCAACACTTTTCTGAGATTTCTCAATTAAAAAGCTTAGAAATCGAAATGTTCTAGCATATATTTCTTAACTAAATCCCACAGTTTCACTACTAGTAGAGAGACGCTGCCAGGTAGAATTAATTCAAACACGCAATCGTTCTCACTAATGCATTCATATGAATTTAATCTTTACTGTTCTACTTTATCTGATTTTTGAACGAGCAGAAACCTGTGAGAAATATAACGACCCAAAGACAAAAGAACTGATAAAAATGAGCTGTTATAGGAGCAATAGCCATGTGGGCAGCGCTGTGTCGTATGCCATAGCTGTGCTCAAGGTGTTTGTCACAGCTCCAGACTTATTTGTTCATTAATGACGTCATCAGCGGCTTGTCGACTTCGACTCGACTTTCATCACATTAAAGTCAACTTTAAAAAATCAGAAGTCTTTCAACCCCAAATATATACAAATACACACACACAGTTGTGGTCCAAATTGTATATATACTTTGCAGTATCTGCAAAATTTTAATTATTTGACCAAAATAGGAGGGATCATACAAAATGCATTGTATGATTTTGAGATCCATTTTTTCACACTGAGCACAACTGAGGGACTCAAACACAACTATTAAAAAACATTCACTGATGCTCCAGAAGGAAAAAACATGCATTAAGAGCCGGGGGTGAAAACTTTTTTGAATTTGAAGATCAGGGTAAATTGTACTTAATTTGTCTTCTGGGAAACATGTAAGTATTTTCTGTAGCTTCTGAAGGGCAGTACTAAAGGAAAAAATATGATATTTAGGCAAAATACATTTTTTTTTAAACATCTTCATTCTGTTCAAAAGTTTACACCCCTGGCTGTTAATGCATTGTTTTTTCATCTGGAGGTTCAGTGAGTGTTTGAACCTTCTGTAATAGTTGCATATGAGTCCCTCAGATGTTCTCGGTATGAAAAAAGATGGATCACAAAATCATACAGTTGTTGGAAAGGGTTCAAATACGAAAAAGATGCTGGAAAACCAAAGACTTTGTGGGACCTGAAGGATTTTTTCTAAAGACCAGCAAGCAGTTTAACTGTTCAGACAAACAAGTGACCATGAATCAGACCTATCCAAAAAAAAAAAAAACTACTGTGGTCATCCAAGTAACAACACAGTATTAAGAATCAAGCGTACGTAAACTTTTGAATGGGGTCATTTGTGTAAACGTCTTTTATGTGAAATATCCTATTCAGGTCAGTATTAAATAAAAATAACATGCATTTTGTATGATCATTAATATTTAGCAGATACTGCAAAGTGTATGTAAAATTTTGACCACAACTGATATATTGTCTATATATATACTTTATATAATAGAATTAATTTAATACAAATAAAAACATTTCATCTTAAAATTCAAAGTTGACTTTATTCTACCTCATTTCAAACTCAGGATTGATTTGGAATTTATCAGCAAATTCTCAGATTTCAGATCTGAAAGGCACACAAGTGTCTTTGTGCGTGTAGGTCACAGCAGTGAGTTATAAAGAACATCCGTGTACAGTTAGGATGTCTCTTTCATTGAGACCCGCCAGATATTATGATTCCAGGGAAGCATGCTGCATTTGTCTTCATTTTGTCAGACTGTCTTCATGCCTTATTATTAGTGGCTGTCAGAGCGAGAGAGGATGGGTGGGACGCATAGGCCGTGCTTGGTCTCACACACACACACACTGGCTGAAGGAGAGGACAGGAAACTCCTCCGCTTTACCCCAGACCCACCCTAGACAGCCTCAGATGCCCTTTAGAGATATCCCATAATGCCTCAGTCACACCAATGAAGGTCAACAAAACTCTGGCGCAGTTTCCGCACAATGGTGGCCACTCCCCTCGGAAACAGTCATCCATTTTTTATGGCCTGTGAGAAATGCCTTTGGTTTGTGATTCGCTAACGCCTTCGCAAACAAATAAACCGTACGGCTGGCTAACAGCATGGAATATTTACTTAATATATTCGCTCTTTCTCTCTGCGTGTTTGGCGTGTGATTTGTGCTGTGACTTATGCAGGCAGGCGCCGGGTGAATAATGACTGCACGTCTGCAACACAGAGTTGATTCCAGCACTCAGGTGGAGAGAGAGACAGACTACAGCTGTTACATAAGAAAAAACAAGACGTTTCAGTGGCCACAACACCGCCGAATGCACCGTTACACTGATGCCCAAACTGATCAGACTCCATGGCAAATCACGTTATTTCTCTGCCACTATCAGCACCAAATATAAATGCAAATAATGACTGTTTTCAGACAGGTTTTGAAATAAAACTGAAATGGCACACTTCACCTTATTACTCCTAATACTCCAAATACTAATGTGCATCTGAACTTCTGACTAAATCAAAACATGATTCTGTTTATCTGAACAATGACAAAGTGTTTAGGAAGCTTCTTTGGAAACAATTATTATTTATGTGATTTAATTTGTCACCACAAAAATTATACGCAAAATGACATGAGATGAGATTCACACAAATCAAAGATGGATTTTTCTTTAATCCTCAATATGACTATTAATTGATCTCATGAATATCTAATTTGACAGCAATATATTTCTATAGCTAAAGACCGAACAAAACTGTATGTTTGACAGGATATAGCCATGAAACCTAGTAAATCTACTACAAAATTAACTTAAGCTTAAATTTTGGTCTTTCTTTGAATGGAAAATAAATAAATAAATAAAGTGCATTTTGAAGCAAAATGGATTGTGGAAAACATTTAGCTTACATTTTGGTCTTCTATTGTATGAAGAAAAAATATACACATATATATATACATATATACAGTGGTGTGAAAAAGTATTGTATCACCACCAATTGTGGGTCAGTTCTTCTCCCACTTAAAAAGATGAGAGAGTCCTGTAATTTTCATCATAGGTATAACCTCAACTATGAGAGACAAAATGAAAAAAAAAAAAAATCCAGAAAATCACATTGTAGGATTTTTAAAGAATTTATTTGCAAATTATGGTGGGAAATAAGTATTTGGTCACCTACAAACAAGCAAGATTTCTGGCTCTCACAGACCTGTAACAACTTCTTTAAGAGGCTCCTCTGTCCTCCACTCGTTACCTGTATTAATGGCTTCTGTTTGAACTCGTTATCAGTATAAAGACACCTGTCCACAACCTCAAACAGTCACACTCCAAACTCCACCATGGACAAGACCAAAGAGCTGTCAAAGGACACCAGAAACAAAATTTTAGACCTGCACCGGGTTGGGAAGACTGAATCTGCAATAGGTAGCAGCTTGGTGTGAAGAAATCAACAATTATTAAAAAATGGAAGACATACAAAACCACTGATAATCTCCCTCGATCTGGGGCTAGATCTCACGCAAGATCTCACCCCGTGGGGTCAAAATGTTCACAAGAACTGTGAGCAAAAATCCCAGAACCTCACGGGGGGACCTAGTGAATGACCTGGAGAGAGCTGGGACCAAAGTAACAAAGGCGACCATCAGTAACACACTGCGCCGCCAGGGACTCAAATCCTGCAGTGCCAGACGTGTCCCCTGCTTAAGCCAGTACATGTCCAAGCCTGTCTTAAGTTTGCTAGAGAGCATTTGGATGACCAGAAGAGGATTGGGAGAATGTCATATGGTCAGATGAAACCAAAATCGAACTTTTTGGTAAAAACTCAACTTGTGTCGTGTTTGGTGGAGAAAGAATGCTGAGTTGCATCCACAGAACACCATACCTACTGTGAAGCATGGGGGGGTGGAAACATCATGCTTTGGGGCTGTTTTTCTGAAAAGGGACCAGGACGACTGATCCGTGAAAAAGAAAGAATGAATGGGGCCATGTATAGTGAGATTTTGAGTGAAAACCTCCTTACATCAGCAAGGGCATTGAAGATGAAATGTGTCTGGGTCTTTCAGCATGACAATGATCCCAAACACAACGCTTGGGCAACGAAGGAGTGGCTTCGTAAGTAGCATTTCAAGGTCCTGGAGTGGCCTTGCCAGTCTCCAGATCTCAACCCCATATAAAATCTTTGGAGGGAGTTGAAAATCCGTGTTGCCCAGCGACAGCCCCTAAACATTACTGCTCTAGAGGAGATCTTCATGGAGGAATGGGCCAAAATACCAGTAACAGTGTGTGAAAACCTTGTGAAGATTTACAGAAAACGTTTGACCTCTGTCATTGCCAACAAAGGTATATAACAAAGTATTGAGATGAAATTTTTTTATTGACCAAATACTTATTTTCCACTATAATTTGCAAATAAATTCTTTAAAAAATCCTACAATGTGATTTTCTGGATTTTTTTTTTCCCCTCATTTTGTCTCTCATATTGAGGTATACCTATGATGAAAATTACAGTCCTCTCTCATCTTTTTAAGTGGGAGAACTTGCACATTGGTGGCTGACTAAATACTTTTTTCCCCCAACTGTTAGATACATAATATATATATATAAGATAGATATATATATACATATATATACATACAGTGGGTACGGAAAGTATTCAGACTCCCTTAAATTTTTCACTCTTTGTGATCTTGCAGCCATTTGCTAAAATCATTTAAGTTAATTTGTTTCTCTCATTAGTGTACACACAGCACCCCATATTGACAGAAACACACAGAATTGCTGACATTTTTTCAGATTTATTAAAAAAAAAAAAATGAAATATCACATGGTCCTAAATATTCAGAACCTTTGCTGTGACACTCATATATTTACCTCAGGTGCTGTTCATTTCTTCTGATCATCTTTGAGATGGTTCTACACTTTCATTTGAGTCCATTTGTGTTTGATTATACTGATTGGACTTTTTTAGGAAAGCCACACACCTGTCTATAAAGACCTTACAGCTCACAGTGCATGTCAGAGCCAATGAGAATCATTAGATCAAAGGAACTGCCTGAAGAGCTCAGATACAGAATTTGGCAAGCACAGATCTGGCCAAGGTTACAAAAAAGATTCTGCTGCACTTAAGGTTCCTAAGAGCACAGTGGACTCCATAATCCTTAAATGGAAGATGTTTGGACGACCAGAACCCTTCCTAGAGCTGGCCGTCCGGCCAACTGAGCTATCGGTGGAGAAGAGCCTGTGTGAGAGAGGTAAAGAAGAACCCAAAGATCACTGTGGCTGTGCTCCAGAGATGCAGTCGGGAGATGGTAGAAAGTTGTAGAAAGTCAACCATCAACGCAGCCCTCCACCAGTCGGGGCTTTATGGCATAGTGGCCCGACGGAAGCCTCTCCTCATGCAGACACAAAAAAACACCTGACGGACTCCAAGATGGTGAGAATAAGATTCTCTGGTCTGATGAGAAAAAGAGAGAACTTTTTGGCCTTAATTCTAAGCGGTATGTGTTGAGAAAACCAGGCACTGCTCATCACCTGCCAATACAGTCCCCACATTGATCATGTGTCCAATCATGCTGTGGGGGTGTTTTTCAGCTTCAGGGACAGGACGACTGGTTGCAATCGGGGGAAAGATGAATGCGGCCAAGTACAGGGATATCCTGGATGAAAACCTTCCCCAGAGTGCTCAGGACCTCAGACTGGGCCGAAGGTTTTACCTTCCAACAAGACAATGACCCTAAGGACACAGCTAAAATAACAAAGGAGTGGTTTCACAACAGCTCTGTGACTGTTCTTGAATGGCCAGAGCCCTGACTTAAACCCAATGAGCATCTCTGGAGAGACCTAAAAATGGCTGCCCACCAACGTTTACCATCCAACCTGACAGAACTGAGAGGATCTGCAAGGAGGAATGGCAGAGGATCCCCAAATCCAGGTGTGAAAAACTTGTTGCATCTTCCCAAAACGACTCATGGCTGTATTAGATCAAAAGGGTGCTTCTACTAAATACTGAGCAAGGGGTCTGAATACTTAGGTCCATGTGATATTTCATTTTTTCTTTTTTATTAAATCTGCAAAAATTTCAACAATTCTTTGTTTTTCTGTCAATTTGGGGTGCTGTGTTTACATTAATGAGGGAAAAAAATGAACTGAAATGATTTTAGCAAATTGCTGCAATATCACAAAGAGTGAAAAATTTAAGGGGTTCTGAATACTTTCCGTACCCACTGTATATATACATACATACATGCATACATATATATTATATATATATATATATATACACCCATATATATATATATATATGTATATATATATATTAATATTTGTAAACAGTTTTGGAACAAATGGAAGTGAGTAAATGATGATAGAATATTTATTTTGGTGAATATTCTTTAATCCCTTTATGCATATTGACTGCTGAAAGAATTGAGATAAATCAATGATCTACTCCAACATGTCGAGTACAGTAGCAGCAATCAAGCCTATTGATTGCTGCCTATTGATTGCTACACTGCTCATAAGAAACAATGTGGTTCCAGTGAGCAACATTTACTTAACCAGCAGTGATGACGTCCAAGGAACCAGCGTTTTTGTAAATGCTTTGAAATGTCAAAATTGGCACCATGAGTTATTATACTTTCCTTTATTATAGACAAAGCCAGAGAAAGAGAGAGAGGGGGACTGTGACTGCCATTAGATCATAAAATCAAGCCCCAGGGAAACTCTGAGTCACTACATGACTGCTCACTACCAGACAGAGCCAGAGAGAGATGGAGTGGGAAAAGACATTTACTTAAAGGCATAGTTCACCCCAAAATGAAACTTCTCTCATCATTTATTCACCCTCACGTCATTTCAAACCTGTATGGCTTTCTTTCTTCTGTGGAACGTCTATTCCTGTAGAAGATCTATTCCTTTAACTGCAAGTGTCTTAACACCTACAAAAGCATGTTAACCAATAATATAAACCACAGCTTGTTATTCTCAGGTTGAAAAGAAGCCTCGATGTTTAAAGATCAGCTCATGAGACGGGACCCCGGTAGAAAGGCAATAAAAGCCCTTTCCACTGGTTTGTTCTGCAGAGCCACAATCAAACGTAATTAAAGCAGAGCATTCCGGCACTCCGAACCAACGGGAGTCTCCCATTCCGGCTCTAACGAGACAGAGATACTTCCACTTTACAGTCTCTGGATGACAAACTCAGAGCGCTATAAAACAGCACGCTAAAAAACTCCAGCACTGCAGGACGAAGCCTGAAGGCCACATCCAACCTGCTGTTCTGTTTGCATTCTTACAGCGCTCAGACGGATCCTTTCCTCTTAGTGTTTATTCATTTATTTCCATTCAGTTCCTTTTTTTTTTTTTTTTGTAAAATATTGCCAGTGTCTCTCTGAGTGCATAAGTTGGAATAGTGCACATAGTTGAGCATTAAAAAAAGAAACTAAGGGATGAAACTAAATGCACACTGCAGGTCAAAAAAAAAAGATTCTTATGCTCACAGAGCCTGCATTTATTTGCTCAAAAATACAATAAAAACAGTACAATTGTGAAATAATATTACAATTCAAAAGAACTGTTTTCTATTTGAATATATTGTAAAATGAAATTTATTCTGTGATGCAAAGCTGAATTTTCAGCATCATTACTCCAGTCTTCAGTGTCACATGATCCTTCAGAAATCATTCTAATATGCTGATTTGTTGCCCAAATATTTCTTATTATTAACAATGTTGATGCTCAATATTTTTTTGAAAACTGTGAAAACCATGATTATTTAATAAATATAGAGTTCAAAAGAACAGCATTTATTTGAAGTAGAAATGTTTTGTAACATTATAAATCTTTAAGTCTTAAATAAAGTCTTTAGTGTCATTTTTGATTTGCGCCCTACCGGAGAAAAAAAAAAAAAAAGAGCAGTAATACACGTCAAATCTCTCACTGAAGATGTATTTAATGAGTCTATACTTCTTTTAATAAAACTCTTTGTTAGTAAATGTAAAAATAAAATGAATACATTTAATAACAAAGCATCTTTTTTTCTTATATTTCTGGTTTGTTTATGTTGTTTTCGCTTTAATTATGTCCATCTCTTTAATCCCATGTCAATGTTTATTTACTGTGGATTATTAAACCACAGGAAGGGAGATTTTATAAAAGCTGCTTTAGAAAAAAATGGCCAATTCAGTTTTATTTTTTTTACTATTACAAGCAAAAGATCCAATGTAGCAACATGCTAGGACCACCTCGATGTGTAACCGCACAGAGACGACAGCATCTGAACACCATATAGTTCACGCCAGGGGTTTAGTGAATCATAAATGTACATATCAGCTTAATAATGTAGCGCGGATGTGTAATAACCTGCTGCCATTGTGTTCGTGTGATCTCTTGACAAGCTGTTAAAACAGTACATGGGCATTAATCTTGTTTACAAGTACGCCATTGTGCACATTGATTGTGTCTTGGGTTCGACTGTGCGGCAGGTGACGGGAGAGAACGAGAAAAGAGACAAAGAGAAAGAAAGAGAGCAAACCGACAGCTTCCCCTCTCCTGTTTGTCTTTACAGTGACGATTCCCATTAATCCACAAGCTCACAAGTTATAATGAAATTATTCAATGGGATCAAATTCCTTTGGCGCGACACAATGAGGAACAGAGAATTGAGAGGATTAATTTCCACAGTCGGATTTGCGCGCACTATTTGGAGATGGAGGTTTACATTTCTCCCCCCTCGTCACTAAAAAGTCAGACGCACTGTTCAGACAGATGTCTCCTCTCTAACGCTGTGTCTACACCACGAACCAAACGTCTACAGTCGATTAGAACAGGAGCGCTTGGTTTTGTCGCCTTAGCTTGCACCTCAACTGCAAAAGAGACGTGAAACGACTAAACGACAACATTTCCATTATAGTAAAACAATTTGTACTAAAGATGGGATATGTAAAGAATTGAATGATCCTGGTTCAGATTTCCCACAGATGACTGGTTTCTTATAGTAACAGTTTGATTAATGATTCTTTCAGTTCATTAAAGGAATAAATACTTGAAAAAAAGATCATTTCAATAATAATTAAAATTCAGTTGAAACAATTCGTGCAAAAGTTGTTTACATAGGCTTTTTAATGACTTTACAGTGTTTTTTGTTGTTGTTGTTGCTATAAAATCAATCCAATATGGCCTGAAACCATACTAAAACAAACAAAAAATGTATATTTATAAAATGCATAATATGCATCTTTAAATACACATTGTCATATAAATCAGTCACTAACTAAACTGATTTATTTGTCACAGCTAGTAGCAAACCAAAGAACAACTGACTCAAAAGAATCATTTGTTCAGGAATCAGACTACATTGATGGCACTGTATAATTCTGATTCAATGCAAAAAGAACTGATTCAAATGAGTCATATGTTCAGGAACCGGACAACACTGATTGCGCTGTATGTTTTTGTGTCACTAAAAACAACCAATTCTTTAGAATCATAGATTCGGGAATCAGATTACAAGTGTTTTTTTTTTGCCATGGTAACCATGTTAATATAATGGTATTCTTCATTTGAGTCTTGTGAATACATTGAAGTGGTATTTGTATAATATAAAATAAACATAACATTCAATATATAGTTTTTTTACAAATAGTTTATACAGTTCTTTAATTAACATAATAATATCGTTTATTAAATCAAACAATTTTAATAATAATATCCGTCATTAGAAATATGGTAACATTTACAATGGAGCCTGTATGCAATAGATGTACCATGTTTTTACTGAATATAAACTGTGGTAATTTTACGGTATTCTTTAAAGTACGGTAACTGTAAAACCAGGCTACATGAATATTCTAATTAAGTTCCATGGAATATCAGCATGGTGTCAGCATTGTACCTGACTGTACTCATATGGTAGCACAATTATTTTCAGGGAGAGAATGCCTGGCTGAGAAAAGAGTTCTTTCTGCGAGGTAAATATTGTTTCTAATGCCTGGCTGGATTTGGAGAAAGATGGGGAGGGTGTAGTTCAGCAGATGGAAAATTGAAAAGCGTCGAAGGACTAAATGTGTTCGGCTCTGAGCCGTCTATATATAGAGAGCGTTCCCTCAATGACAAATATATCTTACACTCCAGATACTGTAACATTAATCTAATGTAAAATATTATAAATAATTTTATCTCACATAACAAATATGGAGATATATTTATGTAGACGTCTAGGTACTTTATTTAAAACCTAACTTTATATTTAACATTTTTAATAAGAAGCATATAAATGCTAAATATTTGTTGCACACCATAACAAAAGTACCATGCAACTACATGCCATTTTACAACAAATACCATGGTATTCACTGAAGGATCTTGGTATGGCAATCATTCAGTGCCCCCATCTGATGCATCACTTTACCATAGTAATGCTATGGTTCTCTTTTGGAACAGTTAATCTAAATCGTAAATTCAGTTGTACAAATTACAAAAAAAAAAGAAATATATATATATCTATATAGGGTAAAATGTTTTGCACACTAAATATAATAAATAAAAATAAATAAATAAAAATACCATGATACTACCATGTTTTGGCCGATTAAACATGATGGTATTTTATTTTAAAATTTTAAATGTGTTCACCAGCAATTTAGCTGGACCACATAGTTTAAAACTCAATTTGGCATTAAATTAAGATGCTATTAAAATTTTATCCAAATACCAAAAGCAAACAACGCTCACATTTGAGATACTGTAAAATATCTAGTTTACAAACACTAAGCGGTTTCCCAACTTCTAAAGTGATGCTTGCTGGTATATGATAATAGAGACAACATCCTCTGTTCTAATTAAACCTCTTAAACAGCCACACCACAGCGGCGAGAGGAAAGACATCGTGTTGGCACGAGAAAACAACTGGAAATTATCATATAAAAGTATGCCGCAGAGTGCTGAAACGTGAAAGGAAGGAGGAAATGAGAGATTAACAAAAAAGCTAAAGAGACAGATGAAGAGAGCAGAATAAAAGACAGGACAAAAGAAAACACACGGTGTCCTAAAACACTGTAAGAGGCCAACGGATTGATGTTTTAATTTGTTTCTGTGTGAAAGAGGAGGAAAAAGAACTGGAGAGTAGGAACGGGGATCATAAAAAAAGTCCAATTGCACTACGGTTCCAATTCTTTAATGAATCTTGTTTAAGGATTCTTTTAGTACTTGAAGAATAATTGGTCCTAACTGGTGACGTGTGTAATTTTTTTAATGTTAAAATGTTACATTTGAAAATAATTACATTCCAGTTTGATGTGGCAAGCCAACTATAAGTGTTATTTCAGTATCATTACGGTACTATAGTTTTTAGTAATACTTTATAAGTGTTTATTGTTATATTTCTGTTTTAATTTTATTTTAGTTAAAATCTCAGTAATTTTGTTGTGTTTTTGTCATTTTTGTTGTTTTATTTTTTTACTTGTCCTTTATAGTTTTTATGATTTTTATTCATTTTTTGGAGTTATTTTAGAGTACATTTAAATGAAAATTAGAAATGTTGCCTTGGCAATAAGCTGAAATAAAAATAAAGTTTATGTTTTTTTATTTCAGTTAAAGCTTATTTTATTTTAAGTAACAATTGATTTTCATATATTTTCAATGAGATACTATACTATAGTTGTTATCAATATTTTGAATTCATTTTTTTTTCTATTTTCATTTTAACTTTAGTTAAAGGTTTTGTCATTTTGAGGTGTTTTTGGTTTTTTTTTTTTTTTTAATGTCTAGAGTTTTTACATTTTTACTTCAGTTTTAGTTTTGTTATTTTATTACAGTCCATCAAGTTTACATTTTAAAGTTTGCTTTTTAATATTTTAAATTTTTTCAGTTAAAGTTTAATTTTATTTTAAGAAACACAAGCTTTTCATATAGTACCACTCATATACTATTATAGTTTTCATTGATATTAATTATTTTTTTATTTTTACAGTTTCTGTTTTAATTTTAAAGATTTAGCAAATTTGTTGTGTTTTTTTGTCATTTCTATTTTTTTTTCCAAAGTCGTATAGTTTTTATTAATTTTTTTATTTTAGAAATTTTAGTACAACAACATTAACTAAATGAGAAATGGAAATGAGAAATGTTACTGTACTGTAAGTCAGCAATTGTAAATTGATAAACCCAGAAAAAGCACTGCTGAGGATTGGGTTCCAGTTCTGAATAAGACCCGGTTCTCGGTTCCCAACCCGAGCAGACAGAGAGGAACAGACAGCGCTTGTAGAGGAAGTGTCTCTTTTGGGGAAGGTGCCCTGCGTCCTGTTGAAATTCTGCAGGTATTTCAAGGTTGTTATCTATTTCAGATCAACAGTGTGGGTCAGGGTTCACGGCTGCCCGCGTTCCCCAATCCTCCACAGACCCGTGATTGACAGCAATCAGCATCTCGCCGGCATCACACGGGAGACAAAGTGAGGGTCAAGACAGCGGGCGATTTGGTCTGTCATTTTTAATTATCCAAATGATATTCACAGACAAAACCTCTCCCATCCATCAGGGCAGGGCATTACCATAGACAATGTTTGTTTAAAGACTGGCCTATAAAATCAAACAATTATGAATGCAGACAAGCCTTGCTATTGACTGCATAAGTAATAAGGGTGGATCTATCCCTCCTCCACCTTCTCCCTGTCCAAATTCCCACTGCTAATGAACCAGAAGGGCTGCGCAGGAAACAGAGGCCGGATCATCAAAATTCCTCGCTTTGCGCTGCCCATGACCTTTCCCCCCCCCCAAGATCCTTCAGTGACGTCCAGTCAGGTTTTATTGACAGAGTCTGAGCTGAAACTAAAGGGCTGCTGAACGCAGACTATACCGTTCGTACATTAGTATGCACTCGAAAGCGCATTAGCATGTATAGGCATGTTACGGCATTCTGTACCAAAGTATTTGACATTACGTCCAATCGCAAAAACTCCCGGTCCGCGCGACCACTGCGAGGGTCTCGAGGGCAGATCGTGTCTGGTCGTCACCCGCTCGGCGTTAACTGAGAGTATCTGTTCCACCTGCCACATGTGCTCACGTTCTACCTGTGGCCGGAAAACACCTGCCACCCAGAGACAGGAGAACTCAAACACACCTGCACACACACACACAAGCGCCAGCTGCTACTGTCTGACTGCCATTTCTCACCTGTACAAACTCAAATACACATACAAATATACACACACTATATATATATATATATATATATATGGTTGAAGGGGTTGCAGACATAGCTTGATAGGATACGATAGATAGATAGATAGATAGATAGTAAATACGAAGTTCTGTCATGAAACTCTAGTGGCGCAGGCCGATAGGTGCTAACGCAATCTGATATAATCACATCATTATTCACAAGGCGCAGCTGATTGGTTTCTTTTCACATCAGCAGCCAATGAGCTTGCTGCTCAACATTCAAATACTTTGCTAGTGCTCGCTGTAGCAGTTGCAGCGCACGTCAGAAACCCTCCCCCTTCCCCAGCTCCACCTGTATAGATCTGCAACGGGGTAATTTAATATATGTTATATATGGGGGTTATTTCATATATGTTATACAGTATGTGCAGAAGCAGTATTTCTTACATGCTCACAGCAGCATGTCTGTGGATGTACTGGCAATAGCAAGTCTCGGTTACTTGCTCTGCCGCAACAGTAGCAGAACGATTCTGCGAAGATCCAAAATCCAGCAATTAATAAAGGATAACCTAGTATGATTGCCATCGCTAAACTCTCCAAGAGTTGTCATGACAGAAATACTACAGTGCATTGTGCATGTTATTTTTGACAGACAAAATGTTACATTCAACTGTCGCAAATTTATTGACTTGTGAAAATGAAGAAAATGGTTTTGATGCACAAAGTAGTTTTTATTGTCTTTCAATCTTTCATTCAATACCTAAAATTTCAATAAAAGAGTTGTACTTTGCAATGCATTTTTATTGCATTTTATTATTTAGAGTACCATGTCATCATCTTTGCAATATGAGGATAACAAACTTTGTTGAAAGCAAGTGGGGCCTCAAAGTTGTTGTCTATGTAGGGCACTTTAAATGACTCGTTTATGAGGTTCTGTTTCAGCTAGGACACTGCCTTAGTAGGCAGCTAGCTATGTTTCCAAACAGTGCTTTAGTCTCAAAGCAAACTCACAGTAGTCTTCCTGTGAGAGTTCATCTCTATATCACATCTCCTCTGTCCAAACTGTACAGCATCCAGCAAATGAGGTGACATGCAATAAAGTGTGTGCTTGAGGAGGGTGCAGGTAGCAGGATGTGGCTAATACTCCAACAACACTGTGAGAAAGAAAGAGATCTAGATGGGAAGAGTGTGAAAACTCATCTGTCGTGTTGGACGGCAGTAGAATGGATGATCTGTCAGGAAGCCATTCGACACATGAGATGAGATTGAGCTGAGTGTGTGCGTGTGTGTTTGTGTGTTTATGGATATGTAAATGCTGTTCGCATTATGTTATGCAAGCTAGTGAACCACAACAAGAGGGGCTCTGACATGTTTGCTTTCAACAGCAAATTAGTGAATGAAGGGAAAGCTATGGAGATCCTCCGACAGCTGATGTAAATAAAAGAGCTAAAAGCAGAAAGCACTGACCTCAGACGCGCTCACACTGTGATCTCAAGCTCTGCGTGATGGACATCACAGAAAACACGTCTGCCTCGCTTTTTACAAATCTATGCGCTGTGAATGCAAGACAGACCTGGACTAATAGAGATGGAGATCAACTAAAACTGAAGCCAACAAAGAACAAAAAAAAAAAAAACAGCAAAGAAATAACAGAAAATAAAATACTATTATACTGCTCATACTGAGAGTTAGGGATTTGAACAAACCCCTAACTTAAGTATTACATTTTAAATCAGGTGTATTTTGGAGGATAGGTGTGCTATTCATTTTCAAAGTTATTGGACTTACAATTTTTACCTGACTGATAATAAATTTAAAAAAATGTGAAAAAAAATCTAAGTCTTGCATTGACACCAGAATATAATTGAGTCTTCCGAGCAGAAATTTACTATTTTAGAAAAAAATCATGATCCTAAATAAAATAATGAGCCATACATAATAAATCAAGGGTGATTATTACTCTACATTAAAGAGTTATCACAGGAATATCTGTGTGATTTAGTCGTTGCTCTGTAATGTGTTAAGTATGCTCATGGGCACTGTTTTCTGCATAATGGTGAGCTTGTTAAGAAAAGTTATTTTTGTGCATAATGACGTTATGAGAAAACAGCAAAAACCCCATCCATTCCTTTACAAACACACAGCTTGGCTAGAAAAAATTACATTTAGTTCTTATTTTTTTCACCCTCATGTCATTTTCTTTCTCCCATACAATACAAAAATAGATATTTAGAAGAAATTGTATTCTGTTATTTTGCATAAAGTGAAGGCATATGGTGACTGAGGCTGTGTTGTAACACTCATGATGGTCATAAAAGTAGAAAAAAAGATGATGTCGTGACGGCTTTTTTTTTCTTTTTTTTTTTTTAAAAAAAAAAAAAATGAATTAATCTTAATATGAGGCATAACTAAAAAAATATATTATGAACAAAAAATACCTGTGCATTTTGGTCTAGACTGCTGGCATGTATTTTTAATTGTCTTAATTTTTTTTTCAGGCGTAGTGTAAATTAAATAAACTGAAAAAAAAATTTAATCTGAAGCCATTATTTTATTATTGGAAGTAGTAGTAGTGGAAAATTACAATACATAAATAAATACATCTGCAGCCTTATTTATTAGTAGTAGTAGTAGAAGTCGTATGTAGTGGTGGTGGGAATACAAAATACATTCATACATAAATAGATGAAGATAGACGACAGACAGGACAAGACAGCCAGACAGACAGATAGATCGATAGATAGATAGATAGATCGATAGATAGCTAAACAAGCTGAAATTAAATGAATATCTTCCCCTCTGCTGCTCTCAATCTTTCCCATATAATTACCATATCATTGCTTTTTTTTTTTTTGTTCAAAGACAACATGATGGTGAGTAAATGATGAAAGAATTTTTATTTTTGGGTGAAGTATCCCTTTAACCTCTAGAACTAATGACCCTAGCAAAGTCAAAATGGACGTACTGTATAGCTCTCAGACCGGGGCCTGACTAAGGTTGGGATTCCAGAATCGGATACTTGTTGTCAAATTAAAAATTCGATTACGCCTATCGATTCATATGCACTTTTTTTTCTTCATCTGTGAGGACCGGACCAAGCGCTCCAAAGTTTGGCTACATTTGCGATCAGAAGCCAAAAAAGCTAAGTATAATATCTGTGATAGCTAAACATGTTGCAAGAGAGGTGTCACCACCAACATGACAAAGCACTTTAATTAAATAGATCATTAAAGATCGCGAACACAATTCAAACACCAACGTGATTCTATTCATTAATCACAATGATTCGTCTGTTTCATCCCTCACCCTTTGACGTGTGATCAATGTTGTGATCACTTGGCTCGTCCGTGCAGCGTACGATCACACCAGTCAGTGTGATTTGAACATTTAAATCTGCATCCGCGCTGCCGCTGACCTAAAGAGAGCAGCTGCCTGTCATGAATGAAACAGCTTCACAGTCTTTTCAGCCACACAGTATCATTATTTCTGTAACAAACATTCAAATCACAGTACTGGGATAAACGTTTATAGTTCAGATATAAACTGTGTGTACGATGTGGTAGCGATTAAAATAGAGTAAATCACCTTTCTGAAAGTAATTTGACACTTCAAATGAAGATTATCCTTTACATTGTTTCACCAGTAGGTGGCGAAAAGGGGCTGTTAAAATGTATTTTTCTTTGAATCATACATAAGATTCGTTCAAGAACGCTGATTCATCCAGTAATGAAACAAGTACATCTTGAGGGAGTCATTTAATCATTAATTCATAAAAGACATGTGATTTTGTTTAGTTGTCTAATGTTTTTTTCTTCAGATTCACGAGAGAACCACAATTTCCTTTGGGGAAAAATTATCCAGAATCATGCAGTTCTATTTTGCACACAAACAACTCTTAAAGAGTCCAGTTTTTATGTAGCCTGTTGATTTTTGTTCATGGTATTCAGCTCCAATAAATGGTTTGCAAAAAAGAGGCACAGGATAAATGTTTGATATCCTTATTTAATCACATTGGAATCGAAACTGGGAATCGAAAAGAATCGGAATCGGAATTGATCAAATTCAAACGATACCCAACCCTAGGCCTGACATCCCTAAAACCATCTGCATGTATGAGAGGATCTTGACGTCTAGAGGATAAGGTGCTTTGAGGTAACAAAACACCCTCCCTGCGTGTTATTTTCCTTCTCTGCCACCTTCTACCTGATCTCACCGAAGAGCCAGAGAAGCGTGATGGCGATTCCTGTGAACCGCGAATCAACCTGCGATTACAGCCGGTGACAGCTGCACACAGACGGGCTCAAAGACACTGCCTCGCTCCGCCTTGATGTTATGCAAATGTAAACAGCTGTCATTTCTAAAGCTGTCGTCTTTGCGCTTTCCTCCGGTGTGAAGATCGAAGGGTTTTCAAAGTCTCGGTGTTTTCTTTTTTTCAGTCTTCTCTTTTTTAATCCCAGCTCTATCATCACAAACAAGCCAAAAACAACAAAAAGACGATGCTCCAAATCAAACTACAAGAGAACGAAAGAGAAGAAAGTAAATAAGGAGTTGATGAAAGATTGCGTGCTGGAACCTGAAGCTGCGAGACATATTAAGAGGCGTTTGGTGTCCTGTAACCCCATCACTCGCCACAGGTGCGCACACACACACACACACACACACACACACACAGAGATGCAGGCAGTAATTAAGGCTCCCTGTCGATCAGTGTCTCTGAACACTCTTCATCCTTTATCACTAAAACACATCAAAACCCACCGATAAGCAATAAACAACAGCGCTGTTAATTTGTTCAGTGACGATCAGAAAGTTTCTGACATGTTGTCTGGCACATCCCTGTTATGAATGCAAAAACAGCAGATGCCCAAAAGAGAGCGATCTGTGTCCACATAACAGCAGAAAACTATATCTATATAGATATCCACAAAACTGGAAAGCCTGCCACAGTCTGCACGTTCCCCACCCTGCTGTTTATTAAATATTTTGGCACATTTGAATATGCTTCCATACCAATAAGTCTATAGCAGTTTAAATATATTCCCTTCCAAAATCAGAACAGGAAATGCAATTCAAGTCTGGAGATTCCATGCAGGCCAGTAGTCCTCAACCTTTTTGCCCTCCACGGCCTTCCATACTCCATAGTCAATATTCAAAGGCCCATGACTTTTATAGTTGCTTGTCATTTATTAGATAAGGATTAAGGAGATGCTCTGATGTTCACTGAAGTTTTCCGTGTCTTTTTCCCGTGTCACCTGAAATGTTTCCATTTTGAATCGTTGTTACCAAAGGCGAGACATGTGAGGAAAAAATAAACGATCAGTTGTGGGACTATATTCTGTCATAAATCGCATATCATTTATTGCTGAACTTTCTACGGTCCGTTACTGGAAATGAAATGAAATTACTGGTTGATATGTCCCGATCTCAATAAAGTTTACACACGCTTTTGGTCCGTGAATTAGATCTTGCTCGAGAAGTGCGCTGTCGTGGTTTGGCCAGGACCGGTTCCAGAATTAAATCAACATATTTTATGTTCCGTCCATTGCCAATCACTGCTATTTTAAGAGTGAATCCCGCATAAATATGCGGATGTCATTCCCGAAACTTTGCAAGGTGTAGCCTATGTGTCCGAAAAACGAAAGTTTCACACAAATTCTGAATGGATTATAGCCTATCCTAGAAAGCGCGCAAAGCATGCTCCCTTTATCACTAAAAAGCATCACTCATCTTTGTTCATCGCGATCTTACAAAGTTCTGTTATAATCAATGAAGCTCTCTAAACTGCACAATGAATCTCTTATTTACATCGCGTCTGCACTTAGTCATGAGATGATTCACGAGGGTGCAAAACTGCACTTAAAAACTGCGGTGCTTTCAGCGGTGAGTGAATTCTGACAAAACGTTTCTGATTGGCCATTGCGTTCAAGAAATCAACAGACATGTCTGCTTGGCATGGTATGGTCTTAGCAGTGCTGCAACAATGTTGCAACACAAATAGTAACCGTATGGTGTTGATCTATGTACTGGTAGCCCTTGCGCTACAAGCGTACTTTTCTACAAGTCCATGCGAGACGCTCCTTTCCTTGTGCGGTCGTATAGCGTCACGGGATGTAGCCACTGCTTTAAAGTTAATTGCCCCCATTGTTTTTTTACCCTCCCAATGCAACCCTATGTATATATATATTATCTAGATAGACCTTAGGAGATATATCTATACTTAGATAATTACATATATATGTTTTTTACATCAAATTCTACCTGATAAAATACATATTTATGGGGATTTTATTATTTGTCCGGTCTAGGTAAAGTTTTCCAGACTGTGGGAATCATGGTGGTTGGAGGGGGTCAATAAAACAAGGATATCTGTTTTTTGTTGTCTTGTTGTTGTAGCAAACAATGTTTATTTAATAGTTGTTGTCTTATATTAATCAATTTAAGCCATATTGAGGCCTCCCTTAGAGGTTTGCTGAGGTCCGTGATCTATGCCTACTCATGTGAATTATTGCATCGCTTTATTTATTTCTTTATTTTTTAGACCTTATATAAAGATTAATTCATTAAAAATGAATTTGTACCACAGGCCAGCTGTTTCCCACATGAGCACTATAAACTTGCACTCATTGAACAACGGATCTAAAATACAAATGCTTCACAAATACCTACAGTATAGATAGGCTTTGCATGCATGAATATCATTCCATTAGATAACACAAATATCAAAACCAAGTGGCATTTATATGAAAAAAAGATAGCAAAAGCACTTTTCAAATGAAAAACTATCACAAAATAAGTTATAAATTATATAAAGGCTATAAATAATGTTGAAAAATGTTGAAAATACCACTTTGTGTTTCTAAAGCAAACTTGAGGTGAACTGACTTCATGCAGTTAAAAAAAATAGTGATCAGTTAATTAAATGTAAATGCAAAATGGCTTACTAAAAGAGAGCACAGTATCGTATGCTTGCAGATGAACGACACTGGCTTTAATATTTTGTTATCTTATGCAATGATATTCAGACATTCTAGTGTGACTTAATTGACCAAATTATTCGGGGAGTGCTGCAACTCTGCTCTAATAACTGATTTTAATTAGTTTATTTATTATTTTATTATCAGTTATTATTTTGAATCAATTTATTTTTACAAGGCAAAACAGTCTGGCATGATAAAAACACACCTTTTCTCTTTCTCGCTGATGTTTTTTGAAGCACTGCTCATCTGATGGCAGTCAAGGTCAGGCCGTATGGCGGCTCCCAAAACATGCGTGAGCATAAACATTTAACGGCTTTGTAAGCTATCTATTAACTCACGGCTAATTTACTGACGAGTCTTATCTCCCAAAAAGAACAGACAATGGTTCAGTCTCTCTCTCAGTGCTGTGTGTCTATGACCATACAGCGCTTTTGCCCTTCACAGGCAGCAAAGCTCTCATCTGCCTTAAAACCAAACCCAGCATCTATAATTCATCTCTTGCTAAGCATGATCTGGGTGATATAAATGCTATTATTTAACTGGGTGGAAACGTGGAGCGCTTTGACAGAGGACTTCTGAGCTCTCCGCTAATGACCTAGCGCTGCTGTCAGAATCAATCCAGCCCGCTGCCCACGCAAATGACAATGCACTGTGGAAGTGGACATAACGGTCATTTCTGTGGCCCGGAGCGCTGGCACTGCCTGTGCTGACACCACTGGGACCGTAACACCCTCGGGCCAACAGAGAGGCTATTGGAGGAAGAGCAGGGTGCACAGAAAAAAGTTTTAAAGGTACAGTAACAATTTATTTACTGTTGCAAGAAATCTTGCAAAGTAAATATTCTCTGTTTTGATATTTACCTCTCTGTATTGGACCAGAAACGGGCCTTTTCTAAAAATATACAAATGATGTGAGTTGTGGCAGAAAAAGACACTATTGATATTACCGTGCCATGCCTTTAAATAGTAGTGAGAGAGTAGAGCGCCACAACAGCTGCCTTCACACAGACCTGCATATTAAAGCAGCTAATTGATTATCTGAGTTGACAAAACTGGGTGTTCAATGTGTTCAAGCTTATTTGTGCACAAACAAAGAGGCACAGAGGGTTTTCTGTGCTGAAATCTGGTCACTGGGTCAGCTGGTTCACATAACAGCAAACCACGAAAAGAAACAAGAAAACAAATTTTTACTTTCAAAGTGTTTCAACTATACATATTTGTAAAGCTAACATACATTTTAAGAACTATTACATTTTTTGCAAATGGCATTTGCAACACATTTTAATTCTATAACGTGATGCATTTCTGAATGAAATTTAGTGAAAAATTAAGATTTTAGGACTCGATTTTATACAGCATGTCAGAATTTGACTGGAATTTGAAAATCAATATTAGACAATCAATCAAAATCAATGATCAGAATCATTGGTTACAGTTTTTTTAAAGGTACAGTCACAGTTATTGTGTGAAATGCAAAAATCCAGTAATTTAAATAGAATCAACACAATCTGGAGTTTCCGATGAAAGTTGAGAGTTTACCAATAGAAAGCTGCATAGTTTAAAAGTGACTTCTGTGTGAGCAGTGCTTTTGACAATTGACAATGGACCATTTTTTATGGAAGCCCGCTTCCGCCACTGAATAAAAAAGAAAAAAGGTTATTGCGACTTTTTATCTCACAATTCGGACTTTTTTTCACAGAATTGTGAGACATAAACACACAATTGTGAGTTATAAAGTCAAAATTGCAAGAGATAAGCTCACAATTTTGACTTTTTTTCTCAGAATTGCAAGATATAAACTCACAATTGCGAGTTATAAAGTCAGAATTGCGAGTTATAAAGTCACAATTGCGAGATAAAAACTTGCAATTCTGACTTTTTTTCTCGCAATTCTGATTTTTTTTCTTGCAATTCTGACTTTTTCTCACAATTCTGACTTTATTTCTCACAACTGCGAGTTTATATCTCGCAATTGACTTTTTCTCACAATTCTGACTGTTTTTCTTGCAATAGCAAATTTATATCTCACAATTCTGATTTATATCAATTCGCGAGTTAATGTCCAATTGAGGGGGGGGGGGGGTGGGGGGGGGGGGGGGGGGGGGGTAGGGGAGATGATATGTTCTCCGAATTGCGAGTTATATCTTCACAAAATCTGACTTTATAACTAGCCAAGTGAGTGGTTATAAAGGAGATTGTGAGGAAAAAGTCCGACATTGTGAGTTATATTCGCACAGTTTGACTTTATTTCTTCAGGAAAATTGCGAGATATTCACGCTGGTTGAAAGTTAGATCACGCATGGACGTATTTTCTCAGAATTGCGACTTTATATCACGCGGTTGCAAGTTTATATCACGCAATCTGACTTTATTTCTCAGAATCATCTGCGCGTTTACATCTAGCAATTCTGAATTTTTAACTCGCAATTGTGAATTTATCACGCAATTCTGAGAAGACAAGTCAGAATTGCGAGTTTGTATCATGCTTTCGGTGGAATCTTTAACATTAAATTAGAAACATGAATTTAAAAAGTCAATGGGGCTGATTTTGATTCCATGTTGCTTTTGTTTACTTTAAAGTGCACCACTTTGACATAACCTTAAAAACAGTATACCAGTATATAAAGTCTGCATGTCATCAATTATTCATCTTCTAAACTCTTAAAAATAAAGGTTCTTTATTGGCATTGATGGTTCCATGAAGAACCTTTAACATCCGTGGAATCTTTCAAATCCACAAAAGTTTCTTTATAGTTGAAAAGGGTTCTTTAGATTATTAAAAATGTTCTTTAAACTAAGAAAAATGGTTCTTTTAAGAAATGTTCACTGAAAGGTTCCTTGGGGAACCAACCTGCTACCCCGTTGTGTTGAAAACCCTTTTTTTGAACCTTTAATTTTAAGAGTGCACTACACCTGCCACATGAAGATGCTCTTGCATCTTCTAGACGATTATCTTGTATCTTGTTTAAAAGAGGCCAAGTCACCATTACTAGTTCAGAAAGAACATAGTGAAGTGATATAAAACTGTAATGTTATCAACAAACCTGGAGCTATTTCATATTTCAAAATGAACCAATGAGAAACCAATATCAACCAACCAGAATGAAGAACTCAATGCTGTCGTAAAACAAAACTATAATATCAGTCAAACAAAAAAAAAACCAAAGACATACGAAATGAGAATCAGGGTACCTATGTAAAAGCACTTATGTTTGGCGGTAGCAGATAGCATGTGATGATCCATCGTTATGATCAGCTAGGGTGCAAGGAGCCATGAGATGAGCAGTACTTCATCTTGGCTTTTAATCCAGACCACAATATCAACAATCTTTAGTATATACGTAGCTCATAAAAGCACGCATTTACGCACTGATCAAAGAGTGAGCCTCTCTCACGCGATAGTCGGCAATCGTTAAGCTCAAATCGGATATGTCATTCGCATCACCTTATTAGTTCCACACTTCTTTCAAGATCACGTCACCAGCTCGATGCAATGCTTTATTGGTTGTATAGTACTCAGTAATCCTATAGCAACTATTAGTACACAATCGCATCCCATTAAGCTGCCGCACAACGAAGATTAATGGGGACAATTTTCCAGGAACAAGTCCTTCCTTGAAAAGGCCACGCCTCGACAGACTTCCAGCCTGGTATTGGTGTTAATTATAAATTTCCGCTTTGCTGTCACACACTTAACCTGTCGTAAGGGAATAGCGCCGGCAGTCCGGGGACCAGCGAACCGCTATTTAAATATTCCTAATCCGCTTTTGTGGACACAGGTGACTGATGTAAATTGCACTTTTCGTTCTGTGTCATTAAAACGAATTTGAAAGGACATCAGTGCTGTAGCTAAGCATGGATAAAAAAAGTTTTTTTCTACCCTATGAGGTGAAATACGAAAATCACCCCCCTTGAGCTTTCCTGAAACACCGGTAGACTGAGGAAGTGTCATCCTTCATTTGCTCACATGCTAAACAGCTTAGAGACGCCACATCTATCCTGAGACAACAGACCTGTAATCTCTAAACACACACATTACTACATCTGTGACGGATTTCATTCATCCAGGTCATTGTAGAACGCCTGCTAGAACTTATTCATAAGCTACTGGATTTTGCTGTTCATCTTAAGTTACTTATGAATATTTACAAACAACAGATTACTAAATGTCTGACGTCAAAGACGTCCAAGATGGGAAAACATAACTTTTCATGCTGCCTTCAAGTCCTCTTTGGAGTTCTGTACAACTAAAATCGTAATTACATTAAATTAACTTGTTTTGGTCAGAATATAACAAGCATATTGGGCATTTTCATATTTTTGGCTCTTTTTCACTTCTCTCTTGTAAAAGTGCTAGTAAAACAAAATGAAATGCACATTAAATTGTCATTTTTATGCTGCCACAGAAAATCTGGCAACTAGAATTGGTAATTTCTTGTATTTACTACAGTTATTCTTTATAAGCCGTCCGCAAATGGCATATAAAATAATTTGCACAGTCTACATTAACTCACTGATTCAACTGAAATGTAAATGTGACCAGTAATATGTTTATTCATCTTGATTTGAAGGCAGTGTAAAAAACTTTTAGCAAAAAAATACCACAACATTTATGAAAACAAAGTGTTTCGGCAAACCCCTGTGACAAAAACAAAAAATTATGCAAGAAGAAAATCAGCTCATACAGATCTTTTTTTCTTGCTTTCTTAAATAAGAGAGGTACATACAGATTCATGATTACATTTCAACTTGTGTGCATTACATAATTTCCATATTAAATATGCATATTATGTTACATACCCAATGTTGATCTCAAGTTAGTCTCAAACCAAAAACATCAGGGTGTTTTGGATGAACAAAGACAGTTGAAAGAGTTCAAACCTTATCTTACCTGCAGGATGTGGCTGCCAAGGTGAGGCTCAAAGATCTCCGTGGCAACAGCGCTGGGGCTCCGCCTCCGCTGGGACCCGATAGCTGCGGAGAGAAGCACACAGCATGAGTACACTCGTGTCGGCATGCACACGCACGCACGCTTCCGCTTTAAATCCAAACCAACTTGGAAATGGAGTCCACCTGTGTGATTTTAAACAGATACGGTAAACTGTTGAACAAACACTTCCGCCCCAATAATATTAAGCCCCCGGTACTGTAAATACACAGATGCAAATCAAAGCCTCAGAACGGCTCCCTTCTGCATATTCAGCCGGGCTCGGCGCTACAAAGCCCGCTGTTTATAGCAGCACTAATATCGCCACAACCATTGAGCTGCAAAGCACCCGGAGAACAGTGCCCTCAGGGCATTTTTTCCAAGTTTCCAACTTTAAAGTCGACTCAGGCTCTGCTAAAAAATGGCCTGGGGTGATTTCAAACTTAACAGACCTTGTCCCACCAGAGCTCATTATAGAGAATTTTATAACAAAGTGCTCTGTACTTAATTTTCCAAGCCTAGCCAGGCGTTCGGGTAATGTTGCTGAATTAAGTGCAATTAATGATGTAATAAAGCACTGAACGGCCTTTAAGGATTCTCAAGGACCAGCAGCAAAAAATGCTTTGCAATTCGGGAAGGGTGCAACGGGGAGAGGAGGACGTCATGCCCCAGGTGAGCAGCATGAGAGGGGCCGAGACACAAATGAGAGGCCTCTGTCCTTCAGAGAGCCTCAAGCTGGGTAAACACACTTTTCCCCTCCGGCAATGCTTTCAGCATTAAGCCCTATGTCCGCCCCGGAGGAACGTTCGTGCCACAACATGAGCGGGAAGGGCAGCGGCAGCGTGAGAGAGAGTGGGAGAAGGGAGAGAGAGAGAGAGAGAGCGAGAGAGAGAGAGAGAGAGAGAGAGAAGAGCTGAAGATGATAGCGCGAGAAGAAGAGCGGACGAGAGAGAGAGAGAGCGGCTCTCACTCGGTCTGGAGTGCCGGGGTCAGTAGCCGCCACTGCGGGTGGAAACATAAACAATCCTGAGCTGGTGGGACTCGGACACGGCGGCTCGCAGCGCACAGCAGAGGGAGCTCTTACACCCTGAGGATCGCACAGAAAACATGCACACATACCTGCACATCAAACACAGCGTGACACACGCATTCATGCACATGCAATCAGCGCACACATGTGCTTAATAACACACTGGAGCTTTTGGGACAAACGGAAGTCTGTCTGATGTCGAGTTTGGTTTGAAAAGATTTGGCAACACAAACAGGTCCAATATTGACACTTGGCAAAAAAACAAACGTGAATAAAACTGTAAATCAATGAATAAATAAAATGAACCTACAGTAGGTAAAATACATAGTAAAATTTGAATAGTAAGCAAACATTTACTATGAGTTTTTCCTCCCTCTAAAACCATGGCAAACATGTATAATATTATATACGTGTAATATAATAATAGATATGCGTAATATTCCTCACATTAAGCAATAAATAAAACAAAACAATGAAAAGGAAAAGAAAGAAAACAAGTCCACACAACAGTAACGACACAGTAAAATATACAAAATAAAAAAATATTAAAATATAATATAAAAATTATATTACAAAGAAAAGTCCCACACAATACAATAAAGACACCGTAAAGAATAAAATAAAATCAATAACAAAACCTGAATTGAACCCAGTGTGAACAAAGCATATAATGTGCTCTAGCAGACATCTGAACCCAAAAAACAGCAGTCCAAGTAAGTCAATGAAGAATATACCAAAGTTAAGAGGTCACTTGACCAGCTTCAAATTACCCTCCTCCTCCTCTCTGTACTTAAAGACGACAGCTCTCATCACACAAGGATCCTCTCTTAAGACCACCGCATGGAAATCAGCCACACGTCCTCCAAATTCCTTGACCTTGAGGAGCTTTTCAAACTATAAACTCTGCGCTTAATATTTCATAATGAAAAATGTGAACATGTTGAACCACAGATGAGTTTATCGAAACAAAGTACAAACCAAGTCAGCTGAATCTTAAAGCCTAATCTGTGGTGTTTTAAAAAATTCTGTCACATGACATGTCAAGGTTTCAACAGACTTCTCAACACAAACATGATCCAATGCAGACAGATCCATGATTTTAAGACATTTATAGACAGTATAAAGCAGCAAGTGCATTGAAAAAGGCAAATCTCTCATGTCCCCTGGTTTAACTACACTCAATACTGTCCAACGACTGTGTCGCCATCCCTCTGCACGGCCGCCCGAGCAGCCAGAGAGATTAATATAATTGCATATTGATCTCAGGAATTATGCTCTATTAATCTGCTTCATTTTGCTCATGACGCAAATGATATATGAATAAAGAGCTCGCGGGAGCACAGAGGCAACACAATGTCTGTCCTGCCATGATTCTCCATAATACATCTCCTCTAGTTTAGCTCTCTGCCATGGCAGATTGAGCACATACAAATATATTACGCCGGAAACACGAGCAAATACATCACGTCTGACCTAATAAGTCCCACACAATACAGTAACAGCGCTGTAAAATATACAGGGTTGGTGTATTGAGGACTGGTATATTGTCAAAGACATATAGGCTGATGCTATTTCATTCAGAGTATCGCCATCCCAAAAACGCAGTATCCTTGACGCCAATTCGTGAACATGCAAATGGACAGACCACGTCTGATATAGACTAATGGCATTTTATTATGAGACAATATTGTTTCCATTTGACACTTTCAATATGTAATGCTAGTCTTCAATACCCGCCACACCTCAAATAGCATTTGGTGCAAGACTGCAATAAATGCAATTTGTTACTCGCCGCAGTGGCAATTTCAAATCGCTTGTGCTATTAGAAAGTCAATTTAACTTTCACTTTTATAAGTCAACATTATTGCTATTGTTAATTTATTTCTCATTGAATTCGAAATTGGCAGCAAGGCATCAGACTGTCATTTTAAATCTGCAATAATTTCTCGTGAAGCTTAGACCTCTTATTCCCTAGTCCTGGATTATTGGAGCTAAATGGCGGTCCCTGGCTTCACCAAAGGCTCAGGGGCAGGTACTGTTACACAAATTGCCAATTCAATTAACGGAGTGTAGATGCTCAACTGGCAGCTGGCATGCAGGATGGCTATTTTGGCAAGTGTCAGGCCTAATTCATCAAACTGTCAATGCTTTCGCGGTCGGAAGCCATGGACAACGTCAAAGCCGTGAACGGCACAATGGGAAGTCGCATAATCCGTCGAAACTCATCATGTGTAAAGGAATGCTAACCAGTCACACTGAATCTGCAGCGATCAGGAAAGGCCTTCAGGATCTAACCGGGACTGTGAATGTGTTTTCTGGGAACTAGGGAATATCAGTCCAGATAGTCACAAAAAAACAGTTTTTTTTTTTCCTAGTTTTTTTTTTTTTTTTTCACAGGATTCAGAAAGTAAATCTGTCCCTCGACACAACTCTTTTTGTACAGGCAATGTCTAATGTTTAACTAACTCAATTCACATGCAAAGAGGTTAGCCAATCATAATAGCTATAAAAAGTCATTTGCATACATAATTCTTACATTCACAGTAGAAAAACCAACATGTTTACTTCCCAGGTGAGAAAGAGGGTGGAAAATATTCACATAACTAAATTAAGACTTTTAAAAATGAAAAGAATAATGATCAAAAATAGTAGGATATGGCCCCTTTAAAGTAAAATCAACTCATAGCCATTTTAACTTGAATAAATTGATGTATTTCTAGTTGATTAAAGGTATTTCATTAAATTGCATTACATTAAGGGTGTTTTCAAACTTGTAGTTAGTTCATTTTGTTCCAAAAATAAAAATAAAAATAAAAAATATTGGAAAAAAATAGTAAGGTTAGTAGTTGAAGATATATATGATGGGTGTTTTCAGACTCATAGGGAGTTAAAAAAACTTTAAATATAATTTAAAGTGGACTTTAAAATTAAAAATAAAATAAATAAATTGTCAAAAATTGTGCAAAATTACCCATTTAAGCAAACTGTCCATTTTTACTTACATACTTGCATTTCCAGTTGAAAAAAAAGATATTAAGGTATTACATTGCATGCTATTATTTTAAGGGTGTGTTCAGACTTATGTTTAGTTGAAGAAACGTTTACTACAATTAAAAGTGTACTTTAAAATTGAAAAAAGAAAAAAAAATACAATATAATATAATAAAAGGATCAAAAGTTGTAGAATATGAATAATTAAAGTGAAAATAATTCACAGCCCTTTTTATTTGTCCATTTTTACATGTCCAGTTGATTAAAGGTATTAAATTATAAGATATTGTATCAAGGGGGTTTTCAGACTTAGAGTTAGTTTGTTTTGTTTCAAAAAGGGACTAAATTATTTTAATGTTGAATCAGAGGTGGTCTCAGGTTTGTTTTGGTGTGGATCCAAGTGTGATTTCTGAATTCAAATATGTTTAAAAAACAAACTAAAGATCTGAATCAAATGCTCCAAACAAACAAGGTAAAAAATGCCCTAAATGAGAAAAAAAGGATAGTACTAAATTTTATCTTTCACAAATTAATTGATTCATGAAATGTACCGTTACATATCAGAATGAGTATGGTAGGAGGAGAGAAAATGAATAAGAGGGTTTCATAACGTCAAGTGAAAAGTTATTACACGCTAAAGAAAGATGAAAACAAACATTTCCTTTCAAATAAATCATTCACAATAAGACCAGGATACTACATGGGGTCATTTCTAATAACGCTGATTTAAACAGAACAATGTCAGATTTCTCTAATGTTTCACCTGGTTCATTTGCTTCAACGTCTGCTCTCATTAAACAGGAGTGAGTCTCGTCACGCAGTAATTGATAAAGCTCAAGGTGATCTCCGATCAGGACCGAATGGCCCATCGTGCACACACACCACAACATCTTGTGCACTTGTGTAGTCGCATGTAAAAGTGCTGTGAGTTAATGAAAAGATGAGACCGAACACAGCATGTCATTAGCTTATTCAGAAAATTACAGACTCTTCTTGTTTCATTGTTCAGTTGTCTTTGAACGCAGCAAAACGTCCCTCAAAGAGGAGGGCGGAAACCCAAGCCTGCATTTCAGAGAGAAACTCTTCATCGCAAAAGAGCCACGCTGATATTCACGAGATTATAAACCAATACCACAATATTGAGAAATCAGGGCAAATGGAAATTAGAGTTCCACGTTTCACTGAATCCAAACCCTTCATCAAAGTCTGCATTAGGGGAATTCAATTATACTTCCAAGAGCTCAAATGTCTACATTTTCTTTTCAGAAAATCACAGCTTCAACTGTTTCAGGATCCAAATGGTCATGTGGCCATAAAATGAAATAAAAATTGTGCATTTCAGACATATTCATCATAAACGTTCAAGTTGGCAGAAATAAAACTCAAAGGTAACAAGAAAAAGTTATGTGTCAAATAATATGTCGAAACAGAGTTACTATCAGTGTTGGGCAGTAACGCATTACTTAGTAACAAGTTACCGTAATTTGATTACTTTTTTAGTAACTGAGTAGTTTAACGCGTTATAATTTTCAAAATAGTAATTAGAGTATAGTTACAAGCCGAGGTCTCTATACGTTACTGCCGCGTTACATTGCTGACTGAATGCAGTGATTTATAATCTAGAGATTGTAAAAAGGATGTAGCACATGCACTGTCGAGTCCAGTGCCAGTGGATTAGAGACCTGCTCCCGCCAGACCCGACGCAACAGAGTGCGGCGCGGGACAAGATGGGCGAGTGCTGGTGCGGGCGGGTAGACACTCGCGTGTGTGCGGGATGCGGGAGAATAAAATGATTCACGGGACTCCCACAAAATAGAAATATCTAAACATAAAATATCTAAAACAAATAAATTGTTGCAACATGAACCAATATAAAATATAAACGATTAACAGGTGCAAGTGTATGCAGAGTTTCTATTTAGGCTATAACACGTGTTTGCAGCATTACGCAATGCAGTGCTGAAATTTGCATGCTCACGAATCCTCTCATTATAACACACGAATTGTAGACATTATGAAAGATTCATTATGCATATATTTATTGTGTTATAACAGAGATTTGTGAGATTGCGATGAACTGAGATGTCTTTTAGAGATTCAAAAACGCAGCGCTCTTTGCTGGCATTCTGCCATGCCAAACCATGCACGCAGCAGCCGCTTGCTTTAGTTAAAAATAACAGTGTTCTGTGAATGTTGATGCTTTAATAACAAATATTTATCAGGAGCGTGTATGCTGGGATTTCAGAAATTTCATGGAGAAAAAAGTAACGTAACTAGTAATGTAACTAATTACTTTTGAAATAAAGTAATCAGAACAGTAACGTGATTACTTTTAAAAGGAGTAATCAGTAATCAGTAATTTGATTACATTTTCAGAGTAACTTACCCAACACTGGTTACTATATATAATAAAATTTTATTGAATTTGCCGAGATATATGCACAGAATACACATTAGCTTGTTGATTAAATGCATACAAAATTATTTGAATTCTTAAATGGGTGAAACTTTAACTTTTTTAATATGTCAGTTGCTCTATATCACAAAATACTGTATGTTTTGACAATTCCACAGTAATAATCTATCTTTTCTAACATTTCAAACTGTAAGTCAAATCTTTCCTTCCCACCCGGTGTCCTTCAATCCAATAATCTGCTCTTAATGTTTTCACAGGTCAAATGTCATTAAATAATTTACAGTGGTTGGGATAATGACAGGACTGGATCGTTCTTCTCGCGCAGGCCTCTGAATAAGTGATGCCTGTGAAGATGGAGGTTGAAACATTTGTTTTAATTAGTTTCTTTTAACGTCTTTGACTGGTTTAAGTTTTCATGATGATGTGTTCAATAATCCATGCTCATCTTTTCTCCTCATTTATATCATCAAAATTTAAGCCGCTTCATTCTGTGCTAATGACGCATCGCTCACCCGCTGTCTCTCTCTATCTGTAGCTCTGCTCCAAAACCTGCCCATATAGACAGCTTTTAAGACCCTATGAAATCAAAAAAGAGCTTTTTGGCTTTTAATCCATGTCTGTTAATGATTAATGTCCTACACAACTTCCTGTTCAATGGGAAATATGTCAACACAAAAAAGCAAATTGCCCTTGAAAAAAAATGAAAATATTATATATTATACAGTGGGGCAAAAAAGTATTTAGTCAGCAACCAATTGTGCAAGTTCTCCCACTTAAAAAGATGAGAGAGGCCTGTAATTTTCATCATAGGTATACTCAACTATGAGAGACAAAATGAGAAAAAAAAAATCACATTGTAGGATTTTTAAAGAATTAATTGGTAAATTCCTCTGTAAAAGAAGTATTTGGTCACCTACAAACAAGCAAGATGTCTGGCTCTCACAAACCTGTAACTTCTTCTATAAGAGGCTCCTCTGTCCTCCACTCGATACCTGTATTAATGGCATCTGTTTGAACTCTTTATCAGTATAAAAGACACCTGTCCAAGACCAAAACAGTCACCACTCCCAAACGCCACCATGCGCAAGACCAAAGAGCTGTCAAAGGACACCAGAAAAAAAAAATTGTAGGCCTGCACCAGGCTGGGAAAACTGAATCTGCAATAGGTAAGCAGCTAGGTGTGAAGAAATCAACTGTGGGAGCAAATATTAGAAAATGGAAGACATACAAGAACACTGATAATCTCCCTCGATCTGGGGCTCCACGCAAGATCTCACCCCGTGGGGCCAAAATGATCACAAGAACTGTGAGCAAAATCCCAGAACCACACGGGGGGACCTAGTGAATGGCCTGCAGAGAGCTGGGACCAAAGTAAAAGGCTACCATCAGTACGCACTGCGCCGCCAGGGACTCAAATCGTGCAGTGCCAGACGTGTCCCCCTGCTTCAGCCAGTACATGTCCAGGCCCGTCTGAAATTTGCTAGAGAGCATTTGGATGATCCAAAAGAGGATTGGGAGAATGTCATATGGTCAGATGAAACCAAAATAGAACTTTTAGGTAAAAACTCAACTTGTCGTGTTTGAAGGAGAAAGAATGCTGAGTTGCATCCAAAAACACCATACCTACTGTGAAGCATGGGGGTGGAAACATCATGATTTGAGGCTGTTTTTCTGCAAAGGGACCAGGACGAATGATCCGTGTAAACGAAAGAATGAATGGGGCCTTGTATCGTGAGATTTTGAGTGAAAACCTCCTTCCATCAGCAAGGGCATGGAAGATGAAACGTGGCTGGGTCTTTCAACATGACAATGATCCCAAACACACCACACGGGCAACGAAGGAGTGGCTTCGTAAAAAGCATTTCAAGGTCCTGGAGTGGCCAAGCCAGTCTCCAGATCTCAACCCCATAGAAAATATTTGGAGGGAGTTAAAAATCCGTGTTGCCCAGCGACAGCCCCAAAACATAACTGCTCTAGAGGAGATCTGCATGGAGGAAAGGGCCAAAATACCAGCAACAGTGTGTGAAAACCTTGTGAAGACTTACAGGAAACGTTTGACCTCTGTCATTGCTAACAAAGGGTATATAACAAAGTATTGAGATGAAATGTTGCTATTGACCAAATTACTTATTTTCCATCATAATTTGCAAATAAATTCTTTAAAAAAATCCTACTATGTGATTTTCTGGATTTTTTTTTCTCATTTGTCTCTCATAGTTGAGGTATACCTATGATGAAAATTACAGGCCTCTCTCATCTTTTTAAGTGGGAGAATTTGCACAATTGGTGGCTGACTAAATGCTTTTTTTCCCCACTGTATATGCATAAATATATAATAAATAGAATATGTCTTTGGTTCAAAAATATTTCATCAATTTGTCTTGGTCAGGATTATAAAATTATAACTTAATCTAAAATATAGAAATAAAAAGCAGTATTTAATTATTGTAATATTTTGCTACTTCAATAAACACAATTTGTTTTATTTATACAAATTGACATGTATATTTCATTAATACAATTAAATAATATATAGCAATGGCTCTCAATAATGTCTTTGTTTTGTCATAACATAATCAAAAATATAAAAATGAGCAGCAGTATATAAGTATTTTAATATTTTGCTTAAAAATGTATATAAGAACACTTGATTGATGAACTGATTGATGAGTTGTTTGATGAGAAATGAATCATTAAACCAGTTTTGTTTGACTGATTCATAGAAAAGAATTAACCAATTCACTATAAGCCGAGTTTCATTACAGCAAAGAAATCTACAAAATGTAATAATTTAGTATGAATGAATGAGTATATATATACTTTTGTTCATGCTATTTTGGTTGATGTATCTGATATTTTTATATGGTTACATATGAAAAATATACTCTCATGATAATGCCCCTAAAATTCAAACGTTCTGAATAGTCAACTCAAAATCAGTTTATCTGCATAATTAGCTCTGAATCAGGTAGCCATAAGTTCGATGCATTACAGAGTGAGTTGTGCATCCAAAGCTCCCAAACCCATTCACTATTCTCAGTGTGACTGGTATTATCTCTGTGCCTAAAACACACATACGGCACAAACGCACGCGGCACAAGTGGAAATCTCCAGCTCAGTTGCTACGGAGATGCTAGATTACACCTTGAAGAGGCGCTCAGTGAGGAATAATTTCCTATGGAAAGCTTGTAGAGGCTCTGAAGTCCTCGCTGAAGTGATTTGGTATTTTATCATCGTGCTATTTCCTCTCATCACGAGCAGAAACAACTGTGTCAGATACGGAGATAAGAGGGCCGGGGGAGCGCGGGACACAAGCTCTCCAGCTGACAAGCACTGTCCACTCACGATCCATATCAAAACCGACGGTGAGCGAAACAGAGCGTCATCACACTCACAGCTCGCATTATCCTCAAAGCAGAGCCATTTCAAGAACAAAAGCCATTCATTTTCACCACTGCGGCAAAAAAATGGCAGTAAAACACAGTGAACATACACCTGCTGTTTTAACTGGAAAACCTTGAGAACGCTGAATCATTTGACAGAGTGACTAAAGATAATGGTTAAAGACAAAACCTAAACCACACTGTGATTTTAAAGCCTGTCACCTGTCAATGCATTTCTGTCAAGTCATTCATAAACATTCCTGCTGAAAAAACTACTTAAACCACTGAAAAGTGGCCAAAACCCCTTTAAAACCAGCCAACGGACCAGCCTGACCAGGCTTGGAGACCAGTTAAGACCAGCAGGCCTGGTTTTCATATATGCAATTAATCAAATTATTTGCATGAATATTTGCTGAGAAAAGTCCCCCTAAATGAAGATACTTCCGAGACATTATAGTATTTAAATTCATTCATAATTTCTTTAAAATAATATTTGAAAACACTATTAATCACAAAAAATTAAATATTATTCTTAAAAATAATATTAACCAATAATAATATCCCATCAAATCCATATGGTCTTGAACATGAAACAACATCCATATTTTGTTAAAGCTTTTTTTTTTTCATAATCATCCATCAAACTGCAGTAACTTTTTTCCACCTCTAAAACAACTTCCTTTTTTTTCTAGTGTAATCAAGGCCACATGTGTGGAGAAAAATAATTAGAGCTGTCAATCAATTAAAAGCATAAAAAAAATTAATTACATGACAAGCTGAATAATTAATCAAATTAACTGCATATATGAATATTTGCTGAGAAAAGACCTTAAATGAAGATAAGTCTACTTTTAATTTTTAAATCAAATTTAAATCATCATAATTAAATCGGGTAAATTCAATATTTTTGTACATTTTTCAATATTTATGCATAACAATTTGTATATACATATTAATAATTCAATTAATAAAACTGCTTTAAAATTACATTAACCCATAATATCAATCCAATTAAATACTTTTTGTCTTGAACATGAAATGACACCCATTTTCTTCAGGATAAAGAATCATGCACCAGGTCAGTTTGATTTCATGTTGACTTTAAGTCAAGGATGCTGTGCTATTCTCTGGTTCTCACGAGAGGCTGATGCTTTATTCCGACACCTCCGAAATGCATATGGATCTTTATATCCTGAGAGTCCCGGTTGCTAAATGCAGCTATCGATAGTATGCTCTGACGAGGAAAGGCAAAGGAGGACGATATATTGACATTGACCAGCCCAAGCAAGGTCAAGTTCAGGGGGCACCGCAACTGAATCAATACCACGGGATGAGCAAAAGAAAATAATGGGGGAAAAAAAAGCCTCATCTAATTTGGAAATGCATTCATTATGGCAAACCGCATTAAAGCACAAGGCAGGCTGCATGTGCTGCCCTGCAGTGCAGCCATACACACAAACAATCCATTACTAAAGTGCAGCAGCAGGCTTCTCTTCAGAAACCCAACCGAACCCAGTCAGGCCTGCAGGACATGTGCTGCGCAACAGTGGAACGCTGTCCCTTCTGACTTGAGAAGTGTAGGTAAATATAACAGAACTCCAACATTTCCTAGCATCCTGATTGGTGGATTTAGGCAAGCACTTGGTCAGCACTAGACTATAAACTTTGCTTACACTGTTTAATAATTCACACGCTGATGAAGCCGAGGGAGAAATTCTCAGCATGGATGATCCAGTCAAACAGAATACAATATTAAGACATTAACACAACCGCTACAAAAAATAAAACAACTTGCCGAATGAAAGACCAGACTTTTCCACTTTCCTCTAGTTCTGGAGCGGTTCTTTGTACTGAAACACATCACGGCGGATGTCATGGTTGAGGTGTGTTCTGCGAGGGGCTGAAGGAACATCAAGGCCGCTCTATGTACCATGAAGTCTGTGTTTTCCAGACACTTTCCTCTCACAGCTCATGACTCAAGCATTACATGCGTCTAACAGACGTGACACTAAAACCGTCTCACCACACACACATCAAAACATGAGCACTGAAACGCCACAATGTTGTCCTCCACAGATGTCCTTGACTTCAATACATCCTACCTGGCAAAATGCTCAAGACTAAGAGAGTTAAGATGATTCTGTGTGAATGTGCAGCCATTAAAATAAAAAAAGTGATCTCATTAGTATCTCATTTGTTTCTCCTAGACTGAAAATAGAGTAACTGAGTTGAGACTTTTGCTTAAATCTGCTTCTAAATGATTTCTCCTGAGAAAAAGTCTCCAGTAATTCTCACATGCATCTCCTCTAGAATTCTCTAGTATATTAATATGATATAGTAAATAATACAATGATATATTTGTAATATTCAGTGATGGAAAAATCTGCGCAATTAATTATTTTAACAGTCAAACAGAACAGTAGTTATTTGAAACTGATTCTTTACTTTAAATCCATTTAATTCCTAAACCTGTGTAACTTTCTTTTCCATTTATTCTCTAATTCTTATCTGATCAGTTAGAACAGATATGTTTTAATATATATGTAAGAATTAATACAAAGATAATCCATGTAATATTATACATGCATATAAGCATTAGCAAAACTAAAATAAAAAAAAAGGTTTGAAATCTTAATATTTTCATGTTATTCAGTGAAATTTCATAATACATCATATTTTACATATATATTCATCTAGTGGGAAAAAAATATATATCACTATAATATAGTATATATTGTATTTCTTCTAAAAAACCTTAATACTGGAAAAAAATTACTAACCCCCAAACTAACACACACACACACAACCACACACACATATAAATATAATTATGATAATGTATAGAATAATAAAAAAAAATAGGTATAACACTGTGTAATATTTATATTATATATACATATAAGTATTAGTAAAACTAAAAAAAGATAAATAATAAAAAATGTAAATATATATTTTCATGTGATTTCAGTTGAAATTGTACTGCCCCAAACTATTATTTTACATACATTCATCTAAGTGGGAAACATATTTGATGTGGGTTATACTTCAATAAAACATAAGTAATAACTCTAAGTTTCCTAAGTTATGAACAATCAACACCTGAGAAATAGAAAAAAAAATCACAAAGAACAGAAAGGAAACGACAATATAAGTAGACAGAGGATAAACTGGGCAGATCGGCCTTACAGCAGAATGATGCCTGAAAGGGGTGGATAATCGCTGTGTGCCATCAACAGAAGGTGAGCAGAAACGAGACTCAGGCGTCACGCTATTGAATCTATAACATAGATGATTACAGACACATTCAGACTGCACAGAACAATCTGTAATGCCACGGCAACCAGAGTAGTCGTAGAGAGTAGAAGAAACAGATAGCAGACAAAAGAGAGAGAGAAAAAGAGAGGTGTAGAGGTGGAAGACTGTACATGAGCCTCGGCGCTCAGACATTGAAAGGCTGATGTTTCAGGCTGCCAAACAACATAATGAGTCGTTGAGGCAGAAAAATATTAGCACCAGGGGAATATTTGGAATGTCTCTGGGAGAAAGACCACAGAGTAACTTAAGAGCAACCCACAAAGGCGAACATGAATCCTGTGGGAGAAGAGGAAAGAGGAGAAGGAGAGAGAAAGAGAGAGGTACTGTATCTGAGCCCCAGATTATAGTGATTGAACAGGCATTTATGTCATGATGCTACATGGAGGCTTTACAAGCTATATAGATAATCTTTTTTTTTTTTGAAATGACAGACAGTCTCAGTAATGCTACACTCAAATAGACATCAGATAAAAAACAACAACAACTACATCTAATTGTAATAAAAGCATTTAAAAGAGCATATATAAATCAGGCACATATGTGACCTGGACCACAAAACCAGTCAAAGGGGTAAATTTTTTAAAATTGAGAATTTTAATCATCTAAAAGCGATAATAGCTTTCCATTGACGTATGGTCATTGTAAGGATATGACAATATTTGGTCGAGATACAACTATTTGAAAATCTGTAATCTGAGGGTGCAAAAAAAATTTAAATATTGAGAAAATCGCCTATAAAACTGTCCAAATGAAGTTCTTAGCAATGCATTACTAATCAAATATTAAGTTTTATATATTTACGGTAGGAAATTTGCAACATGGATCATGATCTTTACTTAATAAGCTAATGATTTTTGTCATAAAAGAAAAAATAATAATTTCGATCCATTTAATTTATTTTTAGCTATTGCTACAAATAGAACTGTGCAACTTATGGTTTTGTGGTCCAGGGTCCCATATGTGTAAAAGGTAGAAAAATTAGCATCAACTGAAATCAAGAAAAATAGATAAGAATGACAGACAGACAGACAGACAGACAGAACGACAGACAGACAGACAGACAGACAGACAGACAGAACGACAGACAGACAGACAGACAGAACGACAGACAGACAGACAGACAGAACGACAGACAGACAGAACGACAGACAGACAGAACGACAGACAGACAGACAGACAGCAGATCAGACGACAGACAGGAAGACAGACAGACAGAAGAAGCAGACAGACAGAACGGACAGCCAGACAGAACGAAAGACAGACAGGCACCGACCCGACAGACAGACAGAAAGACAGATAGATAGACAGATAGATAGATAGATAGATAGATAGATAGATAGATAGATAGATAGATAGATAGATAGATAGATAGATAGATAGATAGATAGATAGATAGATAGATAGATAGATAGATAGATGCTTTTTGCCTAAAAAGACAAATTCTGCTATTGAAACAATACACTAATATGTGTGCAAGATTGCTACTGAGGTAAACTCATCTTGTTTTAAAATATGTTTAGATATTTCTATTGGAAAACAAGATCAAGATACCAAGAGTAAGAACAGCATTTTTGCTGTGTAAGACCACTATGAAACAGCCTTTTCATTTAGAGTTAATGTGTATCTGTTTGCTCTGTTGCTATGGTCCAAAGCCTTCTGTTTACTGCCTTCATAGACAACTGCCTTGTAAGACAACATCCTAACTGAAATGGAACCTCAAAAGTGACTGATCTGGAACACTACATAGACAACAACTCCACACACACATCACACAAATACAGCATCTTATGTAAAGCTGACTTCTACTAAAAATTCATTCCAATCGAGTTTTCCATTAGCATGTTGCTAAGCTAATCACACAATCCTCTAAAGAGAAAACACAACCAGCACTAGTAATTTGGTGCATATTAGTACCTATGTATTATGTAGTACCTACAGGGTGCATATTAGTACTTGAAGTGTGCATATTAATACCTAAAAGGTACATATTAGTACCTGAAGGGTGCGTATTAACACCTAAAAGGTAGAGTGCTTATTAGTAACTAAAGGGTGCATATTAGCCTACTGTACAGCTTACTGTAAAAGTGTGCTTGTAATACTCAAAATGCTGTCTAGTTAGGCAGCTCACTAGGTTGTGGACAGTTTCTGTACCTGTGGAAGGAGCAGCAGAGTAAAAAAGCAGCAATAAAAGTAAGCGGCAGTCAAAGGGGCCGGTATTTGTGTTCATGTCCAGGTAGACTCGGAGCACGTCAGGTGCACCTCTGGGATAGTACCTGCACGTAAAAATTAATGAACACTGCGCTCCTCGCAGCACTGCTTCACCAAATTGCATTTTCAGCCTCACAACTCCGGGACATGCTGGGTGGTTTGATGCGTTCCCAGCTATCCATCTTTCTGCAGAGCCAATTCTCATTTAAACCTAATTAGGGGCCTGAAATGAACATTATGCATTAGATAAAGCATTGGAAAAGTAGAACTATCCTCAGAGCACGACGGAGAAAAATGGGGGGAGGGGAATATAAAGGGAGGGAGAGAGGGAGGTGGTAAGAATTAATTACTAGCCATTAGGGTACAAGTCATCTCATTGCAAACATTGAGTTAAATGGAGGAATTAGTTCCTCCGTTGTGTTAAATACTCCGCACTGATTTAGTACGCTACAAGTAGTTCATTACGTAGAGGTCAGCGTGGAGCTAGAGGTGAGCATGAATATTGCTCAGAACAGGTCAGTTTCAACAAATATTAAAAGGGAAAAACCAAGAATGTTTCTTACTATGTAGAAATATTCACAAAGCTCCCTCAGCATTTATCAAAATTAACCTGCAAAATTCAGAAATCACTGAGCAGTTGCATAAAACGCTTTATCTAATTTAAGTTTTATATATATTTTTTTCTTTAAGATTGGTGATAACTTTAAGTCAGTTATATAAAAGCGTAAGATCAGTCTACACTAGTAGACATGTTTGTGTTAGACAAAGTGGCCAGTACACTAAAGTCAACAAGAAACTATGTTCAAAAACAAATTGACATCTATAATGTGATGGATTTCTATGTGAAATATATGCAATGCACACACACAAATGTTGGGTGGGATTTAATTTAGCAATCAGCATAGGTTGATCATGAAACGGGATATTCAATACCGGAATTGAGCACTTTGACCTGCAATTTGAGTTTGCTAAATACAACGCAAAAATATAAGCTATTGTTAACATCATCTAATAATGTTATCCTGGGGTTATTATTTAAATCATTTATTATTTATTTATAATTATTTATATTTTTGTTATATGATTATGTAAATATAATTACAGTGGGTATGGAAAGTATTCAGATCCCCTTAAATTTTCACTCTTTGTTATATTGCAACCATCTGCTAAAATAATTTAAGTTAATTTTTCTTCTCATTAATGTACACACAGCACCCATTATTGACAGAAAACACAGAATTGTTGACATTTTTGCAGATTTATTAAAAAGGAAAAACTGAAATAGCACATGGTCCTACGTATTCAGACCCTTTGCTGTGACACTAATATATTTAACTCAGGTGCTGTCCATTTCTTATGATCATCCTTGAGATGGTTCTACACATTCATTTGAGTCCAGCTGTGTTTGATTAAACTGATTGGACTTGATTAGGAAAGCCACAAACCTGTCTATATAAGACCTTACAGCTAACAGTGCATGTCAGAGCAAATGAGAAACATGAGGTCAAAGGAACTGCCTGAAGAACTCAGATACAGAATTGTGGCAAGGCACAGATCTGGCCAAGGTTCAAAAAAAAATTTCTGCTGCACTTAAGGTTCCTAAGAGCACAGTTGGCCTCCATAATCCTTAAATGGAAGAAGTTTGGGACTATCAGAACCCTTCCTAGAGCTGGCCGTCGGCCAAACTGAGCTATCAGGGGAGAAAAGCCTTGGTGAGAGAGGTAAAGAAGAACCAAAGATCACTGTGGCTGAGCTCCAGATATGCAGTCGGGAGATGGGAGAAAGTTGTAGAAAGTCAACCATCACTGCAGCCCTCACCAGTCGGGGCTTTATGGCAGAGTGCCCGACGGAAGCCTCTCCTCAGTGCAAGACACATGAAAGGTTGCTAAAAAACACCTGAAGGACTCCAAGAGGGTGAGAAATAAGATTATCTGGTCTGATTAACCTTTTTGCCTTAATTCTAAGTGGTATGTGTGGAGAAAACCAGGAACTGCTCATCACCTGTCCAATACAGTCCCAACAGTGAAGCATGGTTTTGGCAGCATCATGCTGTGGGGGTGTTTTTGCAGCTGCAGGGACAGGACGACTGGTTCCAATCGAGGGAAAGATGAATGCGGCCAGTACAGGGATATCCTGGACGGAAAACCTTCCAGAGTACTCAGGAAATCAGACTGGGCCGAAGGTTTAACTTCCAACAAGACAATGACCCTAAGCAAACAGCTAAAATAACAAAGGAGTGGCTTCACAACAACTCTGTGACTGTTCTTGAATGACCCAGCCAGAACCCTGACTTAAACCCAACTTCTGGAGAGACGTAAAAATGGCTGTCCACCAACGTTTAACATCCAACCTGACAGAACTGGAGAGGATCTGCAGGAGGAATGGCAGAGGATCCCCAAATCCAGGTGTGAAAAACTTGTTGCATCTTTTCCAAAAAGACTCATGCTGTATTAGATCAAAAGGGTGCTTCAACTAAATACTGAGCAAAGGGTCTGAAAACTTAGGACCATGTGATATTTCAGTTTTTATTTTTTAATAAATCTGCAAAAATGTCAACAATTCTGTGTTTTTCTGTCAATATGGGGTGCTGTGTGTACATTAATAATAAAATAAAAATAAAAAAATTTACTTAAATGATTTTAGCAAATGGCTGCAAGATAACAAAGAGTGAAAAATTTAAGGGAGTCTGAATACTTTCCGTACCCACTGTAGTACGTTACGTCGTACGTACGTACGTACGTACATACGGAAATACATACATAATTACATACACAACTAACCCCAGAATTTGTCTTAAAGTTATAATATAAATAAATTAAATATATTACATTTTGATTTTCATGTTTGATTTTGTATATAATGAAAAAATAATTAACTTTAAAAAATAAATGTGACTCATGAATAATAATTACTATAATAATCAAATTCTAATTAAGTACATTCATTACTTAAAATGTCTTATGAATATATATATATGCTTATATTAAAAGTTTAATTTATATTAAATTAAATTCAATTTAAAAAATGAAATTGCAGAAAACAGACCAATGGAGTTACACTTCAGTTTAAATCAGTTTAAAGAAAGATTTGACCAAACCGTATCGAGCATCATCACGATTTAATTAAGATCTGCTATCAGACCTATTTGTTCACTGCATTATCTGAGAGCCTTTGTAAAGCATTCCCTTCAGCTCTGTTATCTAACCTGTGTGTGATAGCGTGTAGTTAGAACTGTTCACAACTACAAGGATATAATCCCATATTCAGGACGGTGAGGGAGCAACTGTAAAATATTACAACCAACCACTGAACAGCACTAATCTCAGCATTGGAGGAGATGTTTCCTCCTCAGTGTCTATGTGTCTACAGTACTGGCCAATTGTTTCTCTGTGTTATCGCCAATCTGTGTTACCACAAATGCAAAGATGTCGTCGCTGCTATCATGGAGCAGCAACATGGTGCAGGTAAAGCCACATGCAGTAGGTCTTATTGGCCATTCCTCTTATCTGCCTCCTCTCCACTACGTTTTTAAGATCTCTCCTGCAGAAGACAGTGTAATGGATCTCTTCTACAGTCCTGTGTGTGTGTGTGTGTGTGTGTGAGTGTGTGCCCCTCCTTACACACTTGCCCTTGGCAGAGAATTAGGTGAGGGAACAGGTCAATTTCACATGTTGTGGTGCTTCCTCAGGAAAGCAGTGCTGGCTTTGTCCTCCACGACGGCCTGATTGCTTTTGTGCACCGATTGCTTCTTTCCCAGCCATCCACCATCCCCACAAACACCCCCCTCGCTCCCCCAGCCCTCCCATTAAAACCTGTTTAAAGTATTTTGTCCGGGATTGCATTAGCAAACCAGAAATTAATCTAACATTAGAGGGAATATTAAAGACTCCGAAGCTTTGAGGGTGGCGGCAATAAAACAGTTTAACTGCTCTACTGCAAACGTGATTGGTCAGAGGCAGCCAGTGAGTGAGTGTTTTATCATGTGCTAAAGAGGAGGACGAGAGAAAATAGAGCAAATGAAGGCAGGTAGAAGCAGCAAAGGCTTCTCTATGAGACAGCGGCTGACTGCATGCAAACTTGATTTTTTCACTGCAAACCCTGTCCCACAGGCGGTTTCTTTGGTCAACTCAATCACACAGTCAGAAAAGTTTAGACTTAAGGAAAATGAAAATACAACATGTAAACACATAAAAAGGAAAAGATTCCCTCTATAATATGCCCTGACCAGCCATGACCTTGACAAACAAAGCATCATATGACATTTTGCTGCTCGGTTGTTTCTATTTCTGTGACGTCATGCTGGGTAGCTCCGCCCATAGTGAATTCTCATTGGTCCAAAATTCCACATAGCTGTACATTAAACCTCAATTATGTCCACAATTGACTCTCAAATTACACAGTATTTTGCTCTCAATGAGGGCATAAAAATGATGCCACATTGATTAAAAACCGTCAAGAACCAAGTTTGCCACAGTATGACAACACTAAGGTACATCAAATAAGAAGAATTGTATAATTGCATGTAAATGCTGGAAAAATGACTGTTAGAGAGAAAATTCAGATTAAAAAAAGGCAACAATCCCTTTTAACACAGCAGCAATATATTTTTTCAGTTACTTAATTTCCACTTTTGATGTGCCGGGTAGCTCTGGAATAAAAACACGCTGAACATGTGGCGGTGCTGCACAAACCTAACACTTCATAAACCCCTTAAATGACTGGGATATTGTAGTAAGCTTATAGCTATTCCACATCAACACAAAATGCATACAAAATAATCATTATAGACAACATTCACAATTAAATCTTAACTATGACTAATACTGATTTGCTTCATGTTCCAGCATTATTCTTTCATTTATACACCCCCAACTCAAACAAAATTCCAGTTCTCACATATAACTACACATACTATCATTACTACGACAGCACAAATGGACCTCTAAAATTGCTGACATTCTTATGAAATCCTCTTTTCACCCCAAAGCAAAAAAAAACAAGTTTAAAATAAGAAATAAAACTGCAATGATACAATGAAATCACACAACTGAAATAGAAATGCCAAATTGTGAGTTATAAATTCACAACCAGGAAAAATAAAAGGTAATTTACAAAAAATAGTCACAATTACCTTTATTTTACTTTGAGGTGGAAACAGGCTTCCATCAATAATCCATATTTACTGAAGACGGTCAAAAACTGGGTTTATCTCAATACAGCAGCACTCTTACACCCTGATAGCACATCGAAACGTTCTCTGTTGAACATCATTTGGAAGACGTTTTACCACAGTTTATGGTTTAGAATGCAAATCTAAATCTGCTCTTTAGATCTTATCAGAAGTATGCACATTAGAACGCAAGGCTCTTCCACATCTTGTGCTTACTGGGACAGGACAGGTGAATATGGCATGAAGCTCAGGCAAAATTCGTCTTGTTGAAAGGAACACACTTTACAGAGCATTCAACAGCAATGGCGGATTTTTAGTCCGTTCACCATGAATGAACGTTTGACAGGGGCTGAGGGTCTCTCAGATGGATCGTTGGGGCGAATCCAGCGAGGTTTGAGGGGGCTGACTGGGGTGATGTAGGTGGGCTTCCATTTACTGCATTTGGTGAGGCAATTCAGTGGCTCTCCTCTGCCTCAGCAAGAAATTACACACACACACACACACACCCACTGAGGTGATTAGGTAATCTCCCCTACTCGTTAGTGGCGTGGATGAATATGTATGTCAGCAAACGCTGTCACCAGAGTGGCGCCACATTTCTCAACTCAGCGAATACAAACGTGTTTCACGGCTGCAGCCTCCGCTGAAGGTGTTTTCCATGCGACGTCTAATCACAGCAGAAAAACTTTTACTTAGCGTATCTCCGCTCGAGTTTCTCAGGGAAGCGTTCTGCAAAATGTGATCTTTAAAGTGGTATCTCGGCAAAAAAAAAAAAACGAAAATTCTGTCATGATTTACTCACCCTCATGACTTTTTACGTATGACTTTCTATTTTCTACAAAACATAAAAGAAGATTTTTTTTTTTATACAATGAAACTATACAACTACAACTATGAAAATCATTTGGGGCCAGAGTTTTAGACACCAAGATACGAAAAATTTTTTAAATTAATTTATTATTATTGATTAATTTTAAGTAATAATACAATTGATATTAAATGTCAAATATAAAAAATATATGTTTATATATTAGGGCTGGGCAAGTTAACGCGTTATTGTCGCGTTAACGCATTAATTGATTAACGCCGACAATTATTTTATCGCGCGTTAACAGTTTTTTTATTATTATGAAAGTCCGTTGCTCACTGGCTCTGAATACACATACAGACAAACCATGGGTCACAGGAGGGTGGGAAGTTGATTATTACTGGCTTGGGATGAGTGTCATCACGCCTCTCAACCAATGAGAGCATTTGGGGTGGGCTTAAGACTGCAGCAGCGCTCACATGAAGCGCTCACAACTTCATAAGTGGGAAATAGGACGTTTCCGATAGCACGTGAAGACAGCAGAGAAGCGCTCTCGCTCAGCACAGTGGAGTGCATCGTTTTGTTAACTTTGTGGTTTATTATTTTGAGTCGTTTGGGACGCGGTTTACACACGGCCCTCTCACAATATATTGCTTTACAGATCGATCACTCTTGCCGCTCAGAAATGTTCACGCAATCATGCTGCACGTATCATAAGCTCCGAGCTCCGGCGCGGTATCGCTCACACTGGTCAAACGCTCTCGGGCAGGTTAAGATTGCCTAGTGCGAGTACACCCATTATTCTCCCGAATCCCGCAAACACAAGTCTCCTTATCTGCCCGCACTCACAGTCGACATCAAGTGTTGTCCCGTGATAGTGCAGGTCTCTACTCGGAAGGTGCCTGTTATAATGTTATGATCGAGGCTCTGGACTCTGAGCATAACTTGTTTTTCTATAACAAACTATCAAATATTTTCTATAAAAACGTTAATGTCCTGGCAGTGGCAAATAGCTGGTTTTATATTTAATTTGATTGCATTAACATTATAAGTTGAGATTTACAAGAAATATTTTAACTGCTATATGTAAAAGGAATACTGCTATAAAAAAGCACCTTATTTGTTTAAAGTGTTTGCAAACCAGATGTTATTGCAAACACTTTAAAAGTAGTGCACAATACACTACTTTTGAATGCATTATTGGAATTTGTGCATAACAATGCGATTAATCGCATTGTTTTAAAAATTTAAAAAATTTTTTAACGTTGCCCAGCACTAATATATATATATTGCTTTAGTGAAATGCCCTTGCAAAGTGAAGCAGAATGAAGCCGAGTTTCAGCATAAGACATGGGTCTGTATTTTAAACAAGCCTCAGATGAGTTCAAAGGAGTGTTTTCTGAAAGCACCATTTCAACAGTTTGCTCTCGAGCAGCCGTGAGGCCAAGAGCTGCAGCCTGGGATAAACTCAGCGGTTAGAAGCGTGAGACCCTCGTAAAGCGGCTTCTAATTGTGATGATTATGTGAGCTGGAAGCAGATAAAACATGTCATTGTTTTTGAGCTGCATAATTCAATGGAAACAAGCAGGGTGTTGCTGAATACACACTTTTTTACGAAGCCCGTTTGACGTTATTTGATGGTGACAAACAATATCAAGCTTTCATCTGATTCCCGGGTTCATTATAAGCCACGGTCTCGGTGAGGAAATGTGGGGCTGGACATGGAGAGAGGTGGTAGTCTAAACAGCTGAACCACATACAAAACATGCATGCTTAAAGGTCCTATGATTTAGTGAGACACTTATCAAGGCCGGATGGATAGATTTGATAAAAACCAGACTGAATAGTACATTAGTAGGAAGAGTTATCTGGATTGAATCAAGGAAGAACAGCCGAAACGGATACAATTTAGATTTAGTTTGTTTCGAGTCAGAAAAAATTTTATTAGTTGTATCACAATGTGTTTAGATTTTTCATTTTCTTTGTATTTCTCAAAAACGTAGATAGTACAATTATTTTCACACAATTTCACTCAGATAAAAAAATTAAAAGGCCCAATACCAATATACCATGAGGCCATAAGAGTATTTTGGATCAGACAATATTTTCTCACCCCAACCCCCCCCCCCAATCCCTCCCATTGCCGGGGAGCCAACCCTCAGTCCAGTTTTTTTTTTTGCGGCCCTACCCCAGGCGCGGGCGAGTGGCAACAATTTAGAATTAATATAGGTTTTGGCATTACAGTAGACAACAGGAAAGTGCCAAGAAGGAAAAAGGGCGAAAGCATCCTGGGAACCAATGGAACAGGGGTTTTTGTATAAGGCGAGAGTTGAGGAAAGGACGTTGTATGTAAGGAGTAGGGTAGAAGTTTTTTTTTTTCGTTCTTAATTATAGTTTAATATAAATGTTACTAATGCAAAAAACGAAAAAGGTCCTAAAACTACATAATAAATAACACCTTTAGATTGAAGGGATTTATATAAATTGCAGTTGAAACCGGAAAGATATAAAATAATTTAGGGTGTAATGCGCATATATATTGTAATAATGTAATACAAAAAAGTTAAAAAGCATCTATTTGCAGGATTCTAACCAAGTCTGTTAGAAAATTGCCATGTGTTTGCATATATTTTGTAAAGGTGTAAAAATAAAATGATAAGTATTTAAATATATATAATATATATATATATAATATATATATATAATATATTATAACACAATGTGGTTACAATTATTCATAAGATGGCAGTACAGGTGCATTAAAAGGCATAATTAATGCATTAATGTTAATAAATTTGACAAAAATGCTTCAAAGTAAAAGTCGTTAACCAAATATACTTCCATCACCTTATTTTTTTATGATTTGTAAAATTCGGCCAGGTTTTCGTGAGATTGATCCACAGGGGTCTATCAAACACACAACCCTCTTTTTACTCCCTGTAAAATCCATGTTCTGCTCCTGGATGCTGGCAAATAATAAAACACACTGCATTTTAGAGATGTGTTTGGTCGAACAGTTGGAAGAAGACAAACCGCAAATGTTTACCAGGTTCCCTCTCGAAAGCGAATGGTCAGCACCGCCTTTGGAAGTAAATAAATTCTGCTTATTTCCATGTTTGCACACACCCTCCCGCCTTGTTTACGCTCGGACCAACAAGTGCAGTTTACACCAGATTTACATTTAAAAGGGGCCCCCGCGTGCAATGTAAAATAAGTGTTGATTCGAAGAAATATCAGCTGTGAAATCGATTGAAGCTGTGCGGAGCTCCCGAGCGGGTATACTGCGGCCGGCCCTGGCCTTTCCAGCCGCACACACAGGCTACTTCAAAAGCCAATTAGTGTGATTTCACATTCCCCCGCAGCTGAATAATTTCATGTAATTTTCAGCCACGCTGGATGGAGGCCAAGTTTGTTGGAAAGCACATCGGCCCCCTCCGCCGCATCCCTCGCCCCGGATTCCTCCTCGGCCCCCTTGTTTTACCCCTGTGCTTTTCCTTATGCGTTTGGAGTCATTTAGAAATCTTGTCGAAACGTGGCGCTCCTAATTACACGCGTATCAGCACACACACTGTCCATGTTACCCAGCTCTGCTCCCACAGGGCTGTGGCCACTTGCGGCCTCACACACACCTCTCACTAATTTCATCTTAGCGCTGGGCTGTCAAACATCTCCCCTGTCTGAGCACTTTTAATCGATTAGCTGAACGTCTGTATAATACATCAGCAGCTGGCAGGCAGAGGGGATTCGGCGGTGAGACAGTTTAATTACTGTACCTGTGTACCAGCACAATAGCAGCCGCTACACTGACGCCGATCGGTTTCACCCTCCAGCTCACAAACTCATGCCAGATACTCACTGTACGCAACACACATATGATAATACAGCACAGCTGCGGGAAACTGTAGGGCAAATACAGCACTAACGCACTGAGACCAGAACCAGAACTACTAAAAAAATACAAATACAGATACAGACATGGACTTCCAAATGAATAACAACAATCCACTAGTTTCAACAGAGCAGCCAAGTAGGTTTGATGGTATAGTGGTTCAAGACTTGTCAAGCTAAACAAGCTTGTTTAAGATGGACTAACTAGTCTCCCACTCTGGACTTAATGTAGATTCACAGTAAATATGTTTTAGATATTAAGATATCTCTACCCATTTTTAAATTTTATTAAATGTATTAAATTTATTGTTCTTTAAAATAAATATAGTTTGATATACTGGTAATTGTAACACAGACACCACACACACACACACACACACACAACAACACACACATATATATATACTCTATATTATATACTTATCTATAATTACACTGATGATGTTTGCTTATATTTTCTAAAACAGTGACTGAGGATGGCCGCTGTCAAAATCAACTCAAGGTGAGGTTTAATTATAGGCTAAATAAATAGACTAAACTATTTTTAAAAATATATTTTGTCAGACAATAAAACCATTTCATTATTTAAGATATATCATACGTCATGTCCATGGCAGAGGTATTTCATTTATAATAATTGACAGATAAATCCACTACCTTGGATGAACCGCCCTTGGAAACCAAGCCAGAAATGTTTTGAATGGTTAAACCGCAAAATCCATAAGAAGCAAATCTAAATTTGCACCCCGTCCAGCTCCTTCCTGTGCCAGAACGACGGGACATCCTGAATACTGCCCTGTTCTATAAATACATTCTCAAGTCAGGTTTGCTTTTTTATTTTCCCACCCTCCGTGTCTTTGAAGCATAAATAATGACTAACTAAAAGGGCTGAATCATTCGGGGACGAGCGCCAGTGATTGATACGTGTAGAGGCCATGAGCCGACTGCAAGAGACAAAGAAACGACAGTCCATTTTAGAAAGTGTCTACCGAATTGATTTAACAAGTTTAATGTGTGCATCAATGTGGGCCTATTACTGGTTGTAAGCCTCAGTGATGCTATTTGTTCGACTGGCAAAAATACTGCTCTTTAGAATGAGTGTATTAGGTCTAAAATTGCAGAGAAAACCCCATTACAACTTTATTGCTGGTAAATTGGAACCAAACGTTGTCTGTATTTCAATTATTGTGAGTTACCCGGGAAATAAATCGATTTTGTATAGGCTCAATCACATAGACAGTGATGAGAAATGCTTTATTACACTCCGGCAACCCAAGGCTAGTCTTTTGTTTGTCCCCCTTAGCAATTTTCAAGAAATTGTCAATTAAGGACTTTCTCGTCTCCTTTTGGCTTCTAGGAATGGCTCGGTCCGTGGAGGAGAAACCACTGAGCGTTTGGTATTGTGGGGTGTTATTCTCGACGCTTGTTCGGGTTTTAAATGCTAATGTCACCCTTCCTTCGGCCCTGTGCTACAACACAACTCGCCCACTTCGACACGGTGGGTAATCATTACCTGATTCTACTATCATCATCTGAGTCCTTAAACCACCACAAGAGGCAGCACACATGGAAAAAGCCTCCACCTACCCATAGTGCAAACACAGTTACAAAACGAACATATTTGACATAAACTAGATTCCAACATGTTAAGTAAACAGTTCAGTATATTGATGAAAGCATTTGTTATCAGCGTTGGGAAATGACGTAACCTAGCTAAATAATTACCTAATAACTAGCATAGCAAGTAAATTAACAAAATAATTAGCAAATTATCTTATACATAATGAATCCCAGTGAGTAATGGTGTATTGCAATGACATGCTTCAACTTAATAAAATAAAATAAAATAATACAAAGATATTGCCATCTTGAATAGCTCTGATATAATTAGAAGCATTTAGTGTAACAAATAAACAAAAGATTTTTTTCCAATAACAAATTCCAATGAGTAGTGGAGTATCGCAATGAAATACCAGATTAATAAATACATTAATTACATTAATTAAAGTATAACATTTGTAATTCTTCTTGAATAGCTCTGATATAGTAATGTGATGAATAAACGAAATAATATGTTTTCAATAATGAATTCCAGTGCGTCGTGAGAATAGAAAATAAAATAAAATACCGCAAAAATATGCAAGCTCCAATAGTTGTGATTAAGTTATAATCCTTAGGTAACAAGATAAAACAAATGACAAATTTAAGTAATGGAAATTACAGGGTAGTGGTGCAATGTTATGAATGTTGCACAAAAAATATAAAATATACAAATAAATACATTACATAAAATGAATATAATGCAATACAATTTAAGTATAATATAAACATATACTTAGATAGCATAATTAGCATAACTATCTGCTATTGAAAAACTTGGGATAATTTCACTTTAATTCCAAAGCTATAAGCGAGCTGCAATATAAAGTTTCAGAGAACCTGCAACCTTTTCTAAAACCAAAAAACATTTCTAAATATGAAAATCCTAGTTTTCTTGTAAAACATATACGTAATGTTACTCAGTAATGACCTTGCCGCTATATTTTAAAGAAAATGTGCACATTGATTTAACTATTGAACATGTTTAAGGATGAAAGTCAACTCATTTTTAAAGTTTCGAGCTTCATAGTGACTGAAAAAGCAAATGTTTTCATTTGAGACGTTCGCAGAAACAAGCCCATTTCTAAGCACTAGTGGAAGTGTGAATAAAGCAGTCAGACGATACACACGGAGGAAGTGGTTTATATTACACAGACACCACGCAGACCAGCCGCAACCTAACATTCAGCACAGCAAATTACAATCAACTAAAACAGAGGGAGAAAAAAAAACTCACCTAATGGCAGGTTAATAAAGGATCTGCATAATTGACATCCTATGAAAAAGAGAGAGCGAGAGACAGAAACGGGACAGAAAGACGAGATCAGTGCTGCCTTGAAGTCGATATCATTTAATGACATCAGCTCTTTTACAACAACGTCTGAGGCGGCAAGCTGCCACGACACATGGACGACGCGGGAAACGCTGATCTCGTCTCCATAAAGACGAACTCGGGGGTCCCTCGCTCTCATCCTCACAATTAACACTTACAGTCTCTGCTAAGATGCATCTTGTTGGGACGACGTCCAAACAAAACAGAAAGGAAGAAAAGAGCGGCATTATTAATCAGCTGAACACGCTCCTCTGACCTGCCCAAAACAATGTGAATCCAGCCTGAGGATTTACACACAGTTTCCTTCAGCTGTAACTGGCTTGGCAGCTTAAGAGCTGATAGTAAGTGAACGACTGGATGTGTAATACTGCTGACACTACTGACACAACACACCGCTGTCCTCCAAATCTATCAGCTGCTCTACTACAGCTAAAGTACTCCCAAATCAAGCCTTATATTGGTTTACAACATAAGATAACACAGTTTAAGTCTACTTTAAAGTCAGAGTAATTTGGTAAATTTGACCGAAATATTCGGTTTTTCAAAATTATTTATTTTAAAGTGCCCCTATTATGCCATTTTTAAGCTTGCTAATATTCTTTTATGAGTCTCCTAAAACAGGCAAAGATGCATGCAAAGTCAAAAAACATGTAAGTTGCTCAAAAAATAGATTTAATTTGACCTCATTCCTAAATGATTCGTAAAGAACTCGTGCGAAGCAGTTCAAAGAATCAGTCTCTCTAAACCCCTCCTTTCCGTGAGCCCCCACTGCTGTGATTGGTCAGATGGTGCACTCCTTTGCGATTGGTCTAGAGCCGTAGAGAGCTTGGCTCTGGATTGGTCTACCGCGTACAGTGCGTGTCGGAAACGAAACGCCCATTGCCATGACCGAATGACAGCCCTGGAGACTTGTCAATACATAGAAAAGATGGTATCGATTGTACCTTACCAATTCGAGCCGGAGTCTGATGATGAAACGGTTGAACTGGCGGATCGACAAGAGACTGATTCGCAAGCACGACTGGAGCAGGAATTTCTCAGTGGTAAGTGTAAAGTTTTAACAAGTTTGTGGTAATTATAAGATGTGATAAAACAAATTTACTCTCACAGCGTAGGATACAGCGTCTTCTCGACATGATGTTAACCACACGGAAATTTTACTGTTTGTGGGTGGGCAAGTTGGCGACGTAGAATGTGGGCAGACATTATGCAAATGTGTTACTTTGCGACGTAGAGCCGTAACAGAATAAGATTCGAATTCCTGACGACTCGTTTAGGCGATTGCGAGGCGACTCTTTTCGTGCACTGTTGGCTTCACAACTTTGCAGATAGTTTATGTTCACATACAGCTACATGACACACTGCATGAAAGGTAATATTCGAAAAGGCATAATAGGGGCACTTTGAAGCATTGGACATAAAATTCACTATTTTTATTTTTTATTTTTTTTACTTACAAAAATAAGCAAAAATAAGGACTTTTTAAACTGGACTCTTGAAAACCCTCCCTCATCTGCTGTTGGTCAACAAACAGATGGCCCCGCCTCAAACACACGCCATTGGTCGAGCCAATGCTGTTATTTCAGGATGGTTGCTGTGGAAACAAATATTATTTTTGACTGACGGAACCATGGTTGTATGGGAGGGCAAAAAATATTATTAACCAGTAATATCAAACCTGTAATCAAAACATATTTTTATGAATGCAGGGGTGGTGGGAGAACAATAATAACCCTCTCAAAACAATAAGAAAATGCATAAAATATTGTGTCTATGGAAAAGAATGGAATGTAAACAGAATGTACTGAATTGGAAGAATAGAATAAAGTAAAATAATATAAAATATAAAAAATAAAATAAAATCACATCACACCACGTCACATCATATCCGATAAGAGTAAGTCCAGCCCTACATTACAATTTTATGTTTAATATACTACAGCACAATACACCTACATATCTATTCCAGGTTTTTCTTTCATAAAAGTAAACTAAAATCTCAAAACTATTTTGATTAAGGTCAGAAAAGATAAACAAATAAAGCTGCAAACAAACTTTTTAATTCACCTTCTACTGTGTCTGAATTTCTTCAAAGGATGCCTATTAAAAACAGTCATAGATAACTTTCCTATTGAACCAATCATGGTAGTTATCCTGTGATTCAATAGAGTCTAAACAAACTCACAAGTGTGCCTGAGTTTATTATGCTTATGCAGTCACACAGAAAGTCTCTTCAAATCTATATTTCATTACCAGGCCACAGGAAACTCAGGAATTCATGTTAATTGTGTCGATTTTCACTGGCTGCGCACCCTATTATCTGACGCAGAAAATGTAAGCATTCAACAGAAAGAACGGTTAAATGAATCTTGGGCCATAGAGAACTGATAAAAGGTAAATGAAGTAGTTTTCTTGGAGCTTCTGTCCAACGGAGATTTTCATAGCAAGGACGACGCAACAAGGAGAAGTCTGTGTTATTTCTAATTACTTAAAGCAAGCAACAAATTCAATCAAACGCTTCTAGCGATTCAGCGAGGGACTTCAAACGCGGGCTCCCATCAAGAAGCTACTCGTGGTGAGAGCTTCTGCTACCAAAAACAATGAATTTCATGTTTTATTCATGCATACATATACATTCTCATTAGTGGCAGCCACCATGTGAAGACAGATAGTGTGATTGAGTGGGGATGGGGTGGGGGGGACGCGGTGCTGTCGAAGGCCTTGGGCGAGCTGTTGATTGACCGGGCTCCGGTCCCAGCGGTGGTGACCGCCAGGCTCGGTGATGGACACACATTGGAGAATGAATCTGAGCTAGCCTGCAGCTGGGTTGTGCATCTGGACTCCTTAGTGGGTCCGCAGATTGACCTAATACAAGCCCACTGGCAAAACAGCACCAGGGTGTTCCAAGTGTGCTACAAGACATGCACGGGGCACAGGAATGCTGGGAGATGGAGAGTTTGCTGCTCGTGTCTACATAGTAAACCTTGTTCTGCTAGGGTTAGGATAACTATATGTGTCCATACGTTCATGCACATTCAGAATTCAATTGAGGATGCATTTAAATTCCAATTCAATTGAGTTGGCAAACAGGATGCAGAATTGCAATTTGAATTTGACTGAAAAAGTGAAGAAATTCATGCAGTATTGTTCAAAAGTTTGGGGTCAATACTTTTTTTCTTTTTTAAGGTAATGCATAATTCAGCAAATGCACAATTAATAGACCAAAAGTGGCAGTAAAAACACTTATAATGTTACAAAATATTTTTATTTCAAATACAGTAAATGCTGTTCTTTTAAACGTTCTATTCACCAGAGAATTCAGGAAAATAGGAAAAAAATTTGCATGGTTTCCACAAAAATTGTTCGCATTTTCAACATTGATAATAATAAGAAACATTTATTGAGTGACAAATATACATATTAGAATGATTTTTGAAGGATCAGGTGACTGGAGTAATGATGCTGAAAATTCAGCTTTGCAGCACAGGAATAAATTATATTTAAAAAATATTACAATTAGAAAACAGTTATATAAAATCGTAGTAATATTTCACAATATTACTGTTTTGCTGTATTTTGATCAAATAAATGCAGCCTTGGTGAACAGAAGAGAAAACATTAAAACAATCTTAGTAACCCCAAACTTTTCAAGTCATTTTACCTGTTGAATTTCTTTGAATTACAATTCAGTAAATTCCTCTTCCTGTCATTCCAATTCAGCTTCCTGTGGGTGTGGCTAATTTAATTCAAATTCCATCTCATAACAATTGCAAACTAGTTATATGAATATTGAATGTAATTTTTATGCAGAATGAGGGTTACCGTCTAGACACAACCAACTTTGCTGCTGACCCTGTCACCTTCTTCGTCAGGCTTCTACTTGGCCAGCCCCACTGTTAAAGCAAATTCAACATCACAATGGTAATGCATGATGAGAGCGAAAAATCCTAGACTGTCAGGGCCACTATCAAGTGGTTTATTATAGATATTAATGAATAATATGGGTGAGTGAAAACTGTTAGTCATGCGTTGAGATAGCAATAGCTAAATGTTTCACGCATGAATCGGTTGGTTTTTCAGTCAGCACCCGAGTCTCTCGACCCCTCCGCCCGCGGCTCGCTCCAAACTCGCCTTTAAATGGTAGAAATCCATTGGTTTCGATATGAAGCTCTTTGTGACAGCAAGCAAACTGAGTGATTAAGCCGGGCGGGGGCTTTTGAGGGGCAGAAAATGGTGTGATTAAATTGGATGATTTGGGTGAGTCATTTGTGTCCTGCGAGAGACAAACAGCGTTGAGGCCAGACACCTCCATGACCTTCCTCTGAAATCTTAACCGCCTTTACACTTCACTGCAGACAAACAGCAAATAACAACACAGTGTCAGAGAATGGACCATGATTATCAACCACTTAGGAAGAATAAAAAAAATACATTTAAAAGAAAATATGAAATAAAATACTTTACAATAAATGTAATATCATTTTATACACACACATAAATATTTATAATTAAATAACTAAGTTTCAAATGTTAAAATCGTAAAAAATAATTTGCCGCCATGATGTTAGGTCCATCTCCAAGGTATTGCTACGCAGTTGCTAAGGTGTTCTAAGTGTTTAGTTTTTTTTAAATCATGTTGCTATGCAGTTGCTAGGGTGTTCTAGGTGTTTGGTTACTGGACTTCCACTAGAGCAATGGTTCTCAAAGTGTGGGGCGCGCCCGCCAGTGGGGGCGCACAAGTAATGCAAGGGGGGTGCGGGTCATCAGCAGAAAAAGAAAATAAATAAAACAGTAAACAGCCAAAGGACGTAACTTAGAGTGGGAGATTGATCGGTTTGTGAAAGGGAAGAGAAAAGCCATAGATGAAGTCGCTACAGAATTAGCAATGGGGCGCGGTCATCATAATAAGCATACAATGCTGAAAAGATGAGCGGGTGCATATCAGTGGATGCTCGGCTGATCACTCACTGTTGTCTCTCGCGACACAACAGTTGTCGCACCGCGCCGCAAGTCTACACTACACAAAGCGACCGTTGCAAATCATTTTAACTTTGTGTCAGTACGTCATAAATAGAACAAGACATCAAAGTCTACATACATACATACATCCAGTGTAGACAGCGTCACTGATTATAATGGTATTTTGCCGCTCGCGTCCGGTGTAAACACGGTGTTTAATGTCGTTGGTGAGGAGGAAAGCCTCAAGTGCGTGTTCATTCAGTGCCTTGTAGCGGACAAGAAACGAAGCAAAACCCACAAAAAATACATAAATCACAGAGAGAATAATAATAACAATAAACAGCTTTATTCTCTCTCATGCTCTTTTTCCATGTTTCAAGTGATGCAGGTGTTTTTTCCCCTGTAGGTTTTTTTTTTATTAAAAAAAGCATTAATTTTTCATAATGTTTAGTGAAATTTAAGTGGTACGTTGAGGTGGTGGGGATCGGGAGGAGGAGCCCAGATTTTTTTATCCGCTGTAAGTCTGACGTCACGTGTCACCGCTTCCATGTCCCAAACGCTCTATCAGATCCCACGGAAAAAAACAAAAAAAGGTGCTTAATATTACACTCACACTGTGATATACTACTACCAAAAAAAAATTAAATCCTTAACCTTAACTCCATACCGAAAATCCCAGATAGCCAGCAATGAAAATAATAAATAAAAATAAATATAAAAACTTAGCTTAAATGTTTAATATGAAATAAAACAGTGCTCATAAACGGCTGCTGAGGTAGTATTCTCAAGTGAATCGAGCTGAGGCTTGGATTAGCACACACACAGAGAAGGAAACAGCGCTAGTACGTCACAACTTAAAGAACACACAAAACCAGAGCCAGTTTGAGAACCACTGCACTAGAGCCTCCATGTTCCCATGTCTACTGCACCGGAAACACAAAAAGAGCACAGTGACGTTTTAAAATCAGGATATCAAGGAATTATTTTGGACGTTTTGATTCGTGCGAGGCTATAAAGCTCTGTGACAACTTGGTTTAATTATGAAATATATTACAGCTGCCTTAGTCGAGCCAATTAAATTTGATTGGATACTTTCTTTATTCAACAACCTCTTTTCATGTCATTCTAATTTACTGTCAAAGTAGCCTGAATATTGGAAACTAAATTATTTACTACAGCCCATAAGCCAATAATGTTCCATTTGTCTCGTACTGAGAGAGTCTACACTAACAAGATTATTAAGGACATTACTTGTAATAGTGAATGCCCTTCACTTTATTTGAGGCTCATGCTGTGCTTTCAGACGTTCCACTTTAAAAGAGCAGCATTCAGAAGAGACTGTCAGCGGCTGGCTGGATCCACCAGATGCTCAGGTACGGCCAACGATGGAAAAATAAAACGGGAGATTAAATGATATGCACGCAAAATCAGTTTAAATCGAATGAAATCTCTTCCGTGCCTTTGAACAAACGGCACCATTTATCCCAGCATAATTTTTTTTTATTAAAACTAGCACTTAGGCTCTTCTAAAACTTGCATCTGCAGAAAACACTGAGGTAATTTGTAATACTTTGTGAAGATATTGGCCACAGCCGACTTACAGGTTCAATCACGCCGCTGGAAAACGAGGCTTTCCATATTCATTCCGACAGTCTCTTGGATTCATTTCTCCATTATTGGCCTATTTGCAAAAGGACTAATTACTAGCAGGCCAATGAGAGTCTAAGCACTCGGCCTATTCGTCAGCACAAAACACCTCTATTTTTAGCGAAGAAACAATAATCATATTCTCTTTCTGCCAGGAAATCTGCAGTGTTGTTACTGAGGAAATACAGCCCTTTCTGAAAGTAAACACACACAAAGGCCGACCCGGAGCGTATACAAATACACAACGCGCTCCCGAGCAAAGCCATTGGGAAACTTAAGGCACCCTGGAGGGCTGTCTCACGCTGGCGCTGCCAACATTGGCTTTGTTGTCTCCATTCAGAAGAAGGATAGACCATTAAAGAGCATAGTTACGCTCAAATATATAGCAGACTCACGATTACGTCTCAGCCCAAACAGCGAGCTGGATTTGCACCTTGCATAGAGAATCTCGCACGAGGGGAAAGTGATTTAATAAGGAAATAACGGCCGCGTTCTAACAATTAACTGCATTTCTTTGGCTGCGTTTGATTTAATGTTAATCAATTCACTGCAAGACAAAGTACGTACAGTTTTTCTGCTGTTATTAAAACACATTGTTTGACAACAACGCTCCCTCAAGCTGTTTTTGCCTCACGAACGAAAAAAAATAAAGGTGTATGAGTAATTGTTTCCATGGCAATTATGGCTTTCTTTGGTGTGCGTTGGAAAATAAAGAAAATAGCATAAACATGCCCACAGCCTCAATGCAGCCAAAAGCAATTTCCTCTTCTAAATTTAGTTATTCAAAGCCTATGGCCATCATCAGCATTTAGTAATTAGTTTTATAATTACTGCTGTTTTGCTCACTGTCATTCAATTTTTCTTACACCATGACTGGGGAATGGAACATCTCACACTCACAGCTGGGCAAATTACCATCCATTTCTAGAGTGAAGGATATCAGGGAGGGCTGATTTTTACCCATGATGCCGGGCTCCGAGCGGCACAACACCTTTGAGCCTGCCATTTTCCACAAAGTCCAGAATGCCAGGGAGGAAAAAAAACACTTTTTCACTGTTGTGAGGGTCTATTGTGATGCAAACAGCATTAATTCCCTCATTACCATTAACAATGAGTGTGGCACGCTGGTCACCCGGATAGAGCACTTTAATCAATGCCCTGCTCTCTGCCAACCTGCTCCGCCAAAGACCCCCTTCACATGAGGATGTTAAAGTGACTGCTCCATCACTTTGTGAGCTGGTCAAAGCCTTTAATGAGATCACACTGTTGACTGTATGATGGTTTGATATGCTAATATATTAGTGGTGCACAGGTGGGTATTTGGGGTTGTTGTAGGATTCAAAATATTAATAAAAAAACTATAAAATAACACTGATACTAACATTTTATTTTTACTATATATTACAATACATATACTGTATATTATACTGCATATTACTATATACGTATACAGCGTATATATTATATTTTTAGCATATTTATAGTATTTACAGTAAATACATGGTATATTTTTCTAGGCATGGGATATTGGGATGATCAACTACTGTACATTTGCTTATATCATTGTTTAAATGATATAAATGCGTATTTGCTGAATGCTGATGGCAAATGAGAAAGTATTATAATGTTTGCCTTTCTATTACTAATAATATAAAAGCAATCGTTATAATACTTTGTGTATATATTTTAATTTCTTTGTTTAACCGTTCTATCCGATTATTAGACAGACTTCTATCCATATTCAGTTAGACAGAATTGCTAACGACGACGGTCGAACAAGAGGGAGAAGGTGAGCACTGTGCTCAGGTGCTGCCGCCGTCAAAATAAAAGTCTCAAATGCATCAGCCAAACAGCAAAACTTATCGGCCGATGCCGATATTTGAAAAATGACAAATATCGGCCGATATATCGGCCTTGGCTATATATCGGCCTTGGGATATATCGGTCGACACTATTTAATTTTCCACTCAAGTCGAGTCTGGGGTCTGCGATATACAGTATATCTTCTGCGATAATATAGTAAGTGTTGTTGTAATGATGTGCGATCTGACATTATCAAGTATACCACCAAATCACACAAACAGAGACAGGGTGCATGCACGTGATTTATTAGTCTATAAAAACTCAAATTACCAGGCATTCTAAATTGTAGATGGCAAACATGCTTCTGTATGCTTTTTATATTTATATAATTTAATATAGTTAACTTAATCTATATCACACAAAGAGTACCGTTTTTCTGCAGATATCAGCATGAAAACACATTTAATAATAATTTTATACAATTTCAGTAAAGCAATAAGTGACTTACATTTTAGAAATAATATTGCTTGTTTTTGCTAACGAAAATAGTTCCAAACAAAGATCACAGCACTGTTTTGCGTCTCTGAGCAATGGGGTGTTTACTTATTGAATAAATCAGCTTTTTGAACGAATCGGTTGAATAAATGATTCAGTGATTCACTCATTAACAGAGTTAATGCTATGTTCCTGAATGAATTAGCTGTTTGAACAAATCAGTTGAATGAATGACTCACTCATTAACAGTCACTTGCTGTCACCTACTGGCTGTTTTAATTTCACATTTCGACTTTTTTTCATGTTTTAAGTCATTTCAAATATCAGTAGCCTATTCAAAGTTGTAGTTAGTATCTTAAAAACAACAACATTATTTATCCATCTACTGCAGGTTAAATGCATCCATGTCCCCTCTGAGATTCATAAACTGTGTAAATACATCTAAATAATATTTCAGATGCAGATTCCAGAAATGTTTTCTCATGATGGAATGAAAGACACTAAGTATCAGATGAAGTGCTTCTTATTCTTACCCAAAGATACTCGCGCTGTGTATAAACATTTTTATATATATATTTATTTGCCTCTTTTCCATTTTCCATTTTGCATTTACTTGTACTTTTACTTTCAATACTTAAGTACGTTTAAGATTTAAAAATACTTTTCGTACTTAAGTACAATAAATATCACATACTTTAAGACTTTTACTCAAGTAATATTCTAAACAGTGACTTCAACTTCTACCAAAGTCATTTTCTGGTAAGATATCTGTACTTTTACTTGAGTATGGCTTTCAGGTACTTTAAACACCACTGCAACACAGCATGGTGCACATAATACTAAAACGCAACGCGCACAACTTGAGCTTTTCCAGTGAATAAAATCAAATAATAAAGGCAGTTTTCTTCACCATGATAACTGGATGGAAATCATACGAAACATGATTTGGTCATGTTACACAACAAGGCATACTACTAAGTGAAATGTTTATCATGGAATAATGTCTACTGGCTTACTTACTACTGTTAAAAACATTAAGCAATATTCGGTAAATTCTAAGCATGTTTTCCATTTCTGTGGTTTGTTCATATGGCTTTTTATATTTTGTCAGTAATCAAACGTGCTCACCAAACCCATTCTCAAGCAGTGTTAAATCATATTCAAATATTGAATTCATTTTACTCAATCATTTCATTCCAATGAAGGAAAAAACATACTAATAAATAAATTAATAAATAAATATAGCTCAAAATATTTTCTTGTTAGCTTGTAATGTAGCTGCTTTTCAAAAGGGTAGTTAGACTGTACCTCTTTAAATTAGTATGTTGTGGCTTCTTGTAGTTAACTTGTAGTTCTTGTAGTAACTAACAAAGCACAACTCTAACAACACCTTAGAGTAGACCCTAGAGTTTGCTTTCTAGGAAACAAATACACTAATAAAATGTATACAGCCACTGATCAGACAGATGGTAACTGCATACTTGTAAATGTGAAGCTTCAGTTTTAAGGTAGCTTCGCCAACACCGGAAAGCTGAGCTGAAGAAAGGCGGTATGAAACAGCATGGAGCTCACGGGTGTAGCTAAATGTCAGGCGTGAAGAGAACGAGACGTCAAAGATGTAGCGCGGGGGAGAGGGGGAGAGTTCTCTTCAAGGTCTCTCCGAGTTTATTGATGAAATTATGCTAATTGAGACAAGTACATGCACATTTGGCTGCTACTCTGGAAAAGCATGTCGTTTCGTAAAAAAAAAAAAATGAAGGAAACTTTTTATGACTTATTAAACTTCAAAAGAGGCCATTATGCTTGTTCAAATGCTTGAGTTTATGAGGTGCCGAAGGACACCGTCCCAGAAGACGAGCCAGAAACAAGCAAACAAAGAAAGGAGATGATTACGAAATCTCTTTTTCCTTCAATATAAACAAGTGGGTTGAAAAGCAGGAAGTTTCGTTGTATTTGGCTGAGTGACACATCTATGCGATGCAGCAGTCACCAGAGATCAAACGCTGATAACCAGCGAACACGCGACGGCTTCCAGCTCTGCCTCTAATAAAGACAGCGGGCCGCCACATCTCAGGTATTAATCACACACAACAAAGCACTGTGTGTTTCTGTCAGTGTGTTCCACGCGCTTCCACTGACTGCTGAATAGATTATAACCCCACTGATGAGAAAACCGCCAATACAAACATGATGTTTACAGTAGAACCGACTCCACGACAAAATAAACCCACACTTGAGGAAAACTGTACGGCTCACGAGATCTCAGCTGCATTTTTAAGTATCAACATTGCCTCAGATGTTTCTCCTAGAATTTCTAAAGAAAAAGAAATCAGTCACAAGATACATGCACAAATGTTCAAAGGTTTGAGGTCATTAAGTGTTTTTCTTTTTTTAAAGAAATAAATATTTCTATTCATCGAGGATGCATTAAATTGATCAAAAGTGACAGTAAAGACATTTATAATGTTACAAAATATTTCTATTTCAACAAATGCTGTTCTTTTGAACTTTATTTTAATTAAAGAATCCTAAAAATGCATATTTGTTAATCATAAAAAAACTATAATAATTGATAATTGAGCAGCAAAGCATCATATTAGAATGATTTCTGAAGGATCATGTGACACTAAAGTCTTCTCGAGTCTTCAGCTTTGTTACTCACAGGATACATACATTTTAAAAGATATTCAAGGAGAAAACGTTATTTTAAAAAGCCAAGAATATTTCACAATTTTACTGCATTTTTTTTAATCAAATAAATGCAGTCAGACTTCTTTCAAAAACATGAATCTCCAAACTTTTGATCCGTAGTGTACATCAACATATAGTAAGAGTATAACACCTATAAAATAAATTTGGATAGATTAATTGTATATGAATTTGATATTGGGGGGGGGGAGGGGGGGGGGGGGGGGTCTTGACTGCAAATATGAGCAGCGTTGAGAAATTATGGGAGTTTTTTTTCCTCATTTGTTTTTCTCCCAACATCTATTTGGTCACCATTTACTCTCATCGCTGTCTAGGAGAAACAATTGAGACATTACAGAGATCTCATTTGTGATTTATCTCCCATGCAGTGCATGTAAAATAGTTTCGCATTTCACTCAATTAGGTAATTCCCTCCGTTAATATCAGTCTCCGAGCAGCCGTTGGCGCAAGATGTTTATGCCTTGGGTGATTAAGACAGAGAAGCGAGTTTTTGACATTCCGATGGAAAAGCTGCTATTTTGCAAATATTTCAGCCCATTTGGAATTCCTTTCCAGTGATCATGAAAGGACAACTGGCATATGCGTCCTCGACTCGGCGGCTAACTACAGGCACAAAACGTGTCAATTGTGCAGGCAGAGCTGTAGAGTTTGGGGGTGTGCGCTTGGTGAAGTGTGGCATTTTGGCGACTGCTCGCTGCTCTGCATGCATGAATAATGAATGCACAGGTGGTGGAGGGGGGTCAGGGGCCCGCGCCATCCTCCAAACAACAGAAAGGTCATGCTTGTTTGTGCAGTGTCCTTCAACAGATGTGAAACGCTTCTGACAGAGACTAGCAAATTTCGGCTAAAACGCTCCCAAAAAATTAGTTGATGGGTCAATTACGGAAAAGGTCAACAGGCACAAAAGGAGAGAGGCGGCTAGCGTGCGACTTATGATAATAAATCAACACTTGAGAAATGGAGGTCAAATTCTTTCAGTTGCAATGCCAGTAAAACAGCCCACTTTTATTACAGATAAAGGCCCGAATTCTACGCTTTGTCACCCTGGTTTTGCATTCAACAAAAGGCAGCTTTGTTTTAATGGTGTTTGGCGACTCTCCACTGTTCAAATGGCAGCTCCAGATTGTTCTTTATTCAACACGGACACGAAAAAGAACAGGAAAAATGCAGGTAGATTTTCCTCTAAGCATTCCGACTGGCATGAGATTTGCCAAACGACACTGTTCGGAGATTTCCCAAAAGGTTACAATCATCAGTTATAATGTAGAAATGCCTTACAAGTCGTCAACTTGATTTTTTCTTCTTTTCACTGCAAATACTGTATAATAACAGCAGCTGTGGGTTCTGAACTCACTGGGAAATTCCATGAGCCTTTAGAAATTATTCTAATATGCTGATTTGGTGCTCAAGAAACACTTTTTTATTATTATCAATGTTGTGCTGTTTAATATTTCTGTGGAAACTGTGATACATTTTTTGATGACTATAAGTTCAAAGAAACAGTATTGATGTGAAATAGAAATATTTTGTAACATTATAAATGTATTTACTGTAATGCATCTACGAAAAAAAAATTTAAACATTAATTTCTTTAAAAAAAAAAAAAAAAATTTATATCTATCTATATATATCGATTAATGACCCAAACTCGAATGGCTGTGTATGTTTCTATCAGATATTTTAACACATGGACATGAAAAAGAACTGGGAAAATGCAGGATGTGTTTTCCTCTATGCAAAAAATCATTCTGATTCACATGAGATTTGCCAAACGACACTGTTCAGAGATTTCCCAAAAGGTTACAATCATCAGTTATAATGTAGAAATGCCTTACAAGAAGTCAACTTGATTTTTTCTTCTTCTCACAGCAAATATTGTATAATAATAACAGCAGCAGCGGCTTCAGATCTCAATGTAAAGTCGCTGGGAAATTGCCTGGAAGTCTGCACTGACAAATGAACTGGCTACTTCCAGACACAGGAAACAATATCGTTTTCCTAGGGCTCACCTTGACTCATGCACACAAACAATCAGAAGGAGAAACTGGCCCTGCCCTGTGAGCTCCGGGCCTGATGCAATAAGTCACCATATGCTCGTATTAGTATGCTCTGCATTATGGCACACGGCGCGCCTCCCGGTCAGATCGCCAATCAAAACACATGCACCTCTTCTATTCTAAACAACAATCCGGCAGGAGTCAGCAGAGGATGAGGAGAGAGAGCTCTTTACCGCTGTAGGTCAGCCCCATCTCCTCGCTAAATAAACAGAGATTCATGAGCTCGGACGAATCGGGAGCGGGGCTGAGTATCCATTAGCTCTAGCGATGCAGAGCAGCAAAACGGGAATCGATAACAGGTTCTGTTCGAAATGTAGTGCAAATAAAATGGGCCGCGCTACTGATTCAATTCAAACGGCTGCTGTCAATGAGATGGAAGGACACAAAGAGCATCTCATTGTCCTAGAGGGTTTGAATTCACCTTGCTGAGCGTTCATTAATACATGGGATGCAATGCACTTCATTCATTTCCTTCGCTTACATCATTTCCTGCACTGCATGTCGAGCACGTTGATGTCGGACGTGTAAAAGGCAACAGTCCTGCGGACCGGCTCTACACCGAATTACTCACCATATACATTTTCTCATTAAAATGCATGCGGCTCTTCAAAGCGAGACAACAATGATACCATCTGCTGTGTGCCGGCCGGAATACACAGAACAAAGCCGCTGAAAACTGCAACAATTTACTGTTGCCTCTAACAACATTCACGGTATTACAGCCATGCCAAATGTACAGTAAATAATTCACACTTAAGTGCAAAGTAGCTGTAACGAATTTACTCAAATAAAATCAAGAAAATAACTGAATGAATTTTTTTTTTAAACTATATAAAATTAAATAAGAAAAAAATAAAAAATAAGGTAATATAAAAAACATTATTAAAAAAAAAAATAATATTACTGTATGTAAATAATATATATCTATATATAGATATATATATATATACACACACACACACACACACACACATAATGTATCTGTAAGAATACAAAAAAAATATGCAACGGAAAATACTGGAAATACGAGTTGTCTTTTTGGTTGAAACCCAGGCACTAGAAACATGCTAATGATCCTAAGAGCATCATCTCTTTTAAATATTACAGCCACATTTGATATTTAGCCACAGCCATCAAATATAACGAGAAGAGCAAGTATCGAGCGCATCTTTTTTATTTTCATTGATCCCGACTGCATTCTTTATCACCAACCAATTAGCATTAGTTGATTAACCAGGCCCATTACTCACCTAATCGTTACAGTCCAACTAAGAATCCATAGTTACTGTTAAATCTATAGGCTGCTTCAGTGTACTGACATTCGTAACTAATTAGGCTTCTGTAGGGCATGACACGGTCTTGTTTATTTATTACCGACAGCTATTTTTCTTCGAGAGCCTGTAGTGCAACAAATTCCAGTCAGGAGGGAGCAAGTTATGACCGCTGTGCACATCTCACTCGACTTTTTTAATGTACATCTACAGTTTCATTGTCTACTTCCTGTCCTTGCTGGTAACCAAAAGCACTAAGAGTTGATCTATTGTTTTTGTGTACTGCATGCAGTTGACTACCACTGACAATCATCTCAACTTTTCCCCCAGTGTGTATAAACCAGTTTATACTTAAAATTACTCTTATAAAAGGGATAGTCCACCCAAAAAAGAAATTTCTATCATCATTTATATAATGTCATTCCAAAACTTAATGGCTTTCTTTTCTTCTGTGGAACAATAAAAGAGATATTTTGAAGAATGTTGGCAACCAAACGGTTTCAGGTCCCATTTGACTTCCACAGTATGGACAAAACATATAATGGAAGCCAATGGGACTGGTTATATCTACTTCAAAATATCCTCTTTTGTGTTTAGCAGAAGAAATGCATGCAGGTCTATACTTTAAAAGAAGCCTTGCATGCAAGTTGGTTGAATGAAACAGAAATGTGCAGCTTGTGTAAGTATATTTAGTTTAAGTTCATTGTGGATGCAGTAGTGTCCCCAAAAGGAATTGCAAAATTAATGAAAATATTTACTTGTAGTTGTTGCTGTGAAAAAGCTATTTATTTATTATTTATTTATTTTAGAATTCCTGCAATGATTTAGAATTAGATTTATTGTATTATATTTGTTTTATTTAATTTTTTATACAAAATGGTTTGTTAATTGTTGTCTAAATGATACTTTTTGACTATTTTTCTATGTTGATGGATTTCTGGTTATACATTATGAGCAGGGTTATTATATTAACTAAAACCATAAAATATATTTACATTATTTAAAAAAATCTGAATAAAGCTGAAATAAAATAAAATATATATAAAAAAACATTAAACTTATTTTATTTCATCTAGTTGCCTAGATTGTGTTTCTTATTTTCATTTAGTTTAACTTTATGTACTACAATAACAAAAACCAAAATAAAAATTAATTAAAATTATTGTCTGCAGTATTCTATATTGAGCATACTACACACATACTATACATTCAATTGAAAATAACCTGGAAAAAAACTGAATATTCCGTTATTAACAACAAAAGAGCAAAAATTCTACACAGAAGAATGCCTCTTACCTTTGACTGAGGTGTTGGGTGGCGGTCCTTCGAAGCGCAGGTTCCACGGCGGGTCTCCCTGGTTGGTGAAGTCCCTCATCTTAAGGTAGCTGATGGTGAGGCGGATGATGGAGGCCTTGTCCAGCTGGCTGGTGATGGCGCCGGGGAGCGGAAGCATCTTTGCCAGCTCATAGAACTCGAAGTTTTCCTTCCCCCGGCGCGAGCGAGCGGCGTCACGTGACTTCTCCTTCCTTAGAGCCTGCAACCTGACAGAAACGCAAGAACGTCTGTAACATAAACATCTACTGCTAGTCAAAGCCTGACAGACTTTGCTTCCTGCATTGTGACTGCATTAAAACTTCAATCCTTTATGCTTAAAGTCTGAGGCACAGAGGGACGATGTCCCAGAAGACAAACCAAAACAAGGCAAGGCAAGGCAAGGCAAGTTTATTTGTATAGCACATTTCATACACAATGTGTAATTCAAGTCTTTACATAAAAAACCAGAAATAACAATATCACAACAATAAAACAAGGAATTTTAAAACTTTGAAAATTATTTTTAAAAAAAAAATTGATTTAAGAGGTTTTAAAATGAATTTAAGAACACGATTATACATATAATATAGTGCAATCAGTTCGGACATTGCACAGTGTTCATTCAGTAAATGCACAGCTAAACAAAAGAGTTTTAAATGTGACTAATGTTTTAGCACATCTGATCTCTTCTGGAAGCTGATTCCAACTGCGGGTGGCATGATAACTAAAAGCACATTCCCCTTGTTTTGTGTGAACCCTCGGTATTTCTAACTGACTCGATCCTAATTATCTGAGTGGTCTGTTAGGTTTATATTCATTGAGCATATCTGCAATGTATTTTGTATTTATGTCCTAGGCCATTGAGTGATTTATAACCGAGTAAAAGTACTTTAAAATCAATCCTACATATAACTGGAAGCCAGTGTAAGGACCTGAGGACTGGTGTAATATGCTCAGATTTTCTGGTTCTAGACAGAATCCTGGCAGCAGCGTTCTGGAAGAGCTGCAGCTGTCTAATGGTCTTCTTGGGAAGGCCAGTGAGGAGACTATTACAATAGTCCACCCTGCTGGTGATAAAGGCATGAACAATTTTCTCCAAGTCTTGACTGGAAACAAAATATTTAATTCTTGCAATGTTTTTGAGATGAGAGTATGCTGATTTAGTTACAGCTTTGAAATGACTACTGAAACTAAGGTCTGTCTCCAGAATCCCACCAAGATTCCTGCCTTGATTTTTAGTTGTTAGACCCCTAGAGTCAAGGTATGCCTTCACCTTGAGAACTTCATCTTTGTTTCCAAATGCAATGACTTCGGTTTTTTCTTTGTTTAACTGAAGAAAGTTCTCGCACATCCAACTGTTAATTTCATCAATGCATTGGCAGAGGGAGTCAATGGGGCTGTAGTCATTTGGCGATAAGGCTAGGTAAACTGGGTATCATCTGCATAGCTGTGATAGGCAATTTGGTTCTTTCTCATTATTTGACTTAGTGGGAGCATATACAGGCTAAACAAGAGCGGTGCAAGAATTGAGCCTTGTGGGACTCCGCATGTCATGGACGTCCACTTAGACTTATGCTCTCCTATACTCACATAATAACCTCTCCCTTCTAAGTATGACCTGAACCATTTAATTACCATGCCAGAAAGCCCAACCAAGTTTTCCAGTCTCTCTAGTAGTATGTTATGATCGACAGTATCAAATGCAGCACTGAGATCTAGTAGTACCAGTACTGATATTTTGCCAGATTCTGAATTTAAGTGAATATCATTTATTATCTTTATGAGTGCTTTCTCTGTGCTGTGATGCAGTCGGAAACTAGATTGAAAAGTGTCCAGGTATCCATTTGAGTTTAAGTATTTGTTCAGCTGATTAAAGACTACCTTTTCAATAATCTTTCCTATAAAAGGAAGATTTGATATTGGTCTATAGTTGCTCAATATGGTGTTATCAAGATTGCTCTTTTTCAGAAGGGGTTTAACAACTGCAGTTTTCAGGGAGTTTGGAAAAGTCCCAGAAAGAAGTGAGGCGTTCACCACTTCTAAAAGATTTGGTTCTAAACAGTTAAGCACCATTTTGAAAAAAATATGTGGGAAGTGTGTCAAGATAGCAGGTTGACGATTTAAGGTGCTGTACTATTTCTTCCAAAATTTTGCTATCAATTTCTTCAAAAGCAGACATAGTATCTTCTTTTTGATATTGTGGTCGAATATGTCTAACCTCTGCATAACTTGGGGATGTGCTAATTGCCTTCCTGATATTATTGATCTTCTCAGAAAAGAAGGAAGCAAACTCATTGCATTTGCTGTCGGAGAGCATTTCACTGACAATCTGACTTGGGGGGGTTTGTCAGTCTCTCAACAGTAGCAAAAAGAGTGCGAGTGTTGTTTAAGTTACTGTTTATAAGGTTTGAGAAGAATGACTGTCTAGCTGTGGCTAGTTCCACATTGAAAGTACGAAGGCTGTCTTTATATAGGCTATAGTGTATTTCAAGTTTCGTCTTCAGCCACATCCGCTCAGCTTTACTGCGTTGTCTTTTTCATACTCTGTACTGCTGTTGATCTTCTCCAAGCTGATTTTTGTCTGCTAGTCTTCCTGCTGGGAATATACTGTAGAATTTTATTATTATTATGATTATCTTTCTTTATCTATCAAGCATGGGCTAAGAATTTGCTTTGTAAATTTGCATTAAAATTATGTTGATTTGACCCCCTTGCTTTTTTTAACACAAGATGTGGTTATACTTGTGGGCTAGGTCTGGACAATAATTCATATCAATATGTATCGCGATATTACTTTTTTTCATAACGTGATATGATTTTTAAAAACATTCCCGATATTTCGATATACATTTACCAGTGTTCCCCATACATATTATATTTGTGGCGTTTGACTTCAGTGGATAAACTGAAGCACTGCACGTTTCAAAGCAAAACTCGTCTGCGGGTTTTTATATGAATTAATCTCTGAAGGGAACCGACTGTCTTCAGAATAGTTTAGATTGCATTTTTATCTGATAAAGTAGCGTTCATGAGCGGAGCTGCTTTGTTTACAGCCGTTACTGGAGAACCCGTTAGTTCCACCACTCTCACAGCGCCTCCTGCTGGCAGACAAGCAGTTTGCATTTTCAATAATAAACCCATTTCCAGCAACATGCTTTTGTTGTTGCTCTATTTATGTGTTTTCTGAAGCAACTCGGAGCATTTTCATACTCGTTATCCTGGTTAATGAACGTTTCAATCTATAAGAATAATCAGCCAACACTACCAGTCAAACATTTTTGAACAGTAAGATTTTTTTTTTTTAAAGAATTCTCTTCTGCTCACCAACCTGCATTTATTTGATCCAAAATACAGCAAAAACAGTACATTATGAAATTATTATTACAATTTAAAAGAACTGCTTCTATTTGAATATATTTTAAAATGTAATTTATTCATGTGATCAAAGCTAAATTTTCAGCATCATTACTCCAGTGTCACATGATCCTTCAGAAATCATTTTAATATGCTGATTTGCTGATTATCAATATTTACAACAGTTGAGTACATTTTTTTTTCAGGATTATTTGATGAATAGAAAGATACAAAGATCAGCATTTTTCTGAAATAAAAAGCTTTTGTAACATTGCACTATTCCATTCCAAAGCTCTTTTTAAAATTTATATTATATAAATTATTCCTTTCATTTAGCAAGGATGTTTTAAATTGATCAAAAGTGGTGATAAATATATTTATGTTACAAAAGATTTCTATTTCAGATAAATCTCGTTCTCGAACTTTCTATTCATCAAAGAAACCTGAAAAAAAATCTACTCAGCTGTTTTCAACATAATAATAAATGTTTTTTGAGCAGCAATTCAGAATATTAGAATGATTTCTGAATGATCAATTGACTGGAGTAAATGATTGCTAAAGCCATCTTTGAATCACAGGACTAAATTATTGTTCAATAGAAACAATTAGTAATATGTAAAATATTAAAGTGACTGTTTTTGCTGTATTTTGGATCAATAAATGCAGTCTTGGTGATCAGAAGATCACTTCCTTAAAAAACATTTAAATCTTACTGTTCAAAAACCTTTGACCTGGTATGGTTATCCTCTAGTTTGAAGTTAAAATATTAATATTCATATTAAACTGAGAGTCTGAGTTTATTTGACAGTGAATTCACCTTTTCTTGTTTGTATAATGCTACCAATACGCACATACAGTGAACATTTTATTTTTGTCCGGCTATTTTTTTCCTAAAATATTATATCGTTTTATAGGAGTAGAGTTGGCAAATTCATTTTTCATAAGTTTGTAGGTACAGACATCTGTTGTGGCCATTCTTGGCCGTTTTTATGAGGCTTTTTTAATAGTGTTCATATCGAAATCAGAATTATATCGTATCGACCGAAATCAAGAAATATATAGTGATATAAATTTTGGCCATATCGTCCAGCCCTAACTTTGGCATATTATTATAAAAGCCCAAAAATGTATTTTCATCAAAATATAATAATTCTTTTCACCTCAAAATTGCTTTTTCATTTGACATCCCCAATCTCCTTTATTTTTTAGCCCTGACTTTAAATGGGACATGGCATACTGTGGTGGTACATTACCATTCAGAAGTTTGAGGTCAGTCAGATTTTGTAATGTTTTTGAAACGAGTCTCTTTAGCTCGCCAAGGCTACATTTATTTGTTCAAAAAATACAGCAAAAACAGTAATATTGAGAATAATTAAAATATACTGGTTCTTTCTATATTAATGCATTCGAAATGGTAATTTAGCCTGTGATGCAAAGCTGAATTTTTGGCATCATTACTTCAGTCTTGTGTCACATGATCCTTCAGAAATCATTCTAATATGCTGCTTAGCTGCTCAAACATGTATTATTATTATCAATGTTGAAATGCTTTTCTGCTTAATAGTTTTGTGGAAACCATGATACATTTTTTCAGGATTCTTTGATTTATAGAAGTTCAGTATTTATTTGAAATTGAGATGTTTTGTAACATTATAAATGGCTTTAATGGCACGTTTATTCAGCTTAATGCATCCTTGATAAGCAAAAGTATTAATTTCTTTAAAAAACTCTCACTGACCTCAACCTTTTGAACAGTATATACAGACGCATGATTCATATTCATTCACAAGAATATAAAATATGTGTTGTTAGTGAGAGTACTACACCTTAAAGAGAGGGAAAACTATGGTTACTATTGAGAGATCCAATAATATTATCTTCTATTCATAATACACACATATAACTGGATTAATCTGTATTGTAATTTTGTAGCAATGTATCCCAACATGCATCTCTATTTTCAACACTGCCTTTCCCAGCCAAACAAAAGGCCCAGGAGAGACGGTCTGTAACTGAACTCAATAGCTGTGCCGGGCTCTTTGTTATTGACTGTATATAGTATCAGGAGCACACCTCTGTGCCAATCACAGACGGGGCAGGCAACCGCGGTGTTGTGGCACTGGGCTCCAGCAGGCTAAAGTTGCAGTCACACCGACTTAGTTGTGCTCTGTCGAGAGACCTCAGCTCAATTGATTCAGTCATTGGAATCCAGAAGTGGGTCGAAGTTGTGATTAGCTTTGGCCCGGGGTCTCGTGAGACGCCCTGTGAATGACTTTCATTGCTGCCTTTTTACCACAGACACAGACAGCCGGTCAGAGATCTTCTTCCCCCGCCAAGCACTCAAACAAAGAGAAAGAAACACAAGACTGCTGTATCCTCACCTACATCTGAGCTCAGAAGCCATGCTAGACGGAAAACGCCCAAAATATACACTCGCTCCCCCAGATGCCTGCACAAAACAATGATTTATTATAAATTATGACTACTGCCTCAAAGTGTTTCTGTTTATTCTGAATCGAGTGATTTACAACTATGCGCTGAGCATTTCTCTTGCGTTGTCTAATTCCTTCGTACGCTACCCTCACACTGTCCCTTCTGGCAGCAACTGCTACAGTAGCGACTCACCATAACGTCTACACTGGAAGCGACCAACGCCACATCATTAAATATGAAAATGCACTGGAATACACTGATGTAAACACTGTATGCACTGTAAATATGTACTTACAGGTGCATCTCAATAAATTAGAATGTCGTGGAAAAGTTCATTTATTTCAGTAATTCAACTCAAATTGTGAAACTCGTATATTAAATAAATTCAATGCACCCATCCGAGGAAGCCGTGCAAGTAGATTAAGTTCTTGTTCTTTCTATTGTTAGCTTTTGCTCACATGTAACAAAAACCCACCACTTTCCCTATTCAACAATTAGGAAATTTGTTGACATGCCAATCAGCTAATCAACTCCAAACACCTGCAAAGGTTTCCTGAGCCGTCAAATTGGTCTCTCCGTTTGGTTCACTAGGCTACACAATCATGGGGAAGACTGCTGATCTGACAGTTGTCCAGAATACAATCATTGACACTCCTTCACAAGGAGGGTAAGCCACAACATTCATTGCCAAATAAGCTGGCTATTCACAGAGTGCTGTATCCAAGCATACTAACAGAAAGTTGAGTGGAAGGAAAAAGATGCACAACCAACCGAGAAAACGGTTGCCTTATGAGGATTGTCAAGCAAAATTGAATTTGAGTGAACTTCACAAGGAATGGACTGAGGATGGGGTCAAGGCATCAAGAGCCGTCACACACAGACGTGTCAAGGAATTTTGGCTACAGTTGTCGTATTCCTCTTTTTAAGCCACTCCTGAACCACAGACAACTTCAGAGGTGTCTTACCTGGGCTAAGGAGAATAACTGGACTTTTGCCCAGTGGTCCAAAGTTCTCTTTCAGATGAGAGCAAGTTTTGTATTTCATTTGGAAACCAAATGTCCTAGAGTCTGGAGGAAGGGTTGGAGAAGCTCATAGCCCAAGTTGCTTATAGTCCAGTGTTATGTTTCCACATTCTGTGATGATTTGGGGTGCAATGTCATCTGCTGTGTTGGTCCATTGTGTTTTTTGAAAACCAAGTCACTGCACCCGTTTACCAAGAAATTTTGGAGCACTTCATGCTTCCTTCTGCTGACCAGCTTTTTGAAGATGCTGATTTTCCAGCAGGATTTGGCACCTGCCCACACTGCCAAAAGCACCAAAAGTTGGATAAATGACCATGGTGTTGGTGTGCTTGACTGACCATCAAACTCACCAGACTTGAACCCCATAGAGAATCTATGGGGTTTTTTCAAGAGGAAAATGAGAAACAAGAGAATATGCAGATGAGCTGAAGGCCACTGTTAAAGAAACCTGGTCTTCCATACCACCTCAACAGTGCCACAAAATGATCACCTCCATGCCACACCGAACTGAGGCAGTAATTAAAGAAAAAGGAGACCCTACCAAGTATTGAGTACCAGTACAGTAAATGAACATACTTTCCAGAAGGCAACAATTCACTAATTATGTTTTTTTTATTGTTCTTATGAGTATTCTAATTTGTGAGATAGTGAATTGGTGGGTTTTTGTTCAATTTGAGCCAAAATCATCACAATTAAAAAGAACCAAAGACTTAAACTACTTCAGTCGTGTGCATAGAATTTATTTAATACACTAGTTTCACAATTTGAGTTGAATTACTGAATAAATGAACTTTTCCACGACATTCAAATTTATTGAGACGCACCTGTATATTATTAATATTTATTATATATTCGTAAAGTTGTAAATTAACACCATTTATTATGCCAGCAAAATATTTTTCAGTCTTTCTACTTCAAAATTTCATTTTTAATTCAGTGTGTTACTTGCTGTTTCATTGTAATTATTTGTGAAATTTACACACTTTCTGATTAAAAATTGTTTTCACACCATTTTACAGTAACAGAGTTATACAAATGGTTAAAATACCAGATGACATAAATTAATACTCGCGGACCGCAAAACCCAAAATTACTAAAACCCTAAAATAAATCTAAAATAAAAATTATTAATAACTAAACCAAACCAGTATTGATCATGAGTACGACATACTAAAGGGCTTTTATTACTTTCATGTTCAGAGAAGATAAAAAAAACTGCCTAAAATGCTTTGCAGCACCGTCCCAAAGTATAAATTCTCATTTGCCACCTGAATGCAATGCAATTTCTGCCATGTGCACGATGCTTTTCGCTCATGTTATATTTAATAAGCTCAACCCCAAAACTTTGAAGTACTTGGAATCTAGCATAGTAGTTTACGTTGCAAACATACTCTATGTATCTCAGTGTTCCACAAGGCGCTATGCAGATTTTTGTATTTCTGTCATGACAACTCTCAGTGGGATTGGCATGGTAATGTACATGACCATGTTAATGTATTTGGTCTTGGCGGGAATAGATCTGCTACGCTGCTGCTGTTGCGGCAGAGCAAGTACCGAGATTTGCTACTGCTAATACATCCACAACATTCTGCTGTGAGCATGTAAGGAATATTGTATGTCAAATGTAACATACATGAAATAACCCCATATATCATACGTGAATCACCTCGTAGCAGATCTATACAGGTTGAGCTGGGGAAGGTGGAGGGTTTCTGTAGCAAGCTGCAACTGCTACGGCAAGCTCTAGTCATATATTTTAATGTTGAGCAGTGAGCTCATTGGCTACGATACAGGAGAGAACCAATCCCGGCTGTGCCTTGGGATAATGATCATGAGGTCAGATTGAGTTAGACGTATCAGACTGCGCCATCTAGAGTTTCATCCAGAACTCTGTATTTATTGGGGGGTTTATGGGTTAAGTGATAAAAGGGACAGGTAACGAAAAATATATGATGTCCAGCACAAAAAAAAGGCTGAAACTAATATACAGTGGTGAGTCAGGAAATAGGGTGTAGGAACAGGGAGGAGCGTAGTCACTATGAAGATTTGTTCAAATGGGTTCACGATGCTCAAGGCTAAGGTAAATACAAGGCTTAAAACTAATTGCGGCCCATTAACTAGTGTCATGGTGGAGCAACAGTTTTGAAGAGGATCTTGCTGAGCAAGTTAAAGTTAACATGTAGAGCTAGATATCGGAATAATAACATCCAGTTTAATGGTGCATACAACTCTGTTGTTGCCTAACTCTGGTGTGAAACATACACAGCTATGTTTAAAAAAACTTAAAGCCCCCCTAAAATGTATTCAAATGCATATACAAATCAGATTCAGAAGCACATCATTTTCATCCACTTTAAGCACAAGTAAATCTGCATGAAGTCAGTGTATCGGCTAATAACGCACACGGCACAGGCTTTCTGGTGTTTACAGTCTCAGATCTCCAGTCCAAGGTTTGAGTCCACTGATTTATGATTTTCAATCAAACAACTCACAACAGCCGCTTTAATGCTTCCAAAACACAACTGCCCACTTTCTGTAGCGTTCATCATGTCAAGCCATTCTGAATTAAGTCGGAAATAAATCAGCCCAGAGCTTCTGCGTTCCCCGTTGGCCGACATTTAGATTAATTTTTTACCACCATAAATGCTAAATCAGTTATAGCAAGTGCCGAAAGATGGGGAGTGAAGAATGCCTTGATGGATGAAAAACGACTGTTGGTGGAGAAGAAAATCAGCGGATATTGTCTCCACATTTTATCAACAAACAAAAAGCAACATAAAATATGAAACAGAGCTGTGCCACAGAATGAGAACATATTCTGGAGTACTTAATCTTGTAATTCCCACTCTGCTTCAATAATTCCCAAGAAACTTCCAGCAAAAAAGCCCAATTACCTCCAAAAGACCACCAATGATGCCTCATGCAGATCTAATACTATACAGTACAGATGCCGTGATCAATTTGAATCCTGTATGAAACTATCATTTCACCATCAGATATAGATTGGCTCTACGCCTTTGCATACGAGCGATGGATCTCTATTCTCTGTGGAGCAGAGAATAAAAACACTATTTGATGGTCTGCTGCTCAGACAGTATATAAAGCCAGTTGTAATGGTTGTTTGGATGCAAAGTGCAACAGAGCAGCAGAATTTCATTTGTTCCACAAACTTGGAAGGCATTACGCTGTCTTGCCAAATACGTCTTGATGCACCGAGGTTAGGTGACCTTCATTTTCATGACTTATTTATTACGTACTACTGGAAAATGCAATAGACACAAAATCACGGGACCTTTCAGGGAAATAGGACGCAAGTTAGTTTTGTGGTGTGGACTAATGGCGGCGGCTCTTGAGTAATGATTGTTGTGTTATTGAACGGCCTGTTTTCGAGCAGGAATTTATGTGCACCGCACCGATTTAGCGGTTTCTTTCTTCCAGGCTGGTATAAAAATACTCCTGGATTATCTGCAATTAACATAAATGTGCCATAAACCTTTTTTAAGAACTTTTTGCATTCTGAAGGGTTAGAGTTTATGCCTGTGGAAACATCTGGTAAGAGTAAAAAGCCAATCAGTGTCATATTTTCATCAGAAAGACACTGAAATCAATACGAAATGACATTCACAACCTATTTTACTTGACGTGACGGAATTTAGAGTAAATGTACAGTAGGACAGGTTTTGATTAGATCCTTCAAAAACTGTTTGGATCCTGAAAAGTGGACGATAATATCAGAATTGAACCATGTGACTGGAGGGGAGGGACTTGATGACATTAGATGTAAAAAAAAAAATAAGTTGCTTCAGTTATTTTATTTTTATTATTTATGATTATGAAGACAAACGTGTTCCTTCAGAATAACATAAACCGATGAATAATTTACAATAATACCTGGAACGTAAATTAAGGAAGAAAATAGGGTCATTTATGATTTCATGTTGAACATTAATTTGTTTATGCATGGATAAATAACTAAAATTAACCAAATCAGATCTGGTTGAAATAAAAGCTGGGAAACAAGATTATGGACTAAAAAAAGGTTAGCACATTGAAAAAGACTTTGTAAAGGCTTAAAGATAGATAGATGACACACACACACAGACAGACAGACACAGACACACACACCAAGCAAAAACATCAAGAGGCTGAAAGTTCTGCAAATGATCATTTAGGGTTGAGGTAATTGCCTTCATCAGTGTAGAAAAAGCACGCAGAAGAGAAATGTCACTTCAGATTATCCTCTTGCCTCCTGAAGCAATAGATGACACTTGATCAGAGACTAAATGCCAAAACCAATCAATTCCTTTTGTGACTCTTCTCCATGCCGCAGTAAAAAAGGCCATAGTCTTGGTTCTTCTAATTAAAGTAAATGCTATCTCCTTGGTAACCTCATTAATATTCTCAATGACTTGGTTATACATAAAGTGTGTCATATGATTGGTACAAAATTAGATGAAGCACTGCACGGCCATCAGCCTAAAATTACTCTTGGAAAGACTACTGTATATTTCATATACATTTTGACAAAAATACAACTTCAAAGCTACATATTCTACTTTTTTTTAATTCTACAATGTTGTTTGCACCAAAAACAGGTTATTTAGTCAATTCATTTTCACATTTTCCACTTTTAGAACTAATTTGTTACACTGTATTTTAAGAATAAATGAGCTCTGGTTGACTTTTTCATATATGAAATGAGGAGCAACGCCTCCAAGGTGCTGAATACTAGCATTGCATGTAAAAGTGGGCGGTCATTGGGGAGGGAGAGTTGTGTTGTGACTGTCGACATACTACATCAAACTCTTATTTCCTGTTTTCATTTCATGTTGTGAAGAGTAACATCACGAACTAAGCTTCGCCTGCCTATGCAAGAGTTTACAGAAAGTGCTGCTTTGAAATAGCTGCGTTCAGACATGCATCGTTAAGCGCAAGGTTACGTCTCGCACGGTGCACTAATTCCCTTCAAGGTCTGCGCGTACTTCCCTCTCAATCAGTAAAATGGATCCAGTTCTGTTGTGAGCGTCCACTGCTTTCATTGCCCTCAAAGTTCTGTCATTCAACTGTTCGTTTGTCCTGAGAGCTTAATGTGTGTGTGTGTGTGTGTGTGTGGTGTGTGTGTACAGGTTTATATATCCTTGTGGGGACTTAAACCTGAATACACAGACTCATGGGGACTCGTGTCATGGTGGGGACCTAAATTGTGGTCCCCACGGGTACAAAAGCTTATAAATCATACAGAATTACGTTTTTTGAACATCTAAAAATGCAGAAAGTTTCCTGTGAGGGGTAGGTTTAGGGTAGGGGGTGGGTATGCATAGAATATAGTCTGTAAGTAAAAACATTCGCCTATGGAGAGTCCCCACAAGGATAGCTGACCAGACATGAGTGTGTGTGTGTGTGTGTGTGTGTGTGTGTGTGAGATTGTGTGCTGGGAACATGTTGACATTCTTCATTAATATGGACGTTGGTTGAGGAGATCTATAGATGCGCTACCTACAAATTATGACAGGTGAAGCCCTCTGCATAATCTTTTTCTTTTTGTCTGGAATGAAGTCCTTCCCTGCCGTCTTACAGCGGCCTTGTAAACCCAATTGAAGGCTTTCTGGAAGGCCACATTCACAATGAATTGCCCCCTCTTGTCTTTCACAATAACACAGAGTGGCATACACTCTCATAACGCTCAGAATGCAATTTACCGAACACTTTCATAAAGACCGATCTCTCTTAGCTAAAAGCAATTTAGTGTCTCTTTTTGTTTAGCATTAGACAGAAGGGAAAGTGGCGGAAGCGAGAGGACAACAGAAATAAACACACAATGTTTGCAACAGCAGATAACAGGCATCAATTTAATAAAAATGCAAATTTTTAGCTAATAATAAAACCTAAATTGTGTTATTTCACATTGAAAGGGCCGGTTCGGACAAGAGGTTCCATTCCAAAATTCACTAAAATTACCCACAATGCTGCGAAACAGGAAGCACTCATTTTAATGCTGCAGCCCCCAGTGTTTGCTGATCCCACAGTGCTTTGGTTTTATCTCTGAACAGACATGACATCTCAATGGCCGGCGATTGCCCAGCAGATGCGTGTGGTGTCAGAGGGGCTGTAGGCGTGTGATTGGCTGTTTAAAGCACACAGGTGACCTGACTGGCTGGACAAAGAGAGGTTGTCAGAGGAAAAGGTCACAGTATTGCTTGTACAAAGTGAAACCTGTGTCAGAGCCACAGAGAAGGAGGCGTGCTGTATTATACCTGCTAAATCACAAGCTCACGGCAGAAATATACCCATAAACTCAACACCACACATGTACAATTACATAAATATTAAGCAATGTATATAATAATTGTAATAATAATTTGTTATAATAATATATTTCATCTCTAATATATTTGATTACATTTATTATAACGCTCTGTTTATAATTTTACCATATAACCTTGGTATATACCTGTAAATATTGTGTAAAAAATCAGGACTGCATTTTTCATAAAATAATTTTGTTGTTGTGATGTTCTTTATGACTACTAAATATATACTATATAATATATATAATATATATATCATATTAATACATTATTCTCAATTAGATATTTATGGTATAAACATACAATATTACACTAGGGCAAATATAATATAAAAGATGTAATTCTTTCATATTTTTTCTTTTTTTTTTATTCTTTCTAATTTTTCCAGCAGAGAGTTGATACAGCCTAATAAAATTTGCCCACCCACACAAAAGAATGGGAAAAATTAATCCCCTTCCACTGAAAAGGAAAAAAAACTCATCCAGGTTTAAAACAACATGAGGGTAAGCAAATAATAACAGATTTTTTCATTTTTGAATGAATTATTGTTTTAAAATCATATGTGTAATTTATTACATCAAAACTACAGTAAAACACATTTGCAAAGAAAGCCATAAACCAGCAGTACGCTACTCATTACTCACAACCCAGCTCATACAGTGATCAGGGGTCTGTGGTAAGCCGAGTTTGAATTGTGTGTGGAGCCGGTCTGTTTAGGGGCCCACATGGGGCCCCTCTCTAGTGATCTGACGGTGGGCTTGTCAGTGCTGATCTCCTGTCAGTGTGTAATTAAGAGGCTGTGGAAAGTCACGAGAGCGTTGCTGCTCGCCGGATCTCTGCACCGCAGCAAATCCCGTTAGCTGTGAATAAACCCATTGGGGGTAGCACAGGTAAGCCCGACGCAATGCGATTACATGGCAAAAGCGGTGCCTGAAAAGCCAAATCGCCAACACAAAACACCCAGCCTTCACTTCTGCACATTCTCTCCTGCGTGAGCCAAAAAACCACATTGTGAGACATAAATCTTCTTTGTTACCTAGAGTAAACCAAGCCTGAATCTAACACACATACAGTAAGAGCCGCAAGAGACATTTAGAGATATAGCTGCTGCTCTGCAGCATCAATAATAAAATGGATAGATCTGATCATGGAGGATGATTGTTTGATACAGTATTCCAGCCATGCTAAAATACACAAAACGGCAGTCACTGAGGTCAAGTATTATACATTAGCAATTGCATTCTAGCGCAAGAAATTGATTTATTAAAAATCTAATTCCTGAGTATTTATTTCATACAATATTTACTCTACAGTTCCGGGGAGGGGGGGGAAGCCAGGGGGGGACAAAAGGGGGGGGGGAGAGGGGGGGGGGATGAGGAAGACGGAAGAGCGGACGAGAAGTAGGAGAACAGCGACGAAAGACGCAGCGCGCGGAGCCAGAAGACGACAAAAAAAAAAAAACAAAAACAAAACAAAAAAACAAATAAAAAAAAAAAAAAAAAAACAAAAAAAAAAAAAAAGAAAAAAAGAAAATACGTACGAGAGAAAAAGGAACACCCTGGTCGGGCCATCGAACCCCCCCGTCCACCTACATAATAATAACAACATGATAATAATAATACATCAGACTTCTTATTTTACCAAATTTAATGTATATGCATTTATACAGTATAATTTATATATAAAAAAAATCTGTTTAATGCTGTTTAATGCATAAAATGGCATAATAATATTACATTAGTAGTATTAGTAGTATGACAAATTAATCCTGTTATTTTTAAACAATATTTACTATATACAATAATACAGAAGTATATACTTTTTTTTAAAACTATTATTTAGAGTATAAATTTTATTATATTATATACTTGACCAAGAAAACATAAATATATATACTATTGATTATTTCATGATTTTTCCCAAATATATAACACTACAGCACTTTGCTGTTTTTATCCAAATAATCAGCAGAAATTTATATGTTGAACAACAACATTGTCCATAACAATCCCAACCGTAAAGTTGTAATTTCCTCCGGTTAAACCAGCTTCATGACTGAAACCACAAGCTTCAATCAAACAGAAGCAAAAAGCACATGACCAGCTGAAGCACAAGGGTCATTTTCTCTCCATCTCTCTCTCTCTCGCTGTCTGTTCCGCCTTCCCTCCCAGCCGTTTCCCAGCTGCACCTGCTGCGGGCGGCCCGTTGAGGTGGAACGGCTCAGTATTAGCTGTGAAATTAGCAGCGCTGTCTTGTTAAAGAGCTGGCTCGCTCTGCGGAGGGAGAGACACTGTTAATGGCATAAAAGCCCTCATCACCTGGGAGCCACACAATTACTTGAGCCAAGGCTCAACGCCATCTTCTCCTGTCCCACAATCCCCCACACTCACTCACTCACTCACACAAAAGGCGCCACGAGCCGACCCCCCGCCGCCACGGCCTCAAACAGCTCACTTCTCTCCGCCTGGCCTCCCGCCAAAGCCCAGACAGAATGAGATCTCTCTCTCTCTCTCTCCCCGTCCTAAATCATATCTCATGTCAATGCCCCACTCTACTAAAACGCACTAAACTCAAATCGTGATGTTTGCTAGTGAATGAAGCTGATGCTCTCAGGCAGACATTAAAGACAGAGAGAAACACAAGGGCATGTTTGAAAGGACAAAGCAGCATTTGGATCAGTGTTGCTGTGCAGTGTAGTGATTTCAAAGTTACATAGCCTCACACGGGCCGCCACTAAATATAGTGGTTTTAGAACTAAGTAGCACCACCAGTGTAATGGCTTTGGGCTTAAATATTCATATTAATATTAAGTTTTGGTCATACTATTTTACGGGGCACCAGAGGTGCAACAACAATGACTTGAATTAATTAGTACTTAGCACATTTCTTTGTCTTTAAGAGAAGCTTTTAATCTTTCTTGAAAAGGAGAGATTTGCAAGTTAGCGCTTTTCAGATCGAGCATTTTGATTGGCTGATGCTGTCGGATGTGGCCATGGTATGGCCCCCTCTCTGGCATGAGGTCTATTTGCATAGCTTAAAGTCCCCATGAAATCAAAATTAAAGTTTTTTGGGTGTTAGTATCAATATGTTAGTCTTACGGTTATCTATAAGGCAGTGTGCTCCAAAACAGTGACAAAATTCGCATTTAGAAGATATAAGCATTCAAAGCTTGCAGTTCCTCACTTCCGCCAAAACAGAATTAGTATTTTCTGTACAGTGAATGGCACGTAGTGCACTATATAGGGGACAGGGAATGATTCAAACAGTGTAAATATGCTTTCCTTTGAGGAAAAAAAGAAGTCTGGTTTTGAGCTGTTTTGCCTTTTTTTGGGTTTTTGTCCACGCTAAACACCGCACCGCACACACACCCTGCTCTGGCCCCAGAGAAAAAAAACACATAGCACGAAGCGTACACACCGCGAGTCGGCGCAACCACAAAATTGGTATCCGGAGCTTTTTTTTAGTATTTATTTTAATTTTTTTTTGGGGGAATTCTACACAGAATGCTATATTTATAGCAATATGGAGGAGATTGTGGCTGGCATACCCTGTCAAATGCGGCTTTATGGAGCTCAACGGCTCTAGCCCAAGCTGTGATATAAACGAACCCTATTGGCGATTTTAAAAAGGGGCGGGGCTGCTTGATATGTCCCGCCTTGTCTTCCTGTTTCAGTTAAAATGACGTCAACACAGAGTAACGCTGCGTGTTTCTAATCATTTCAGGGGACCTTTAAAGTCCACGTTTAGAACAATGTCCTTAAGGTTTTCCATATGCATAATTTACTTTCCAAACGAATTCCAGATTAACCTACACATTGTGCTGAAAAAATTAAGACCAAACATCAATGGGTGATGCTGAACATTGCATTCATATATAGAGGATATACCTTATTAGGTAAGGTTGCATACACTGTTGTATCACAAACAGCACTCATTAAGTATTTACAGTTCTGTAAATGGGTATGAAGAAGGTTGAATCAATATTGTGTCCATTTTGTGTGAATGCATGCGAAGATGTGTCCTGAAGCCACAAGGCAAAACCGGTTTGGTCAGTCTGAGGCTACGCCCACACGAAGCCAGAGCTTTCCCTATCCGATCTTCTTTTTTTCCCTCGTCTCAAGAAATATCTGCGTCCACACGAAACCACAAAACCAACACAAAACGATGTAGTATACATGCCAGACCAGTATGTGGCGCTGTAATTCTGCCACAGAGATACACTAAAAATGGAGAAGAAGACTTGGACTATGCGCATAAACTTTGCACGCGGTATACAAACGAACATGGAACAATACATTTATTAATCTGTGTTAATGTTAGTTAATAAAAAGACAATCGTTCATGTTTTTGTTGCTGTCACGTGACGTAGCGGTGTCTGACTAGGGGCGAGACGTGGGCTGATGACGTTATCGTTTCAGAAAATATACGGATTCGCTGTCCACATGAAAACGCAAGGGCGGCATTTTCAGATTTATCCACTCTAGGACCCGGTTAAAAAAAATATCGGTTTCACTCTCCCAAAACGTCGGATCTGTGTGGACGAAACGCCTATACGATACAAAATGCACTATCGCTCTCCCGTTGGACTGCATGATGTATCCAGTGAGTCGTTCACACTTAGGTCTATAGAATGAAGGATTGTGATCAGCGAAAAACCACATGGTGATTGGATCAGTCTTTGATCAATGGAATGCTGCAGTCCTCATCCAGCCTTCCACAAATGATAAGCTTGAGGGAGAACAAAGCAGTTCCTGCATGGGGGTTACTTTATGGTAATGTTACCCCCCTCTCCACAAGAGGTACTGTTGTTTATCTTAAGGCACAAGCATCCTTTGTTGTCCACAAAGCCTGATCTCATCAGAATGAAACTTTCCTCACGTTGTGTGGAAAGGGGGTTGCCATCTTGCTGATGTTCACTACAACAGACAAAGGGCTCAGTAGTATTACAACGCAGCTACGTTCTGACCTGCCAGAAAGCTGGATTCAATTTTCCAAAATCAAAAGCAACTGAGTTACTTTACATTTAGAAAATGCTTTAAATTTGAAAGAATTAATAGTACATCAATCACAGGAACTGAACCTCCTGTTCACCCAAAATTATTTTATTTACTCATCCTCAAGTTGTTTCAAACCCAACTTTTTTTCTTCCACAAAAAGGACATTTTTGAAGACAGTGCTTTTGCACGTGTTTGCTATCAATTAGAATGAGGCTTTCGAGCTTCAAAATAGCCAACAAAAGTACCAAAATGTTTATTATTATTTGTGTAAATTGAGTCATTAACCACAGCAACCCAATCAATGAGTCATTGAGTTGAAATGGAAAAATGGCTCAATTTGTGAATGAATCATTCAGACTGGTTTTCTGAGATTCAATCAGAATAATCCATTTTTTAAATCTAGGGTGGATGACAAGATTATTAGTGAATAATGAAGCTTTACAAAGCTTGAAAACCTCAGCTTTTAAAGCGTGAGTATGTTCACACGTTAAATAGCATTAATAATAAAATAAGAATTATTAACATTAATATAATATAAAAAGCATATAAACATGTATATATATACATATAAATTTATGGAAGTCAAACAAAAAAAATTATTTACCTGAAAATGAAAATGTTGTCATCGTTTACTTGCCCTCATGTTCCAAGCCCATAAGACTTTAGTTAAATCAAGTGGTTTAATCCAAGTCTTCTGAAGAGATACGATCGCCTTACATGATGAACAGATTTAATTTAGGTTTTTATTTACATCTGAATAATGATCAACACATACAGAGAGCACATCAAATATGATAAACACGGAAGCTCAAACGAACCAGTGTGATGCAAGTAAACAAAAGCCTAAACTGTTGCTTATTATTTCTGACTCCTTATAAAGGAGTCATAGAGATTATATATTTTTTTTTAAAACGAATTTGATGTAAATATTCCTTTACTCACAGCTGCTATAGCTAAAGTGAACAGGAAGTCCACAGGCATTCGTCCAAAGCTCAGCTTCACACATGTAGGTTTCTCAGATCATACGCATGTATTCACATACACCTCCTGCTGTTTAGCAGCCATGCCAAGCAAACAGACAGCACAGCGGAGGGCAGAGCGGCTGAGAGGGAGGCCACCGGTCCTGGAAAGGGCATGTTTTGGGGAGTATATACCCACACAGCTGTGAGATCAGCCTCTCCGCTTTAATTACCCGCTACGGATCCTGGAAGCACACAGAGCCGTGGAGAAACGGCAGCAGCGGTGCCCTTCTCCCACTCACATCAGGAGCACAGAGCCCGGGCCCTGTCTGCGCTAGTCAGCTGGGGCCTGATCAAAGCACTGCGCACTAGACTCCACACCAGGTCAGACAGACAACAACCTGTACAAGATTTACGGCCTCAATAATGAATGAGAGAAACATTTTGAAGTAATTGGCTGTGCACAGGTACCATCTCTCCACCAGGGGAGCTTGTTTGTACAACGCAACATAAGCTAAATAATTGATGCACAATGCAGCGGCGCTCTAGATTGCCTTGATTTGGAACATGTTCAGAGTTGCAGCGTTATGCCGCTGATGACAATCATTGTTTAGGAAAACAAAACCCGTTTCGCGAGAGATAGAGAGAGCTGGTTTCTTTCATCAGCGACGTTCTAAGCCAAATCTGCAACGACCTGACTACTGATTCATGAAGGTCTCTGCTCTACAACAACAATAATCATGAAAAATGCACCCGGCACTACTTGCTACTGAAGTGGCGTTGTTTGATGGCTTTTTTTTTTTTTTACAGATTAGGCCTGCCTCTGATGTTCCACATGTCTGTAAAATTGCACCCGCTTGTGTTTTTTGCTCTGTTTAGGCTCTGGTCATGGTATGTTAATAGAAAGGCAGCGCGTCTGAATTAAGTGGAGGTGAAACAGGCTCCTTTAAATCGAAAGAAAACTTTATCAAACAACTACAAAACAATAGTTAATTGGATATTGAGACTTTATGCAATTTACATTTGGTGTATTAAATTGGCTAATCCTATTATATAATTTTGCCTACATCTAATGTGACATAATAATATAATAAAATAATTCTTATTATCACTAATAATAATACACATATTTAAGTTATGTAATATGTTCTTATATATTATTATTATTTAAAACGCATCTAATAGTTTATGTCTTTTTTGTGGTGATAATGTAAAAAACCAATTTGGTTTATTCACAACATTAACTAAAATTAAAATTAACATAGAAAAAAATCGAAAACTATTACTTTACAAAAACAGATGCTAACCAAAGTTAATGTAATAGGTAGAGGTGGAATAACGTTTTTCTAAAGCTATTATTATAGTGTCTCTTATTGACCACTATAATAATGATACCAATTTAAAATGTATTTAAGTTTTATATATTATAGTTATAAATTATAAAAAAAACATTTATATAGTATGGATAAGTACATTTATTATGCTTCGATATTATAGTATTATAGGATTATATAATTTTTATTTGGTATTAAAGTAAAACCATATTAAAAATAAAAATAGCAGCAAATAGACTCTTAAATCAATGGAACCAAGATTAATGTCATGGAAAACGTTAAAAATCAAGTTATTTTAAAAAAAAAATTTTTTTTTTAATATAATAAGTAGTAGAATAATATCAACTTTACAAAATCAGATGCTATCCAAGATTATATAAAATGTAAAAAAATTACACTTTAATTATAACAATTTTTCAGCCAATATTTGAATTTCTGGTACAACATTGCACAAAGTCAAACTGTTCAGTCCTTTCAGACTCCCCATGTACACCTAGCAGGTATACAGTACACCTTACAGTAGGTATTTGGGTGGAAGAATCATTTGATGCTAGAACGTTCTGCTGACAGGGTGAATTCTGCACGGGTAAATACCTTTCAATTAATTGTCTTCGCGCATTGTTCTTTATTTATCCGGCTAACGTGTACACCTCCGCAGTGTGTTTGTTTACCTGTGTTCACTGTTATTTATGGTGTTTGTTGCATGTGCAATTTGTATAATGTGCTAATAAAACACTCGGTGAGACAGTGCACAATCTGCTTTGCGAATGATAAAGGAGCCGGAATGGGGACGGCCGTTATCTGAGCTCTAATCAGAATTCATATTGTTAACACACTGCCAGCACTTCCAGTGCCTCTACAATATCAGCCATATTATTATCATAGAGCCACTATAAAGGATATTGCCGGCTATGGCGAGCTCTTATCCACGGGTATGTAGCATTATTGCTTTTCACATCAGGTCCATATCAGGGTGACAGGACGTCACAGGACACTTCAAGGTAAAGGAGAGCAATAAGAGCTACTGTAATGGCTGTTTCAGTGAGCGTAGAAATAGTTTAGGAAGGAAAATAAATGTTTAAGAATATAGACATATAATATTTATCTATTTTTCCACAGCGGTGAAAAATGACACTAGCATTACGGATGGAAATACAGATGACAAAAGCCAAATTTAGATTGATTTACTGGGACAGGAAAACCCAGAGGACATTTGTATTGCTCTGAGGTTGATCTTTCATAGCTCAGGAGACTTAATAGAGTTCTCAGTCATGTGTCATGAAAGTATGAATGGTATCTCAGATGTGTTTCTGAGGAGAAATAAAGAGAGTAACAAATGAGACATACATTATTAAGTATAGATCTAAACTGAATGTGGACAACAGCTCACATTATGTCTGATAAGAAATGTTTGAGATCACATCAAATCAGTGTTGTATCCATAACTGAAACTAAAACATTCTAATAAACTGACATACAGATTAATTAAAATTTAAGAAATTTTTTTTTTAAATATAAATGTTTCCTGAGCAACTAACTCAAATAAAGTTTAACTTGAAAAATGGGGGGGGGGGGGGGAACGGGGGAACAAAATAATAACTAAAACTAAAACAGAAATAAAAATAAAATTAAAACCATATAGAAATAGCTTAAGGGAAAAAGCCTTCATTTGTTCTCGAATTAAAAAATTCTTACTGCAAAATACTGAGGGTAAACTATATAAAAAGCTAGCTAAATATAATATTAGCATGACTGAAATAATTCAGAGCATGAAATGCAACACGTAGCACGAATTCAGGTGCAGCATGTGCACATACACATGAATCCTCTGTGCTGAAGTGGAGCTAGCTTGCATTTTCCATGATGATTTCCCATCTGTCACCCAATCTGAGGCCTCACAGACCCCAACACTTGTGAGACTTTTCGTCTACTTCTTTCTATCTCTTTCTCATGGTGCTCATTAGTCTCTGGGCCTTCATTGGAAGGAAGTGACTTTATGAGCCCCTAATGACAAATTCTAATCTGATACGCAGTAAAGTAATTAAGGAAGAGCAGCATGAGTGATTAAGAAAACAGAAGATCACAAGACGATGGACAGATGCTCTGTTGGCAGCTCACTCTCATTTTAGGGGGTATTATAAACTAAATATGGTTGTTGATAAACAAAACATGGTGACAGCAGTTTAATACAAATTGTAATAAATCGTTAATATTTCCTTCATTAGAATTAGCATCAAAACTAGAGTTTGACCGATATGGATTTTTGATGGCGGATGCCCATATCTTAGATGGCTGATATAAAGTCACTCAGCCGTTGACACTCTCAACACTGTCAAAATAAAACTTACGACACATCAGTTCAACAAAAAATCTTATCAGCCAATGCCCATAATTAAAAAATGCCAAATATCCGCCGATAAATCGGTTTTGATGAAATAACGGTCAACCACTAATCGAAACTCTTCAATGTTTATCAGTATGCCAACCATCACAATTTCAAAACTAGTGTTTGACCGATAGATGCCAAGATGGCGCCGACGCTGATGGCTGCCTCCGTGGCGTGCTCCGCAGTTGTTTTTTATGTTTTTGTTAGTTTGTCCTGTCTTTAGTTATATCCCTGCAATCAGTTTCACCAGAGACGAATTGCTGGACATTCGGCAGTACACACCACCCGATATTTCACCGGTTTTTGACTATTCGGATGTTTTGCTGGACATTGTTGTCGGGGGGAGCTGCTGCGCTGATCAAGCGCTTCAGGACGCGCAGACGGGGGAAGCGAGCCGGCGCGCTCGTCAAGCTCAGACAGCGCGGATTCAGAACGCCGTTGCCTAGCATCCATCTGGCCAACCTCCGCTCTCTACCCAACAAAACAGACGAACTCCTTCTGCTCTCCCGGACAAATAAGGATTTTTCAAACTCTGCTGCTCTGTGTTCACGGAAACCTGGCTGAAAGACGCCATTCCGGAGGGCTTTCAGCTGTTCAGAGCGGATCACTAAGCAGAATCATCGGGGAAATTACGCGGCGGCGGGACATGCTTTTACATCAATGAGAGGAGGGAGTCAGATGTAACTGTGGTAAATGGAGATGGTGCTGATTCCGGATCTAGAGGAGAAGTGAGCAGTACCAGTCATTAACTGTAAGCCTTTCTATTCGCTGCGGGAGTTTTGCTCGTTCATTCTCGTAAGTGTGTACATTCCTCCGCAAGCGCATGTGAGCTCCGCTTTACAGAAACTCGCTGATCTGATCACAGAGACAGAACAACAAAACCCGGACTCTGTTTTAATCATTCTCAGAGACTTTAATAAAGCCAATCTCTCCCGAGAGCTGCCAAAATACAGACAGCACATCACATGTCCCACCTGAGACAGTAATATATTGGATCACTGTTACACCTCAATAAAGAATGCATATCACTCTGTCCCACAAGCAGCTTTGGGGCTCTCTGATCACTGTTAAGTTCATCTTATACCGACCTACAGGCAAAAACTGAAATCAGATAAACCTGTATTAAGGACTGTAAAAAGATGGACTAATGAAGCAGAGCGCAATTTACAAGCCTGCTTAGACGTTGATTGGAGTGTTTTTGAAGCTGCTGCCACCGATCTGGACGAGCTCACAGAGACTGTAACATCTTATATCAGTTTCTGTGAAGACATGTGCATTCCTACCAGGACTCATTTAACTTACACCAATGACAAACCATGGTTCACTGCAAAAAAAGACAGCTCCGTCAGGCCAAAGAAGAAGCTAACAGGAAGGGGGAAAATGTCTTGTATAAACAGGCTAAATACACACTGGAAAAGGAGATCAGAGTGGCAAAGAGGAATTATTCAGAAAAAATAAGGATTAAATTCTCTTCCAGTGACGCGGCATCAGTGTGGAAAAGTCTAAAAGAAATAACCAACTACAAGACACCATCCCCCAGAACAGTGGAGAATCAACAACTGGCAGACGAACTGAATGAGTTCTACTGCAGGTTTGAAAAAAAACACCCCACACCCGCCCTGAACACCTCTCAACACAACCATTCACACCTCCAGCAACCCACCTCTCCCCCACACCTGCAATTCAGAACAGCGAAGACGAGGTGCGCCAGGTCTCCCGGAAGCAGAAAAGGAAAAAAGCACCAGGCCCAGATTGTGTTACACCAGTCTGTCTGAAATCCTGTGCTGACCAGCTGGCCCCCATCTTCACACAGAATTTCAACAGATCACTGGAGCTGTGCGAAACCCCTTCATGCTTCAAACGCTCCACCAACATCCCCGTCCCAAAGAAACCCAAAAATTACTGGACTTAATGACTACAGACCGGTGGCTCTAGCGTCTGTGGTCATGAAGTCTTTTGAAAAACTGTTGCTGGCCCACCTGAAGGACATTACTGGTCCCTTGCTGGATCCTCTTCAGTTTGTCTACAGAGCAAACAGGTCTGTGGACGATGCAGTAAACATGGGACTGCATTATGTTCTGCAACATCTAGACAGACCAGGGACTTATGTGAGGATCCTGTTCGTGGACTTCAGCTCGGCCTTTAACACTATCATCCCAAACCTCCTCATGCCCAAACTATCTCAGCTCTCCGTGCACACCTCCGTCTGTCAGTGGATCAACAGCTTCCTGACAGAAAGGCAGCAGCTAGTGAGGCTGGGAAAATACACATCCAGCACAACGTACGATCAGCACTGGTGCTCCTCAGGGTTGTTCTCTCTCCACTGCTCTTCTCCCTCTACACCAACGACTGCAACGACCCCTCTGTCAAGCTCCTGAAGTTTGCAGATGACACCACACTCATCGCCTCATTCAGGACGTTGACGAGTCTGCTTACAGACAGGAGGACGAGCAGCTGGCTGCCTGGTGCATTCTCAACAACTTGGAGCTCAACACGCTAAAAACTGTGGAGACGACCGTGGACTTCAGGAGAAACCCCCCCCTGCACTCCCCATCATGAACAGCACTGTGACTGCACTGGAGTCATTCAGGTTCCTGGGCACCACAATATCTCAGGACCTGAAGTGGGACACTCAAATTGACTCCATTGTGAAAAAGGCCCAGCAGAGGTTGTACTTCCTTCGCCAGCTGAGGAAGTTCAACGTGCCACAGGAGCTGCTGAAACAGTTCAACTCAGCTATCATTGAATCCATCCTCTGCACATCAATAACTGTCTGGTTCAGCTCAGCTACCAAATCTGACCTCAGAAGACTTCAGAGGTAGTCCGGACTGCTGAGCGAATCATTGGTACAACCCTCCCTTCTCTCCAAGAACTGTACTTATCCAGAGTGAGCAAAAAGGGCTGGCAGAATCACTCTGGACCCCTCACATCCAGCACACTCCCTCTTAGAACTGTTGCCATCTGGTCGACGCTACAAAGCACTGAGCACCAGAACGACCAGACACAGGAACAGTTTCTTCCCTCAGGCAATCATCTCATGAACACTTGACAATAACCATCGAACACACACTATTTATTCACTCATAAACCTATTTATCTAACACACATACTCAGTCCACACCTCAAATTTGCACATAATATACAGTACCTGTACATACAAAAAACTGTCTATTGTAATATACCTGCACATACAATTGTCAATTTATATATTTTTATTCCTTAATTACTTGTTCTATTTTTATTTTTATTATATGTGCTTTTTGTTCTGTCACTGTCGTTCTGTTACACTGTGGAAGCTTCTGTCACGAAAACAAATTCCTTGTATGTGTAAACATACCTGGCAATAAAGCTCATTCTGATTCTGATTCTGATATGGATTTTTGATAGCTGATGCCCGAATCTTAGATGGCAGATATAAAGCCACTCAGACGCTGGCGGTCCCGCTGATCAAACTAGAAGTACGCTTACACATCGGCCAAACAGGAAAACTTATCAGCCAATGCCGATATTTTAAAAATGCCAAATATCAAAACACTCAAAAAAATTTCTTTACACCCATAAGATGTCAAAATTCCTCTATGTTAATTGGTATGTCAATGGTTACAATTTCAAAACTAGTCTTTGACCAACATGGATTTTTGATGGCCGATGTCAGTGCCCATATCTTAGAGAACAAGGTGGTCAATAACCGATATAAAGTCACTCAGGTGCTCACATTCTCATGGCTGTCAAAATAAAAGTTCCGCTTCTGACACATTGGCCAAACAAAAAACTTAATTGCTGATGCTTATAATTAAAAAAATGCCAGATTTCAGCCGATATATCGGCTTTTGCTAAATATCGGCCGACCACTAATCAAAACACTTAAAAATCACTCTGCTTTTTTGTTTACACCCACAAGATGCAAAAACTACTCTACAGTACATTTGTCAATATGTCAACCGTCACAATTTCAGGAGTGACTGAATGATAAATTAGGGGATTCACTGTCACATTTAAATGCATTTGTCACTCCTAAAACCTGGACGTGGCCAAATTATCGTTTCACATAAACAGACATTTTCACCTGGACATCTTTACAGCTGGTGCTAGTTTGAGGAATCTGGGAGAGCAGTGGCATACTGGCAGCCCTGAGACGGCCCACACCGCTTGATGGAATATTTAAGACAAGGACAGACTTCCTCTCTCCATCTGCCCTGAAAAAAAAACACCCTTCTAATGTGTTAGACAGGTGGCCTGCTGAAACGCCAAATCCACTGGGTCCGAACACAATTAAGAACTCAAATTAGCCCCTGCTGAGAATATGATTTCTATATTTAGACCTGTCAGGAAAAGAAACAGAAACAAACAATCCAAATGGTGCACCACAGACAAAAATGAACTCCTTGGATCAATTGAGTTGACAGATGACAGTCTTTAAACTCAAAGCCAAGCTTTACTTTGAAAGTGCAAATGAGTGAAACACCAGTATCTACAGCAAAAACAAATTATGAATATTATGATATACTATTATCTAGTTTAAAAAAAGATCTACTATTATAGTATATTAAAAATTAATATATAATTTATGAGCAATAATATAAAATAATTAATTAATTCTATAATAATTATTATTTTTGGGGGTGTGGTTTTTATGTATTTCTATATACGTGTGTGTGTGTGTGTGTGTGTAAACGTCTGGATAGTGACATTAGTGAACACATTCTTTCATTTGAACAGCTTTCTGATACGACTGAATTTGTTTTGATAACAGTGATGATATGGTCTTCTTTACATGGCCCCACATAACTTTTCCCCAAAATCTCCTTAAGCTCCAACCCTGAATGAAATACCACTGTTTCATTGAAATAAGATAAAAGATAGGCATAATGGACAGAGAGATGTGAAAGGTAGAGACCACAATGTAAAGAAAATTGCCTGAAATTTTCAAAGATGGAGAAAGTGCTAGACAGAGAATGCGGCAGAGGACGAAGGGCCAATGTAAACAGCCTGTATCTGAGACTATTCTACAATCACAGGGTTCAGTCAGGACACAAAGCAATTTGAAAAATGCTCTCACAGAGTCATCTTTAGACCTTTAATCAAATGACTGAACATTATAAGTACAATACAAAACCCACTAAAAACAAACACAAACCACACACACACACACAATATACGATTTTTTTTTGTTTTTATATATTATATATATATATAATATAATAAAATTTCAGTTAAATTTAAACAAATTTCAATTGTTGTTTTTTTTCATTTTCAAAAAATAAAACTATATGTGATTCTTGTGCAGAACTTGCCACTATTTAACTTGAAACTTTTCATCATTGCCACTATTTACAATAAGACCTTTTATCATCTGCCAGGTTTAAACCATAAATCAAATAATTAGAGAAGTAATAATGCAATTTCTAACATAATTTTTAACATTATGAAACATTATGCAAGTTAAATATTCTAGTACAAGTAGATATACAAGTAGAAATCAAATTACAGTTATTGTCCGAACGTTATTTTTTTCGGCTTGTTTGCATAATCTTTCATAAAAATTGGCTTCTTATATTTTCAGGTAAAAGAAAATGCCACTACAATTCAAGGGTGTTTAATGTAAGTATATGAGACTTTTCACCAATTTTTTCATTTGCCAGATTTAAACCGTGAATCAAATCATTAGAGAATTAATAGTGTGATTCTTTTGCATTTTTCCTCAGAAACATGTAATTATGCAAGTTACATCGGGAATTCCATTTAATGGTTTCATTCATAGATAGCCAAGAAAAAAATGGTTAAAAGAAAGTCAAAACTAATGCTGGTACGTTTAAGAAAACGTACCAGCATTACTGGCAGTGTTCATCGAAGCCGCCCATGTGGCTGAATGCCATGTGACTGATATCGCCAGAATGCTGGCTGATTAATCTCCATTTTTTCTGAAGTCTACCTTTTCTATAGTCCATCCCAAATGAAAGCATGATTAATCCACGTATCTGCGCTGATAGGCCGCACTAATGGATATGGCCATTAGGGAGTCTGTGAACAGCCTGACAAGGTAACTCATTTGCTGGGGAAAAATAAGTGGTTTGATTTCGACCCACCTCACAACGATGACACATTTGGACTTCTCCAGAGTTGCTTCTGCACTTTCATCATCATAATGAGACGATTTCTAACTTTTAATTAGAGCTCAGAGCACCTCTACTGTAGGCCTCCGAGAATGCTGGGTAATGTCCTCACTCAGAATCGAGAGCGTTAGATTGGTTTGCGTAGCCTCGGGACAGAAGCGGGCGGATGATTAGTTAAAAAATACTTTAGCTTGTCGGATAAACTTTGTGCATGGTGCTTAACTCTTTTTAATTCAAGAATATTGCTCTTGAGACACTTAAAAAGACATAAACAGGAGACTTCTGCTTTTATTTAGAAGCAAAATGCAGTGGTGTTTATGAAATATTTAGTAGCTTTTCATTTAGAGAATAAAAAACGAGTGACCCACTGCGTCCAACTCATTCCAAAGCTGATTTGCCAAACCTCTGTCTCATTCCGGCCCCCACTTCGCCTGTTTACATAGTGATTTACTGACTGAGATTGACAGGTAATTACATCACCCCAAACAGTCACGCAAACGCAAAAGCAAACAGCCAGTGCATGAAAAATAATATTTTGACATAGCTGACTGCATTCAACATCTCATATACATCAATTCATGCTGTCAGGGTGGGGATAATTTACTTTTTCTACTCTACGGCAAAAATTGCAGTAACAATATTTTGCATATTTTTAAAGCTTCTCCTGTATAGTACTTTTTACTGTTTGATAAAAGAACGTTAGCACAGTTTCTTGCGGTTTCGCATTCAAAACTCACCCATAGAGACCTCAGTATTTGCTCGGAGAAAAAAGAAAATCCCTAAAATATGTGATTAAAATATAATATTCTTGAAATGAGTAGAGATAAATAAACTACAAATAAATAAAAACCTAAAATAATAATAATAAACAAAAATAATATATTCTGCAATGCTATATTAAACCATCTCAAGAAATGAACAGTATTGTGTGCTGTAACATCAGAGTAGACTGCAAACGTTTCATTACAACAATACATTCTGTTCAAATGTCAATGTACTGTTGATCACATGTCTGGCATCTAACAAAACATTGGGGAAAAAAAAGCAGACTGTGAGAATTATACATAACCTTAGACCTTGAAGTTGGCATGCAGTGTTAATTACATTGATAATTTTCATAAACAACATTTTCTCACAGACGAAAATGAGATAACTAAATAAAAACTAGTTCTGAACGACAATAACTATGAGAAAATGTTTTCCTTTTCATCAACAAATAAAAACAAGACAAAATATTAAGGAGGGATGATTTGTGAAGAGATCCAATCAGAACTAATGGTGCATTCAAGTCCTACTGGGAAGTTCGTATTTACGAGTTGGGAAGTCATAATTACTGGGCTCAAGTCACTTTTTTCTGTCTTTATTTAATTTCTAAAGATAAACTGAATCGTAATATACAGTATTTTCTAAAGTAACTGTACAATACAATGGTATTTTTTTACATGACCATTTTAGTGTAAATTAAAAAACATTTAAAATGTCATTCATTTTAACAAACTTACTGTCAATACAAATGCTGCATTCATTGCATCTGACATGTTTACTCACTGACATGCTACCAACTCAGAATCTCTGGGAAAATGTACTGTCTTATGATATTTAGTCTTTATTTAGATATTTATGTATTTTTGATATGTGACCCTGGACCCCAAAACCAGACTTAAGTCTCAATTTTTCCAAATTGAGATTTATACTGAATAAATAAGCTTTTCATTGATGTATGGTTTGTTAAGATAGGACAATATTTGGCCGAGATACAACTATTTGAAAATCTGGAATCTGAGGGTGCAAAAAAAAATATCAAAATACTGAGAAAATCGCCTTTTTTTTTAATTAGGTTTTGATATATATACGCTTGGAAATTTACAAAATATCTTCATGCAACATGAACTTAATATCCTAATGATTTTTGGCATAAAAGAAATATATATATATGTTTGACATATACAAAGGTATTTTTGGCTATTGCTACAAATATACCCCCAGCGACTTAAGACTGGTTTTGTGCTCCAGGGTCACATATGTACTGTCTTATGAAAACTAAAACAACTCATGTCAACTAAAATATGACTAAAACTACAGGTGCATCTCAATAAATTTGAATGTCTTGGAAAAGTTCATTTATTAATTCAACTCAAATTGTGAAACTTGGGTATTAAATAAATTCAATGCACACAACGGAAGTAGTTAAGTCTTTGGTTATTTTAATTGTGATGATTATTAAATGCTCACATTTAACAAAAACCCACCAAAATTCACTATCTCAACAAATTAGAATATGGTGACATGCCAATCAGCTAATCAACTCAAAACACCTACAAAGGTTTCCTGAGCCTTCAAAATGATCTCTCAGTTTGATTCACTAGGCTACACAATAATGGGGAAGACTGATGACTTGGCAATGGTCTACAAGACAATCATTGACACCCTCCACAAAGAGGGTAAGCCACAAACATTCATTGCCAAAGAAGCTGGATGTTCACAGAGTGCTATATCCAAGCATATTAACAGAAAGTTGAAGAAAAAGATGCACAACCAACCGAGAGAAACCGCAGCCTTATGAGGATGTCAAGCAAAATCGATTCAAGAATTTGAGTGAATTTTACAAGGAATGGACTGAGGCTGGGTTCAAGTCATCAAGAGCCACCAAACACAGACGTGTCAAGGAATTTGGCTAAAGTTGTCATATTCCTCTTTTTAAGCCACTCCTGAACCACAGACAAACGTCAGAGGCGTCTTACCTGGGCTAAATAGAAGAACTGGACTGTTGCCCAGTGGACCAAAGTCCTCTTTTCAGATGAGAGCAAGTTTTGTATTTCATTTGGCAACCAAGGTCCTAGAGTTTTGCTGGGGGGGGGAAGGGTGGAGAAGCTCATAGCCCAAGTTGCTTGGAAGTCCAGTGTTAAGTTTTCACAGTCTATGATGATTTGGGGTGCAATGACATCTGCTAGTGTTGGTCCATTGTGTCTTTTGAAAACCAAAGTCACTGCACCCACTTACCAAGAAATCTTGGAGCACTTCATACTTCCTTCTGCTGACAAGCTTTTTGAAGATGCTGACTTCATTTTACAGCAGGATTTGGCACCTGCCCACACTGCCAAAAGCACCAAAGTTGGTTAAATGACCATGGTGTTGGTGTGTTTGACTGGCCAGCAAACTCACCAGACCTGAACCCCATCGAGAATCTATGGGGTATTGTCAAAAGAAAAATGAGAAACAAGAGACCAAAAAAAAAATGCAGATGAGCTGAAGGCCATGTCAAAAGAAACCTGGGCTTCCATACCACCTCAGCAGTGTCACAAACTGTTCACCTCCATGCCACGCTGAATTGAGGAAGTAATTAAAGCAAAGGAGCCCCTACCAAGTATGAGTACATGTACAGTAAATGAACATACTTTCCAGAAGGCCAACAATTCACTAGAAATGTTTTTTTTTATTGATCTTATGAAGTATTCTAATTTGTTGAGATAGTGAATTGGTGGGTTTTTGTTAAAATGAGCCAAAATCATCACAATTAAAAAGAACCAAAGAATAAATTACTTCAGTCTGTGTGGATTGAATTTATTTAATACACGGGTTTTCACAATTTGAGTTGAATTACTGAATTAAACGAACTGTTCCACGACATTCTAATTTATTGCGATGCACCCGTAGATGGATTTAGTCACAAAGACATCTGATCACTTCGACGATCATCTTTGTTAAGCAACAAACACCCCTTTCCTACTGTTGCTCTCAAGCTCACAATCAGATCCGCCACTATCCAATCAAAAAATGATGGATTGAATGCCCCGTCCTACATTTTTCTTTTTCAATAATCCATTTGAATTGAAAGTATGTCATGATACGGAAGAAAAGATCTCTTGCTACTTTCATTACATTGCAACTTTAAAGGTGAAATGTGAAATTTCTGCACCACTAGAGTCACCAAACAGAATTGCTAAAATAATGACTATAATAAAACAGATAAACCCATCCAAAACTAATGTCAATTTGCATAACTCAAATCAATGTTGCTACGTTGGGCTGTTCAAATAAACAGATTCATGTTTTGAAAGCACCACAGACCTATAAATGCCGAATCTACATATAAACCTAAGATTAGAGTATTTTTACACTGAAAAAAAGAATAACACACTTCTCCTTTCAGACAGCACAGCTTATTGAACTGAGTATACTTCTATGTCGTTTTCCTTTGCGTCAAATTAAATGCATCATCCACTCTGGCTAAACTCTACATCTAGTGTTCTTTTAGTGTATGTCATATGCTAATCTAATAACAGCTCTAGAACCACTGTTTGCTCTTTCATGCACGGTAAAGAGAGCGCAACAGTTTGACGACAGACAGAAAATACAGTGCCTCCACCTCAGGCCGCAGTCGATGTGTTTGTTTGTGTATTTGCGTGTGTCTGTGCACTCACTGGCTTTAATAAACATTGCCGACGTGGATGTTTCTAAGTCGGGGCTCTTTGGCACGGCCCGTAATAGCAGTGGAGCGGCGGCTCTCGCTCTCGCGGCTTGAGAGGCCATTACCCGAGCCAGCGTGCTTTTCCAAGCAATACGCCACTAGCAGCCATGTTTATTCATGACACAAGCAGCGAGACCTGCAAGGTGACTACCTGTCAGGAGCTGCCAGCTTCACACGGCTCTCTCACCCTGATTCCATCTGATAGATGGGAGGAACTGGCTGCCGAGCGTGCATTTGTGTGTGTGTGTATAGAGACTGCGATCTGGGGCTAATTCACAGACATTTGGAGAACATGCTATAATAAGCAATACCTGTATAGATTTAATGTGTGATCAACCCATAGAAAAGCCAGATAGAGAAGAGATGGTCCTGCTACTGTGAATGGCATCCGTGTCCATACTCAGGGTTTCTAGATCTATAAAATATGGCTTATGATTTGCTGTTACATCTAGGGGAAAAAACACAAATATTAAAGTCATGAACATGAACAAAAAAAATATATATGGATAATATATATCGACTGAAATTATTATTTTTTTTTGTTGTTGATGAAAATCAAGTAAACATGGGGGGTGAACCAATAAGTTATATGTATTGTTTTTTTTTTTGTTTTTTTTTACATTTATCCAAACATCTGATTAAACACAAGGAGGACAGTCAGCGGGAAAAAATAAAATAAAATATATATTTTTTAATTATATTATTATTATTATTATTTCTTTTATTAATTTTTTACATTTGTTTTCTTTTTTTATCTTAGGAACAGAAAAAATGGATACTCGTACTTGAATTATTTCTCTTAGTATAAGTAAACAGGGACAAATAAAATGACAAACTAAACTAAACTAAATTAAATTAAATTAAAAATAAAACATAAAATAAAACAAAACAATACAACATCCACCTCTGAAAAGGATCAAGGTCATATAATCAAGCCCTGCCCTACATTACTTGCCAATACATTTTCAGTTTCAAATTAACATCGATGTGAGATGGCATTTGTAGCCCATTTTATTTCAGAAATGGCACAGAATTCTGTCTGATCAAGGGGGGGTGGGGGGAATGGAACAAGAATAGACTGGATCATGAAAAGGTCACTGTAAATGTCAGGTTTGAACATTAATGAAACATGATTAGAATTTTTCTTAATAATAACATGCATTAATGAATCATGCACAGTAAGACCCTAAACATGTTTTAGGAAAGTACAGTAAACAGTCATCAAAGAGCAGACTCTAATGCAATATGTCAGTCTGCACAATGACTTAACTGCAAATACTTTAAAGAAGTCGCTATATGGCATCGATAATAAATGCATATACACAAAGCAATCCTTGCACCACAATACATAAATGTCTAAATCTTTGCTTTTTGCACCTAAAACACATTGCATTTTACATGCAGGTAAGTATCTGTGCAGCAGCGGGAGTTACTTTATCTCACAAAACAACAGGCAAACCAGACAAACTGAGCGTTCCTCCAGGTAATAGACTCACAGCTAATGCCACGGTCAGAACCGCCCCGCTCTGACGACTCCATGCCTTTTTAATCTTATCTTGTTAATATTTTAGAAAAAGCTTACAGGCATATGAATCAATTAATTATCGCTGGTATGCGGCTCATGAATAGTGCACATGGTCTGTGCCAAATACACGTGTCAATCATAGCTCAGCAACAGCTGGGTAATTACCGCCGTCCACATCTAAAGACGGCTGCAACGCCACACTCTAAGAGTGTTGTTGCTCCAGGCTCCCAAATTACAGATTACATGGACCTGGATGAACTTAATTTGACTTTGATCGTAATTTTTCTAACGAATGAAAAATAAAACATTAAATTAAAAAGTTCTCCGGGCCTCCTTCATCTTGGATGGGGAGAAATTAATTTTGTGTGTTTCTCGAGACGGCGAAGCGGGAGGAAAAAATCAGTCTAGTGGAACATATAGCCAATAAACAGACAATTACGACAATAGATGGTGTGCGTATTTTCTTCAAACTCAAAGTTTAGAGTGTTTGCTATGCTAAGCTAAAATGCTAAGCGTGCAATATGATGCTATCAATGATATATTTTCTCCTACATAAGAAAAGACTCCACAAATAGATTACCCAAATAAATCTTACACACTCAGTGATGTCCTGAACTGAATCAGTGAGAAACTGTGTAACTTGTCACGAATGCTAAGCTAAACGCTAAATGTACTACCACTTTTAAACCCCTGATATTTCTTTCTTCATATGAAAAGATAACAAAAGATAACCACATAAGATAAAAAAGTTTTATACACTCAGTGTTGTGGACCAAATTTAAGATAAAATGGTGTTATCACGTATGCTCAGCTAAAATGCTAAATGCGCTATAAAATGCTAAATGCTACCTCTAACAATAATATTTCCGTCCATAACACAAGGTAATCACATAAGATAACAAAAAAAGTTTTATACACTCCATTTTTTGAACCAAATCTATGATAAAATGGTGTACACTAAGCTAAAATGTTACAATGCTAAAGGCTACCCCTAACAATAATATTTCCTTCGTTATATGAAAAGATGATCACGTAGGATAACAAAAAAGTTATATACACTCAATGTTTTAGACCAAATGTATAATAACACAGCTGCGTCATGTATGCTAAGCTAAATGCTAAATATATGCTCCCGTTACAATTAGGGATGTAACGATTCACTCAAGTCACGGTTCGATTCACAATTTTGATTTCACGATTCGATTCACAATTTTTTTAACAAAATGAGATTTAAGACAAATTATAAATGAAATGTGTCTTTTTATTATTGCTTGAACAAAATGCTGCACGTTTTTTTGTGAAACTGAAATATAACACTATAATAATATACTAATATAACACTTGCATATTATTGCTCTTTTGTTGGTTTTGATTGCTTCTATTGTCCTCATTTGTAAGTCGCTTTGGATAAAAGCATCTGCTAAATAACAAAATTTAAATATAAAGTAAATAACAATAATAAATTGAAATTTTAAAACAAGCTCCAAATAAAATAAATAAGTAACACACATAAAATAAATATCTTCATATAAACAAAATAAGGCTTTGTCTGTGCTCTTTCCATTTAAAATTAGAAACAACCACTGCATTTTAATCATGATCCAAAAAAAGATGCTGCACACATGCAACATGAGCAGTTTTTAATCTAAACTAGATTGTATAATTTCGAAATTTGAATTGTCATTGATTATTTTTTCCCAGAAATGGTTTGACTTCAGTTTTGTGAAATTATACATAAAAAATATCTGCATGAAACCGAAACAGCAGACGAGCTGAACGAGACGCAGATTCACTCTCTGCCAGCAAGTGGAGCTTAAAGCGTTTCCTTGGTTTCCGCTGTAAACAAAGCATCGCTGCACCACTTATGGAAAGATGAAAAGAAAATATCATCTAAACTTTTCTAAAGACAGTACGTTCCCTCAGACATACATTCATATAAACTACTACCCCATAAATGAATTGTGATTTGTTTAGCATCTCAACCAATTTAAATCGTCACATATTTGAATCGATTTTAAACCGGCTCGCGGTTAATCGTTACATACCTACTAAACTGCAATTAGATTTATTTGGATGTTTATGTCCGTGCAATCATGCTATAACCAACATCTCAAACCCAGTCTAAATAGTTTAGCTAGTCTACACGCTAATATCCCTAGTCTGACCGATAACAAGTGGCTAAAACTCATCTACAATCATCAAAACAGACAAGCCTGACCAACTTGAGCCTGTGAGTCTACCTAATTATCTTGCTGATTTAAGCTGTTTGATTCAGCACTGCAAAACAATGCAATTAACCTAAACCACAGCACAGTAAATTCCCAGCCATATCGTCCCTTGACAAGTCCAAAGGCCACAAAATCAGTTCAGGTACAATAACATATCGAGCAACAAAAGCAGCTCCTGTCAGGCTAAACATGCACCGGGTTGCTTTGTGTTTACAGCCCCTGCTAAGTTCACTAAGCAAGAATAAAAAAGCGAGAGATGAAATCCTTGTTGAGTATTTTGCCGTGTTTGTTTGTCCGCAGAAATCTGGCTCAGGAGGGAGGTTTGAGCACAGCAGGTCCTGAGACTCTGCTCGTCCTGATAAGTGTTTCTGTCTCAGATGAGGCGCGTTTCTACCTAACCACACGCTCTCTGTTCCAACTCCCAAATATGCACAGTGGAACCAATTGATTTCTACTTCACAGAAATCTGAAGGCAAAAAAAACAACAACTAGAATTTGTGTTGCAGCAAATCGCATTCTGACCAAATCTGCAGAGCGTAACAAAAAGAGAGGGCAATTTCAAAAATGCATCACTTTATGCAATGCTGTGCTTTGATATGCAGAATTTAAGAAATAAAAAACTGAAAATGGCTTTTGAATCTAACATAAAAACAAGCAAAGAGTGTGTATTAAAATTCATAAATCTCACACTGCACCTCCCGTCCTGAACACTTGAAAGATCGTGTCACTGGACCTTGATATAGAGACCATGAGAGTCGCGTACAGAGGGCACGGGTGGGATCAAACCCCTTTTCTGTTTTCCATGCAACATCTGCATTAGTGGCCAACCTGCACTTCAAAAACCTGTCACCTGGATCCCAAGGAGATAGCGGAGAGCCAGGTAGACAGAGTGCAGACAAGGTCAAGGTACCTCAGCAAAGTCCTGCTGTTCAAATACACAGCGAGAAAGCAAGCAACACTCCGTCCACCTCCTGCACCTCCCCTATACTCCTCTACAGCCCTCCCCTCCTCTTCAGGAAATCTATAACATTCATTATTTACACATGCGCAGAGACAAAGAAACAGGTAGATGAAAAAATGAAAAGAAAGCAGTTAAATAATTGAATGCTAGGCACCTTTAAAAAAAGGGAGAATCTGGGTAAAAAAAAGAAAAGTAGTTCAGAAAAAGAGAAAAAAAAAATAACATCAAAAAGAAAAACCTGCAACAAAGTAATATATACTGCAAGTATGCTCATGCAATGTTCAAAACGCATAGCTCCGAACAAGTGCACATAATTTCAACACCACCTGCCCTCAATGTCTTACTTAATAAAAGAAAAACAACACATTGGAGCAAATACACTTATCGCTAGGCCACATCTCCGAAAATTCAAATCCAATTCATGTGATTTCCTGATCTAATTCCCGGGTTATTCCTACTATGCACTACATTTTCATGCCTTCATCATTCTGTATATGTCCTGATGTCTTATAGTTTATTTAGCACAATTCCATCGGGTGATTAAAATTAATGATATACAGTACTTCGTCTTATATATAAAATTTACCTGGTAATTTAATAATAAATATTCCAGACCGGAACACCGATTTAATTGATAATCAATCTGAAGAGCCTTCCAGATTTCCAACCTGTTAGACTTTCATAAAACACTAACAAACTGACTGATTCTAATGGCGCTTTTCCACTGCACGGTACGGCTCGGTACGGTTCACTTTTTGGGGTTTTCACTGGGTACAGTACCTGGTACTTTTTTTAGTACCACCTCGGTTGAGGTTCCAAGTGAACCGTACCGTTACCAAAACGTGACGTGTAAACTCTGCTGATCATGGATTGGCCGGAGAGAATCGTCACTACTTGCGTCACGAACACAACAGAACCACTAGATTTAAATCAGTACAGCCAGCGAAGGATCAAATGCAACTGTTTTGAACAAGCGCACCTTTTTTAACAACCAAAAAGTTTTGTGTCCCTGGGGTGGGGTTAGGATGTCTGTTGTGGAAGAACAGACGTTCCTCTCTTTGATAGCAGAGGACCGGTTTCCAGCGAGAGCTTGATGGGGCGATGCAGAATTAAAACGTTTTTTTAGGAGTCATGGTAGTAGAGGCAGCGCAACTATAACAACATGTCCATAATCCCGCCCACTCTAAAGCTGTAATGAACTGCAGTGGAAACGCAAACCGAACCGAGCCGTTCCGTGCCGTACCGTACTAAGCCGTGCCGAGCAGAGTCGTACCACGCAGTGGAAAAGCGCCATAAATGACATCATCCTTCAGGAAATGACATCACTTTTGGAAGGAAAAACAAAATGTATTTGTTTTGTCGTATTAGCTTGTTTTGCTCTAAAACAGTGGTTTTCAACCAGGTGGCCCTCAAAAACTGAGGCCACGACTGATGTAAAATGAAGTAAAAATGAAGAAAAATGCTAAAAACACCAAAATTAAGACGGGAACTGAAATCATTCTTTTTTCTTCAATAGCTATTATTTTTATTTAAAAACCTACAAAATCAGAATCTTTAATCTTATAGAATCACAAAAACAATTGTTTAATTATTGAATATAAATATAAATATATTAACACTTGCAGTTTCTGCTAACAAAAAAAAAAAACAAGCAGCATTGTGTTGAACAATGTGGGCCTTTGATTAAAAACTTATGAAAACCACTGCTCTAAAACATTTGAGCAAACTCAGTTTTAGCATTTTAGCAAAATCCTGTGATATAAAATCACAGAAAACAGTATAATAGCATAAACTAATAATCAAAATGGTCAAAAATATTGACTAATTCTAACTCTAGATCTTTATTCCCATCCTGTTTGTTTTCCGTGTGCTATTTTTTAAACAATCAAGTTCTACTTAATAAATTTAAGTGTGTGAGTGTATTTCTGAATGTTTATATACACTTTTAAAGAAATACTTACTTAAATTCCAACACAAGCATAGTTATTTGTTACATTTTAAAAGTACTGCATAACAAGAATGATCCTTCCCTTACTTAGACCCATAATTTCCTGTCATCTCTCTCATAAAAGCCTCAAAGAAAAACGTTCTCCCAAACTTCACTGGAGGAGTGACCTGAACTCTGTCGTGGCTGGCCAATGCAATAACTACAGCCATCACAAATCAATATAAATGTACTTAACAACCTGTCTTAAAGTTGCTGACATTTCCAGCTAATGTGATCCATATTCAAGCCCATTAGCACGTTAGGCCAGCACAAGAGTGCGCTGTTAGCACCACGCTGTTATTGTGCCGTGTCCATTTGGCTAATGCTAACGCTGCCTCCTCAGACAGGGGTTAAGTGACTGAGTCCGGTACACAGCTGGGAGGCTTATAAAGCAGCCTGTGAAATACTCACACAGCCTTCAGTGTGGTTAACAGTACATCAGCAACATTCGCACGCAGCAAAATCAAGTCTAAACAGCATGATCTGTTTAAATGAAGAGCGAGATTGAATTCCAGACCCCGAACACATGCACACCTGGGAGAAAAACACCACCGTTTCTACACATTATTCCTCAAAATGTCAACATGAAATAGAATATGCATTTGACATTCATAATATGACGTAGTTACAAGTGAAGAGAAAACTTGTTTGTGAAATATTATTAGGACTAGCTTCAATTTTGCCATTAGGATTCTGGGTCTGATATTGATCATCTTACTGGTTACTGATTTAAACCTGAACTTTATAAAGCATTCTTCTCATTCCACCAGTCCAATTTGGACTGTTAAACATAAAAAAAATATATATTGTTTTTCATTTATTCTTTGTCCCTTTTATTGTCCAGACAGACAGTTTTTGTTTTCTGGTGAACATAATGCCAATAATTCAAGTTATTTTTTTATTTCTGAATCTTAAGACAAATACATTTAATTCATCTAATTATCACACTTTTTTGCCCTTTTTTTTGGGTTCCAGCATCCGGTTTTTACTAGGTGAACAGCACGTTTAAAAAATGTAATTACAAGAGCAAATAATTAATGTAAATAAATAATTAAATAAATAAACAAACAAACAAGCAATCAAGATCTTCCCTTCCTGCACAGCCTTGGTTACATCAACAGAAGGAAAAGTCATTTTAGAGCCATTATATTATGAAATAAGCATTTGCTTTTCCTTTAACATACACTGATGAATAGTGCTCAAAACAGAGGACTTTTTTTTTTAAAGAAACCTACACAGGGTTCATTTTAATTCCATGTTGTTTGTAACTCTGCTTCTCTGGTCCTTTAAATCCCTCAATCTTTAGTGCGTTTGCACTATAAAACACCCCACAGATCGCTCTGGACAGCATCATCACACAAATACTTCAACTGACCGCCTTATATCCACTTCTAGACACAATAAGCGGGTACTTTTTACTTCCCCTCGGTTACAACAGACAGGTTTTCAGACCTCTACAGCGGGTACAGGTGTCCCTCTGTCATGTATTTAAGCATGAAATGCAGCTGGAGCCACGGAGACGGGGGCCGACAGAAAGACAGCAGCTGAAATGTTTGCATTTCACCTGAAGTATGGAAGTTTCCAGCTGCATAAATAAAATCCCCATGGCAACTAAATGTGGCTGGAGATAAGAGAGAGGAGGAGGATTTATGCCTTTTCTGAGCTGTCATGGCCTAATCTATCTTCCTCAGCAAAGCAGGCCACCTGCCCACACATTATATTACCCACGGCTCCACAGTACTCTCTCCTCTCTCTCTCTAATGGATATCTTCATTTTATTCCCTGTCACCAGGCCTTTCTGCCGCTGGTCCGGACTTGAAGAACCAGCTCTATACGACAAAGATTACTTTTTTTAGACCCAGTTTAACTAGTAAAAACGAGAATTCGCAACAAGAGGTTATTCTACCACCGCTACACGAAGTACTGGTAAACCATTAGCGGTATTTGTAATGATAGTTGCAAATAGTGCTTATTCCAGCTTAACATTTTTAGTGTACATCACTAAATGTAAAAATAAAACCTCATAACCTATTAAGAGTACCTGAGCCATATTCCAGGAATGTGCATAAAAATTCACTAAACCACTCAGAACACTGGCACCACTAACACGTGCTAGTGTTTGCCTGCGAGCTTTGTACACTCAATTGTTTTATTATTTTCTTTTATTTGGTTTCTTTTATTTTTTCAGAAACCACAAACGCCAGTAAGCAAATTTCTAAGTGAATTCCCACTGTTATATTTGATGATCAAGTATATACACAAGCATATGAACCTATCGATTAACCAATTTCTCATAACAGACTCTTCTGCTTAAAGGGTCATATGAACTGCGGCACAATACCTTATTTTGTGTATGTGTTGTAATGAAATGTGTTTGTGGTTTAAAGTTCAAAAAACACATGATTTCCCCTACTGTACATTATTGTTTCTCCTCTATGCCCCGCCTTTTTGAAACGCGTAGATTTTTTACAAAGCTCATCGGTTTGAAAAGCGTGGTGTGCTCTGATTGGTCAGCTATCCGGTGCGTTGTGATTGGCTGAATTCCTCATGCGTGTGACGGAAATGTTATGTCCCTCACATACTGTTGATGCCGTGTCGACCGGAGCGATGAGACAAAAACATTAAAACCCTTTATAAACTAGGCATTTGTTGCATCCAGTGTGGACATAATCACGGATTATAATGACTTACACTGTCTTTTACACGTTGTGTTGCGTATCGCGCCACGTAAACATAAAACATGTCTGCATTTGTGATCTGAGAAATAACAACCACATGCTACTCTACCTCTCAAAACTCGTCATTTGAAGACAAATCCACAGTGGCCCATCCTTCGAAATAAACTCTACTTACAGTCTGAGTCAGAAGAGCCGTTATTGTAGTCTACTCTCCCAGGATCAGAAACAGTCCTCCATAAAATGTGCTGCACACATCTGGATATTTGGGTTAAACTGTTCTGGAACAGTGTTGTAAATACACTTAACCACTGATTTGTAGTCGGTTCCTCTTTTGGAAGACCAAACAAAGTTATTTCGCTTTCATAACGAAAAACACGGCGGCCTAGCGTGAGGGGAAGCCCCGTCTTAGCGTGCGCTGAGGCCGGGATAGTGTGAGCTGAGGCCGGGATAGAGTGAGTGAGCTGAGGCCGGGATAGAGTGAGCTGACGGCGGGGTCGAGAACGGCGCGCCCCGGCGGATCCGACGAAGGAGCGGCAAACACATGTGACGACGCGGTGGGCTGGATTCCGCTTCGTCCACGGTGAAAGTTTATGTATTTCCTCAGCGACCAGGACGGATCAGCTCTAGGTATGATGAAGCGGATATCGTCCTTTTTTGGAAGACCAAACTAAGTAGTTTTGCTTTCACAACGAATCACACAGTGTCTTCTCGACATGGCTGCAGCGTCAACAATACTACAGTTAGAATAAAAGTTAGCTTTCTTTCTTTGTTCGTGAACTTGGGGTCGCGTCTATAGCAAATCTTCCGCACATAGGTGAGTTGATATGTGGGGGCGTGTTGATAACGAGCTGTTTTTAGGTGAGGTGTGCTGACTTCTGACTTTTAATAGATATCTCTTTGGATTTGGACCTTTAGTCCTCTTGCATGTACAGTCTGCTTTATGCACCAAGACTTATAACCCTCCAAAGAGCACGGAAAATTGAAATCGCATCATTGATCCCTTTAAAGTGACACGCCTATTTTGAAAATAGGCTAATTTTCCAACTCCCCTAGAGTTAAAAAGTTTAGTTTTACCGTTTTCAAATCCATTCAATCGATCTCCGGGTCTGGCGGTAGCACCTTAAGCTGTAGCTTAGCATAGATCATTGAAACTGATTAGACCATTAGCATCTCGCTCAAAAATGACAAGAGTTTCTATATTTTTCCTATTTAAAAAACTTGACTCTTCTGTAGTTACATATTGTACTAAGACCGACGGAAAATGAAAAGTTGAACTGACCAAAGATACTATACTCTCATTCCGGCGTAATAATCAAGTAACTTTGTTGCCGTACCATGGGTGCAGCAGGCGCACTGATATTACGCAGCGCCTGAAATAGTCCCCAGCTAGGTAACTTCCAATAAGCCTATTTTCAGGTGCTGTGTAATATCATTGCGCCTGCTGAACCCATGTTATGGCAGCAAAGTTCCTTGATTATTATGTTGGAATGAGAGTATAGTTCCTAGCCATGTCTGCCTAGAAAATCGCAACTTTTCATTTACCGTCAGTCTTAGTACACGATGTACCTACAGAAGAGTCAAGTTTTAAATAGAAAAAATATCTAAACTCTTTGGTCATTTTTGAGCGATATGCTAACGGTCTAATCAGATTCAATGATCTTTGCTAAGCTACAGCTAAAAGTGCTACTGTCAGATCCGTAGATCGGCTGAATGGATTCGAAAACGTAAAACTCAACTGTTTAACTCTAGAAGAGTTGGAAAATTAGCCTATTTTCAAATATAGTGGAGTGTTCCTTTAAAGTACGAGGACCGTTACAAATTGTTTTAGTGACATTTGAATGATAAGTTCAAATAGCGCTTAGTCAAAAAGAGAAATCTTTAATTTTTAATGAATAGATATATATAAAGTGCTAAAACGACTCAGAACACCTGGCAACACACTCCACTAATAGACTTTTCTTTTCAGAAAGCTATACAATTTCTAAATTAATTTCCATATTTGTTTTTATATGTTGATGACCCAAATATGACACAACAAACTAATTTCCTGCATACAAACAAAGGCTGATGTGCACAGGACGTCAGTCTGACCTACTTCATCCATCAAATGTCACTCTGTGACAAACAGCTACAACTTTAGCAGACCTTTTGTTGTTATTGTTGTTGCTAACTTGGGCAATCAAAACTTGAGTGTCATATTTGATGCAATTTATTTTCTTTTTTTTTTGGATCAACAGCCTCATTTAACTCACTTATTAGCAAATTCTGTATCACAACCAGCAAGCTATTAAAAAGCTATTCATGGGGAGTGTTATTGGAGTCTCATTCAAATGCACTAGCTTTGACTGTCTCCTAAAATACAGCTGAAAATGTATTTATACCTGACCATTTTAGCTGTTATGTTGAATCGCTTCAGGTAGGTTCTTTCTATTAGTAACTTCATCCTGAGTTGGTCAAACTTATAGACAAATGGAAAATAATGTTAGAATTTGAACGTCAGCACAAAGCTAATATGTGCATATGCCACATTACAAAAACATCCACATTATGGGACGGAGAGAGAATGATTATTTGGAAAGCATTACTTGAAGAAATAACTCTGAGCAATTAATTTCATGTCAAATGTGTTAGAACAGCCATCTGTGTATTAATATCTCATCTCTAACAATCCACAAAAAGCAGTATACTAGCATACAGATAACCTTAAAACTAACAGACATAGATGGAAAGCCACACAGTTTTGCTTTCAGTGGTTTTTTTAAAGTCAACATGAAGTCAAGTTCTTTATTGGCATCTATGGTTTTATGAAGAAACTTTAACATTCATGGAACCTTTACATTCCACAAAAGGTTCTTAATAGTGGAAAAAGGTTCTTCAGATTATTAAAATGTTACTCACTAAGAAAAACTGGTTCTTTTAAACATTTTCACTGAAAGGTTCTTTGGGGAATCAACTTTTTTTTTTCTATGGCATCACGGCAAAGCCCCCCTTTTGTTTTGGAACCTTTATTTTGGTTCTTTACATTATTAAATTATTCTTCACACTAAGTGCATTTTACTTCTTAACATACAGTGGGGCAAAAAAGTATTTAGTCAGCCACCAATTGTGCAAGTTCTCCCACTTAAAAAGATGAGAGTGGCCTGTAATTTTCATCATAGGTATATGAGAGACAAAATGAGAAAAAAAGGATTTTTTGTAGGATTTTTAAAGAATTAATTGTTAATTTCCTCGGTAAAATAAGTATTTGGTCGCCTTCAAACAAGCAAGATTTCTGGCTCTCATAGACCTGTAACTTCTTCTTTAAGAGGGTCCTCTTTCCTCCACTCGTTACCTGTATTAATGACACCTGTTGGACTTGTTACAGCAGTAATAAAGACACTGTCCACAACCCAAACAGTCAACTCATAACTCCACCATGGCCCAGACCAACGACGCCTGGGCAAAGGCCCCAGAAAACAATTGTAAACCTGCCCAGCTTGGGAAGAACCTGAATCTGCAATAGTAAGCAGCTTTGTGAATAAACATCAACTGTGGGAGACATTATAGAAAATCGCAGAATCAGACCACTGATAATCTCCCTCGTTATGGGGCTCCACGCAAGATCTCACCCTTTGGGGTCAAAATTATCACAAGAACTGTGAGTAAAAATCCCAGAACCACATGGGGGGATCTAGTGAATGACCTGCAGAGAGCTGGACCAAAGTAACAAAGGCTACCATCAAATAACACACTGCGCCGCCAGGGACTCAAAACCTGCAGTGCCAGACATGTCCCCCTGCTTAAGCCAGTACATATCCAGGCCCGTCTGAACTTTGCTATAGAGCATTTGGATGATCCAGAAGAGGTTTGGGAGAATGTCATATGGTCAGATGTAACCAAAATAGAACTTTTTGGTAAAAGCTCAACTTGCCGTGTTTGGAGGAGAAAGAATGCTGATTTGCATCCAAAGAACACCATACCTACTTTGAAGCATGGGGGTGGAAACATCATGCGTTGGGGCTGTTTTTCTGCAAAGGGACAGGACGACTGATCCGTGTAAACGAAAAAATGAATGAGGCCATGTATCGTGAGATTTTCAGTGAAAACCTCCTTCCATCAGCAAGAGCATTGAAGATGACACGTGGCTGGGTCTTTCAGCATGACATTGATCCCAAACACACCGCCCGGGCAATGAAGTATTGGCTTCGTAAGAAGCATTTCAAGGTTCCTGGAGTGGCCTAGCCAGTCTCCAAATCTCAACCCCATAGAAAATCTTTGGAGGTAGTTGAAAATCTGTGTTGCCCAGCGACAGCCCCAAAACATTGCTGCTCTAGAGTAGATCTGCATGGAGGAATGTGCCAAAATACCAGCAACAGCGTGTGAAAACCTTGTTTAGACTTACAGAAAACGTTTGACCTCTGTCAACAAAGGGTATATAACAAAGTATTGAGTTTAAATTTTGTTATTGACCAAATACTTAATTTTCCACCATAATTTGCAAATAAATTCTTTTAAAATCCTACAATGTGATTTTTCTGGATTTTTTTTTTCTCATTTTGGCTCTCATAGTTGAGGTATACCTATGAAAATTACAGGCCTCTCTCATCTTTAAGTGGGAGAACTTGCACAATTGGTGGCTGTCTAAATACTTTTTTTCCCCACTGTATTTGTCATTATACGTTTTAATCAAAATGTAATCATTTTCAAAATGTGAACCAAAGCTGCACAGGTGGAGAAAATTATGATAGCCAATAGATAAATAGCCATTTAGTAATGCAGTCTTTCTAAAATCTTGTCAGTAGTTAAAACAGTAATTAAACATTTAATGGCTACAGCAATCATAGTAAATAATAAATCTGAAAAAGCAACATTACCATTGAGACATGCTGAGAGGCTCTTGAGAGTGATCTTGACTTTCAGCCTCCATGTACCATTCAACATCCCTGAAAACCAGCAGATATAGACACAAAAAAATATGATTCCTGGTATCATCTACCGCAAAAACTCTCAGATTGACTCTATTCTAGTATAATCACTGCCACTTTTCACAATCTGACCAATTCCAGATCAAATAGAAGTAACGTTTAACTAGTTTTACTCTAAAATCCATCACATTAAAATGAGTTGCGAGTCCATTTCATGCTGACTTTAAGAACACAAACATTTATTATTCTCTAAAACTAGGGAATCCCTTCTGGCAATGAAAGAGTTTCTTCAGATGATTAGACGATTTCACAACCCGAGCCAATGCATCTAAATCTTTGGCATTCACACCCTTTAACTCTATCTGACGTTTTACCAGAGCTATTCCAATGCTCTGTTCCAACTGTTCAGTCGAATCCAATCCGAGTTTGGTCCAATCAGGTGTTGGAGAAGAAACAGGGCTGGATGGAATATATAATGTGCGCGTGTATGTACATGTAATGGATGTGCACGACTCAATCGCTGTGCATGTCTTGCTGTTTATGGGGCCAAAGATCCCAATAAGCCTTGATAGAGAAGAGCTGGTGTCTCTGTGAGCGCTGGGCTCTGTAACGAGGAGAGACAGGTGTGCGGCAGACCCTTGGCCCCGCTGCAGCCCCTCAAAGGCCCCATGCTGGGAAGAGAGGTGGCCGTCCCTCTCCACACAGCCATTTATCTCAATTTCAGCCTGCCCGGCGTTCCTGGATCAAACAGCACTTAAACTAAATAACCCTGCTGGAATTCACCCGCAGACTCATCAACCTGAGATACATAAGCGCACCTCACTGTGACCAAACCAGACAGCCGCTGCATCAGTTATACACCATCACTTAAGACTAAAATGTCTCATTAAAAAAAAATATATATATATAACACACACACATCAGCCTCATCATCACTTAAGCCTAAACAAACCTTTTTTAAGGGAAAACATAGGTTCATACATATGTTCAAACCGCTAATGATTTTCTTAACATGAATAAGAGCGTGGAAATACACTTCCCAAATACACTCTAAAAATAAGTCTTCAACGATGGCCATAGAGAACGCTTTTGTCCTAATGTTTCATAAGAACCTTACCAGCTGAAGACTTTCTGTTTCACAAAAGGTTCGTTGTGGTGAAATAAGGTTCTTCAGATCACAAAAAGGTAAGAAAGAGATGGTTATTTAAAATAACCTTTGACTGAATGATTCTTTGTGAAACCAAAAATGGTTCTATTATGGCATCGCTGTGAAGAACCTTTCAAGCACCTCTATTTTTAAGAGTGTAGTGAGCTATCTTTTAAGTCCGGTCACCTTAAGAGATATTCTTTCAACATAATCAGGCTACTTTAATATCCTAGGTATCACTACTAAACCCTTCACAACATAAAGCTCCCACCCAAACCGTTTATGTCAATAACTTGCAAAAATGGCTTATATAATTTAGGGTTACAGTTAATGTGGGAAATTAATACAGTTTTCAGCCAGATGCAGTACATTGATCACAATGACAGTAAAGACAGTTATAATGTAACAAATATGTAGGTTATGTCAAATAAATGCTTTCTTTACTTTCTATTCATCAAAGACTCCTGACAAAAAAAACTATATGGTCTTCACAACAATATAATATAACTGTTTTCAACATTGCTAATAATGAGAAAACTCCGTTTCTTAAGCACCAAATCAGCAAATTAGAATGCTTTCTGAATGATCATGTGACTGAAGACTGGAGCAAAATTCAGCTTTGCATCACACAAATAAATTATTTGAAAATAGCTTAAATAGAAAACAGTATTTTAAATTGTAATAATATTTCACATATTACTGTCTTTTTGCACCTTTAGTGAGCCATATTTGCCTTGGTGAGCATAAGATACTTCTCTCAAAAACATTTTCAAAAATCTTACCGAACCCAACCTTTTGAACTGTAGTGTATATATCAACACCTATTTCGTATTCAGCAACTTGGCACGTTCAGATGAACGACAGTTTTAAATATGCCACAGGAGTTTACATATAAAACAATAGTCTGAAGTGTCAAGCTTGAAAAACTATATTTAAAAAAAAAAAAAGCATTAAAAAAAAAGGTGTTCCAAATGACTCATGCACTGATTCCAAGTCTCCCCAGAAAAACCTAGCTTTGAGTGAGGAACAAACCCGTATTTTAGCTAAATGGATTTGTTAAGGTACAAGTTTGATGTTTGATGTCATGCCCTATTGGTTCCCAAACCAAAAAACGGCGTGCCAGTTTCGAGAAAATCACATTTGGGAGCTGTAGCATAGAAAACTAAACAAACTAAATGTTTTTTTTTGTTTTTTGGTTCAGTCTGTCCTCACACATAGCTAAACATAATATGGACTACTTATATGTCTTTTTATGGCCTTAAAAGACTATGGAAAAATCCCCCCCAAAAAATAAAAAATAAATCTACTTTTGTGTTCCATATAAAGAACAACAGTATTTAATTTTGGAACAACATGAGCGTAGGCAAATAAAAATCAAATTTGTAATTTCCTATATTTAATTCTAAAGGTCAACGAGAGGGTGGAAAATAGCCAGGGAAACTACATTATGACTGTTTCGGGTGCAAGAAACCTTGGCTAATATTACAAGTGGCCTTCTAGGGGAAAAAATAAACTGCAACAAAAGTAGAATATGGTCCATTTAAATAATTTCCTGGCTTTTGAAGCATGCGCCTCTTTATTGGACAGCGAGGGCATCTAATGCCAGTATGTTGGCGTGGTGATGGTGTTAGCATTGAGCTTTTGTTCGCTGGAACGCTTTCAGAGAAAAATAAAAAGGTGAAAATCTATTTAGTGGCTTTACGCCATACCTAAAGTGTCAAAGCTTGAACAGAATGCCGGTGTGCGAGAAAAGAGACATAAAAATAGAGAAAACGCTGATGACAGAGGCGGCAGATCTGCTGTTATGCACACTGGCAGGTAGTGTATCAGAAGCCAAGGGTGGTTGTACTAATAGTTCTAAATACACCCCATGATGAGCTATTAGAAGAGGCTTTTTGTGAATGTGATAAATAAATCCTCTTTAGTCAGTGTGACAGTAATCCCAGAGCCCCCGTGCCTCCGTTCCTTACCAATCCATCAAGCGGCGCCTGCATATAATCAGCGCCGCATATTCCTCAAATGTGTTTCCGTACGCTACAAAGACTTCCCCAAACACGCTAGCTGTATCTCTGGAAACTTCCAGTCTGTCTGGTCTCGGAGGAATACGTGAAACTTCACTTCCCATGATGCCTTGTTTCATCTTCACAGGTTGGAAATCAGCAAGGGGCACAATAAAGGGGCACTTCTGGAAAGGGGCATCGTTTATCTGCGCTATAAGCAATCCAGCTCGTCTTACTAAGCCTATTACGTATTGGATTTCTGTTGCTGTGGCATAATTTATTTGAGCTGCTGTGGCTCAGAAGCAATAATACTTGTTTTTGATCAATTAAGAATGTCTTTGTGAAGGGTAAATAGTCCATTGGGGTTTCTCAGTGAATGAAAAAAAACACACCAAAGATGTAATTCTACCTCAAATGAACAAAAAGAAAACATACATGAATGAGGAAAAAAGTATATTGTTCATTTCTAGAATGATAGTTGGGGAAAAAGAGTTCCTGCCAAAACAGTTACTGTAGCTTCTGTAAAATAATCATAAATAAATTTGGTGTCTCCTTTAGGCAGTGTAAGAAGCTCCAGAATCTTTCATTCGTAAAAAATAAATGTTCCAAAAGGGGGTTTTTTCGCCAGTGTGCATAGAAAACCATTTTTTGTGTTTCCTGAAACCTCAAGTGACAGTTCTTAAGAACCAATTTTGTTTTGTCTTCGTGTGAAGAACTTTTAGGAATCGGGAGAACCTTTTTTCACTATACTGAATGGAAAGGTTCCATAGATGTTAAAGCTTCTTAATGGAACCATCAATGCCAATAAAAAAACCTTTACTTTTTGAGAGTGTTTCTGTTGGTTATTTTTATTTGGTGAGTAGGTGGCTGTACCAAGCAGTATTCCATTGTGTCCGAATTACAGTATATGAAATGTAAATGCTCTGCTCTGGGCTGTTCATGATCTCAGAAATGATTGATTTCTAATGTTCATAAAGGCTGTAATGGATCCATATTCTGCTTTGTTGGTGATGACAGCAAATACTTAATTACTTCATAAATTTGCATCTATATTCTCATGCAAAACATTGAAGAATGTACAATGAAGAAAAAGGTAACTCCAGGTAACAGTGGCTATATTAAAATATTAAGCAGCACTACTGTTCAACACTGATATTAGTAAGAACATGAGCAGCATTTCAGCATATTTGAATGATTTCTGATTTCGATTTCCCTTAATGCACAAATTCTGCTTTACCATCACAGGAATAAATTACATTTTAAAATATTTATAATATATATATATTTTTTTTAATTATTTATATATGTCAACATATACTTATTTTTGTTCAAATATGCAGCCTTCAAACTTTTAACTGACCCCAAAATATCTGAATGGTAGTGTGTGTTTACATTACTGTTAGAATATTTCAAATGGGAAACATAAGAGCTTTCATTAAAAATTCTGCATTTCCAAATTATGTGTTAACAAAGATGAACTGTTTGTAAAACAGTCTGAAATGACTGTATTTTTTACATGACATGAACGCAGCACAACTTTTACATTAGTAACTATACCTATACTGGCATTCTGGAAGAAATTATAGTGATCATGGTAAAAAAAAAAATGAAAAAATTCTAGGGTGGAACAAGGACAGT
>JADLZN010007311.1:0-188685 GCA_018155175.1 Sinocyclocheilus anophthalmus | reverse complement strand
AATTACAATGAATTGAAATTCAAAGAAATTCAATGGTGTTCATTTTGTTAAAAAACTTTAATAGAGATTTGAACAAGCCTTGTTTAAAGTTTGATAAAAAAAAAAACCTTTGAAATGTTTCAGTTTTATTGACCAATGAATGAAGGATGGATGGAATGTTTAAATTTGCCACCTAAAGCTTTTTTATAAAAAAAAACAAGAAGTTTCATCATATTTAATAAATTCACTTTTGTGGACCAGGGTGGAAGAACATTTCATTTCCCAGAATGCATTGCCTGTATTGAATTTCTTTGCAATGTAATTCAGGAATTTCCTCTGTCTATGTTCCCAGTTCCAGAGCCAATTCTTCAATTCAGAATTTTGCCCAACCGTGATGTCTGCAATGTTTCAGAATAAGATTTGACAACTAACTCTAGATATAGAAACATGCACTTTTCATGATCCATCTATTTTAGATGGATAAATTCAGTTTGCTTGCTCTATTCTTTCTCACTTGAATTCAATATCTTGTTTCACTTAGAAATACACCAGATTGCTGATGTAAAACACAGTTGAATCTAACCGAACATGTGGTTTTGTTTTATCTTCCTCCTGCTGCTGGAATATTTTCTGTATTTTTGAGGTTTTTAGTTTGCAGTTTAAGTATTTAAAAGCCTACAACATTTTCAGGCCTGAATTTGTGCACAATATCCTCTCTGCAAAACGTACTTCTCATCCATACTGTGGTGTAATGCCTTGAGCGGTGTGTTGCAAACACACTGTGGGTTCCGTTATCTCCACTAAGCTTCGGTTCTCGTCTACATCTCTTCTCTCTTCTTCCATCCCGGCCCGGCAACTGCATGGACTCCATTATCCTCCCGCAGCAGATTTCGGTTCCAGAGCACATTAAATCTCCAGGGTAAACAAATAAACAGGTAAATCAGCTTTTACCAAGTCTGCCGCTGAGAGCTCCCCTCGTGCTTTGATCACATCTTCCTCATAATCTCTCTCCTCTACTCCGGCTTTGATTGCAGCGTAAGTCAGAGTCTCGGTGTGGATGTGTGATACGCGGTCTGTGCTCTTGATGGTGTCTTGGGTTTCTTTCGGAATGGAGCGCTAGCTAGAGATCCGGATCTTTCTGTGACAAGCCAAGCCTGTAAATCATCCTGAGGGATTGGAGTGTGGAGTTTAGGGTGGAGGGTGGGGTTTTACCATGCAGTGATGTGCCTTTGGCTATAGAACAGAGGACCTGAATACATGTGTCCTACTTAGTCGTGCGCTGGGCGGTCATGAGAGCATATTTAGAATAACTAACATATACCTCTTAACGTAGATGCTGCTGTCACAATGTTTAGTTCTCATAAGACAAAACACAATATATTCATGCTGTCGGAGTGAAAAATAGAAAGTCAGATAACGATATTTTAAAAGTTTCAGAAGGAAAGAGAAGTGCTAGTGGAGGACGTAGAACCTCCTGAACTGTGCTAAAAATGACTGTAGCACGCTGTTGCTTTTTATTAATCTTAGGGAACAGCAGTATAATAAAAGACACTGATGTTCACCTTTCAAATCATTCGAATACATCTAATAATTGTAAAAACACTTTTAGTTTTATTTTATTTTTATACACTTTAGTATTTTTACAAATACTTTTATATTATAAATTAAATTAACTGTGTGCCACAACGATGCAGCATTATGAGACTTTTTGAAAGATATTGCAAATAAAAAGTTAAAAGGCTAAAATAATTACCGGTTTTGACTTATTTGAATTAACCTCTGCTATCAAATAGTCTAATCAATAAAATTATTTATTATTTAATTGTCAATGTGTATTTGAGCAATAGCCATGTACACTTGTCCTTCTGTGGTATTTTTAACGTTTATATACCACATAAAACATATTATTAAAATAATTTATGTAAACCTACAAATTATATAGATATTAAAAGATAATTAAAATATTTATAAGTCGTGGAAACACATTTTTTTTCACACACATTTATAAAAAAATATATTTAATATAGCATAATATTTTAGATATAATAATATTTAAAGATATATTTCTATATTTTTTTATTTAAAATAAATAAATAATATAAGTCTCTTATGCTCATCAAGGCTGCATTTATTGATAAAAATACAGTAAAGATAGTATGTTTGTTAAATTAAATATTTTCTTTTCTATTTTAATATGTAATGTAGTTTATTCCTGTGAATCAAAGCTGAATTTTTAAGTAGCCATTCCTCCAGTCTTCAGTATATTCTGTACCATTTCAGTGTGTATATATTTTATATTTATGTCTCATCCAATCAAATTTTAGAGTCATAACTATTAATTTGATGGATTTTGAATATTCTCAGAAGTGGGTTTATAATATTTATTATAATTTTTCACATATAGTCACAGTTCACAGGGATGCCACAAAACTTCACACCACATGCGAAGTACAGTATATCCCAGCATGCACTAAAGGCGTTAAATGAACCATATAGCATGATGTTCCTAAATCAGTTTTACCGAATCTTAACGTGCTTGAGTGTTTGTGATGAACGAGTGCAGATTCTCATCTTTCCTTAATGTTATCTCAGCCAGACACACACACACACCCACAACTCCATTACAGCCCATATCTGTCAGAGCAGACGGCATGATGGATGTATGTTAGAGATGAGTGTGTTAGATGGGTGAAGGGGGGCCGGTGACCCCTGTGTTTTTGGCTGGAGGGGGCCGACTCAGAGTCCCCCCGAGGGACAACCCTAAATCACGTTTAGTCTGTCGGGCCTGGCAGAGGAAGACGGATCTGTGAGATGAGAGAGAACCGCCGTCGAGCTGCTGCTACAGCTGGTGGGGGATCGAATTGTTTAAGACTCACACACACACACTCGCTAATGCACTGAGATGAAACTCTACTTCAGCATTTGAATTCTGGATGCCTGTAGATAGGCCAACAATTAATGTTTTCTAGGCTGATTGTGGGGTAAAATTGATTTAAATATTGTTGGTTCACAATTAATCTAAGTAAACCCTAAAATCGCGAGTTGGTTTAATGCAAAGGCTGCAATTTAGTTAATTTAATATATGTGCTGCATGTTTCATGAGTAAAGCGCAGCACTGTGTCCATCGGCTGTTGACAACAAAAGAGATGCTGTTTAATTTTTTTCTGCCAAAATAAAAGCTCAATGGTTTAATTTGAAAATGAAGAAATTAAGACTTAAATATTAGTATTGTAATTTTACAATTGTAATGTAAAATAAAATAATTATTATATTGTTTTTATAAAATGCCTTTTTTAAGAAAGGAGATGCTCTATGGTGCTTGCGTTTTGTTGTTGTTGTTTTTTGCCAGAATAAACGCTAATGGTTTAAGTTTGAAAATGCAGGAATAAAGACAGTCATCAAATTTGTATTATAATTTTAGTTATACATTAAAAAAATAAGAATATTCTTATATTTATTATTTTTCTTAAATAGATTTTTTTTTTTTACAGGGAAATAATAATATGTCTTGTTTTGGTTAAAATGAAATAATCAGCTACTTTTTCTCTTTTTATTAATATTACTATTTTATAGTCTTATAAATTTTATTGTTTTAATATTACTATTTTATAGTCATACGGATATATAATCACAAAATATTTTGGTCAAACTGTTGCACCCTACAGGCAAACTTTTTTAACGCATTTTAAATCATAATCATTTTTATCAGAAAAATTGTAATTAGATTTTGTTTCTCCAAATCGTGCAGCCCTACTCTATATGGTCAAATATGTTACATTGAGCAAGTAGTATATTTTATTGCTAGCTGAAAGCCTCATCATGCTAGTTTGTTTAGCCTACATCTTTTGAAGAAAATATGAGTTTAAAACTCTTATTTAAGACTCTCCGCCATGTTGTCAGGGTGTTGTTAGTGGTTTTTAGGGTGTTGGGTGGGTGGTTGCTAGGAGATTGCCTGAGTTCACTGGTTGGTTGCTAGGTAGTTTTTATATAAAAAAACACAGAAGAATATTATGGGCATGCACATTTTTTTGTTTGGCACTTTGATTTTCAGTTTTCAGTCGACTAAAACACTGTTTACATATGGAAATGAGGTCAGAACGCTTCATTTTCTGAAACATTGTGACCTTAGAGTTTGATGTTTGTTCAACGGTAAGTATGAGCAATTGTAATAGTGATGCAGACTTAGCAAACACCACTAATTAGCCAAAATACACACGAGACAATGTGTAGGACTTTGCCAAAGACAGCATTTTAATTCTGTGGAAATATGCCGAGCTTTCTGTGGTTCTGATATCTAGAGTTGTTCTGTTTGGTAGAGGAAACTAATACATAGAGATCTTTTCTCTGTCTTCTTCCTTTGTATCCCTCAGATCCGTTTTCACTTTCTTTTGCTGTTTTTCTCTTTTTGCTTATTGTGTTTTCATGTCTTTATTTCTCTGTTGTGTCTGTTTCTGAGTCTGTTTGACTTTCTCACCCTCAACAAAAACAGCTTCAGGGGAAAAAAACCAAGCAGACAATAGCGGTCTTAACTCCAAATCCACAGTTTAGAAGAAGAAAAAGCTCTCCTTGTTTTCCAGGTTTATCCTTTTTCTCTCTGTATGTCTGTGATGTGATAAAAGAAAGACAGATGTGTCAGGAAAACCTGACAAAAGTGCAATTTAGTAAGCATGAACCTTAAATAAATATATGAACTCTTTCTGTCTCTCCTCAGCTCCGTCCACGGTCATGATGGTTCAGAGTAAGGACATCACGCGCCACACGCTCTCTCTGTTCTGGGACGAACCCGAGAAACCTAACGGTGTCATACTGGAGTATGAGGTCAAATACTACGAGAAGGTGAATGTTCTTGTTTTTGTCATGTTTTTAAGACATAGTTCACCCTAATATTTTGGGTGTGCTGTTCCTTTAAGATGTTATTGTTCAAACACACAACAGCAATCCCTGTGGACATTTGCTGTCTGGATAAACAGGAAGTGAGGTTTTTATTAGGGTTAAAATATCCCCCTAATGTGCCCTTTGACTTCTTACCTTCCTCTCGGCTTCCGTTCTCTGTCTCTCTCCTTATTTATGAATCTCAGGATCAGAACGAGAGGAGTTATCGCATCGTAAAGACGACGTCTCGTAGTGCTGATATTAAAGACCTGACTCCGCTGACTTCCTACGTGTTTCACGTGCGCGCTCGCACCACCGCGGGATATGGGGAGTTCAGCGCCCCCTTTGAGTTCAGCACCAACACTGGTGGGTGTCGAATTCATATGTGCTTATTTGAGTAAGAATGATCTAGAAACAGCTTCACATATACTCAACAGATATAATAAATACCTAATATAAAAAAACAACATGCTGCTTCCACAATTAGGCCTGGGCGATAAAACGGTATCGATATTTATCGACAGTACACCTTCTTCGATAACGATAGAAAAAATGTTCGATATAGTGCAGGATATTGGCACGTGCTATGAGTGACGCTGACAGCACACACGAACACGAAAGCATGCTGAAATGAGTGTTGTGCCTGCGATGAGGAGATTGTGGATAAAGAATGAATATTAGTCGAATTTTAAATAAACATTTGCATTTGAATGTTAGTGCGTCAGGGAGCGTCATCAGTGGCGCGCGAGATGCGGTGATGATGTAAGTGACGTTGTAGCATTTTAATATTTTGTTAGTCTAGCCTACGAGACGCGCCGCTGCTGCGTTATTCTTTCAGAATATTAGAGAAATATAGTAGATCAATGCTTAGAAGATCTTGATTAGGTTAAAACCAAAACCAAGCCATTCACACAGAACGCATATTCAGCGCATCTTTTAGACGGACAAATATGACTGCTGCACTCGCGTCTCACACAAGAGATGTACAGAAAGCCATGCAAAGTTAAAAAATTTAAAAAACGTTTTGAACATGTCCCGATTTGTGGAGGTTATTTTTCTTTTTCACTGCATCTCATATGTTTTTAAATGCAATCGGTATAATTATCGATACCGAACGATATGAAACATTATATCGTTGATACATTTTTTTGCTATATCGCCCTATCCACAATACACTATGCACTTATACACTATGTACCTATGTGCTATGTACTCAACCGTGTTGTATAGGAATCATATGAGGTTATTTTGTCATTCAACTTTGGAATCTGATAGCTCCTCCCCCTTTGTTTTTCGGTTATTTAAGTGTGTCATTCGGGTATTTAAATTGCACTTTTTTTTAGAATTTTCAGTGTGAATGCACTACTCGCACTATTTATAGTACGGCATAGAATAGTGCATAAGTATGTGGATTAGGACACACAATACTCTCTTTAAAATATGCTGCATGATTTGAAGAAGAACTCTAATTGTGTCTCTCTCAGTCGCAGCTCCTGTTGTTGGAGGAGTCATTAGCTCTGCTGTGCTGCTGCTGTTGGTGGCCGGATGTGTTGTTGTTCTCCTCCTCACCCTCATCATTACCTTCATCATCACCAAAAGGTGACAGAACATCCAGTATTTTTTCCATGATGACAGGCCAGTGTTATTAATGTTAATTGAAACTAAAAAGTAATAAAAATGTTGAGGCACTAAAATTAATAAAACTGAAATAAAAATAAATTAAAACTAATGAAATTGAATTAAATAAAACTAATAAACAAACAAAAGCACATAACAAAATGACTAAAAATTAAACTAAAATTAATATATATGAAATCATTTTTAAAAATTCTTATATGTGATGTGTAAATCTTAAAGTATAAGTTATTTTATTTATTTATTTTTTAAATATATGTTTGTATATGTATGTGTTACACTGCCCCGCATCTTGAAAAAAAATCTGCTAATTTGCTTAAAGTATTAGCTAATTTCATGATGCTGAGTTCACAAATATTAATAAAAAACTTTTCATTATGTCGTTTTTTTTTCACAACATAAGAATGAGAATTTAAATTATTTATGTATCACTTTTAATGCACTTATCAAAATAACAAAAGCAGTCAAATGTCAAAAGTTGTGAAGTATTCAAAAGCCACTTCACATATTAATAAATACTATAATAGTGTATAAATAATAGTAAAATACCACTGTGATTGATAGATAAATAAAATAATAAATGCTGAAAAATTGTGAATATTTTCATCTCAGGAGGAGCAAATACAGCAAAACTAAACAGGCAGAGGAGAAAAACCTGCAGCCATGTAAGAAAACACCTTTCATCAGTCTTCAGCTGGACCACAAAATGAAACTTTTCTGTTCTCAAAGCTTCTGTTAATGTGCCGGTAGGGGTGAGAATATATGTGGACCCTTACACCTACGAAGACCCCAACCAGGCCATCAGGGAGTTCGCTAAGGAGATCAATACCTCCTGTATCAAGATCGAGAAGGTGATCGGCATCGGTACGTTAACAGCCTTTTTATGTCTTCAGAATGTCATTTATTGACGATAGATGCATGTAAAAGTCACTTCCTGTCTCTGTAGGTGAGTTTGGTGAGGTGTGCAGCGGCCGTCTGAAGCTTCCTGGAAAGCGAGAGATCTGTGTGGCCATCAAAACGCTGAAGGCGGGGTTTACCGAGCAGCAGAGGCTGGACTTCCTGAGCGAGGCAAGCGTGATTGGCCAGTTTGACCATCCTAATATCATTCACCTGGAAGGCGTGGTCACCAAATGTAAGTCAAAGCTGACATCATGCATTTTTATTTGTGTCCTGCAATCATATATATATATATAGCAATTTGTTTTAGATTTAAATAAAAAGAGTTTTACAATATTTATAGTAAATTTATAATGTAATAATGACACAGTCCACTTGGGGAAAAAAATGATTTCAAAGGTGACCTAATATTACCTATTTGATGATGCAATTCAAAAATCAGCATTTCGTTTTTTTTTTTTCACGAAAATAGAATTAAGATTTTCACATTTTTATATATCTATATATATATATATATATAATATTGAATATATTTATTAACTGACAACTTATAAACACAACACTTGTTTTTGTCCCCATTTTTCATGAGCTGAACTCAAGATCTAAGACTTTTTCTATGTACATAAAAGGCATATTTTTCTCAAATATTGTCCACAAATCTGTCTAAATCTGTGTTAGTGATCACTTCTCCTTTGCCGAGATAATCCATATCCATCCATCTCACAGGTGTGGCATCTCAAGATGCTGATTAGACAGCATGATTTATTGCACAGGTGTGCCTTAGGCTTGCCACAATAAAAGGCCACTCTAAAATGTGCAGTTTTACTGTATTGGGGGGTCCGGGGGGGGGAACCAGTCAGTATCTGGTGTGACCACTTTTTGCCTCACGCAGTGCAACACATCTCCTTCGCATAGAGTTGAATGTTGGTCCACTCCTCTTCATGGCTGTGCGAAGTTGCTGGATATTGGCAGGAGTTGCCCCATCGAGTGCCCCATGGTGGCGGTGGGGTTATGGTATGGGTAGGCGTATGTTATGGACAACGAACACCGGTGCATTTTATTGATGCCGTTTTGAATGCACAGAGATACCGTGACGAGATCCGGAGGCCCATTGTTGTGCCATTCATCCACGACCTTCACCTCGTGTTGCAGCATGATAATGCATGGCCCCCTGTTGCAAGGATCTGTACACAATTCCTGGAGCTGAAAACATCCCAGTTGCATGGCCAGCATACTCCCGGACCTGTCACCCATTGCGCATGTTGGGATGCTGGATCGGCGTATACTACAGTGTGTTCCAGTTCCTGCCAATATTCAGCAACTTTGCACAGCCATTGAAGATGAGTGGACCAACATTCCACAGGCCACAATCTACAACCTGATCAACTCTATGCGAAGGTGATGTGTTGCACTGCGTGAGGCAAATTGGTGGTCACATCAGATACTGACTGGTTTTCGGATCCCCCCCGACCCCCCAATACAGTAAAACTGCACATTTTTGAGTGGCTTTTTATTGTGGCCAGCCTAAGGCACTTCTGTGCAATAATCATGCTGTCTAATCGGGATCTTGATATGCCACACCTGTGAGTTGGATGGATTATCTCGGCAAAGAAGAATGTGCTCATTAACACAGATTTAGACATATTTGTGAACAGTATTTGAGAGAAATAGGTCTTTTGTGTACATAGAAAAATTCTTAGATCTTTGAGTTCAGCTCATGACAAATGTGGGCAAAAACAAAAGTGTTGCGTTTATAATTTGGGTTCAGTGTATATATATATGTTGTGTGTGTCACTTTCATGCACTTATCAAAATAACAAAAGTAGTCAAATGTCAAAAGTTTTAATTTTAATTACAAAAAAGAAATATTCAAAATGTATCATTTAACTTACATTCTGCAAAGGAGTGGAAAAGTGGAAATCAGGATCAAATCAGTATCATAAAATCATGTCTTCAGAATCATTCATACATTTGAAAATGGACTGAGAATTGAACAAACAGTTGTAATCTGACTCAGAGGAAGATAGGAATCATGTCAGCAGTTTTTCTGCTTATTAAGGGTTAATACGAGATGTCTTCATATTAGAAATGGTTGTCAAAAGTAAAATGCCACAAAATGCATCATATTTTGTGAGAAACTATGACATGCTTAAGCAAAACAGCTCAAGAATGTTTGAAAGATCGGGCACACCAACTAGTTGAAAATATGTGAAGACCGGATAGGGGTTACTGTAATGTGTCATTGGCAAAAAGACTGAATAGGGGGGAAAGCAAATGATAAAGAGAAAATGTAAAAGGGAACGACAATACAATGGGGGAAAAAGGAAAGCGGGCAATGTTGCGTGGCATTCATATCTACTAAACTTCCTCATATCATCTTTATATCTAAGGGATTGGATGATAGTTGCAAAGAGGTTCGACTACTGCGGCAATATACGAATAAGCAAGCTTATGCAGATAGCATATAATATTGATCAGAAGGTGATGGCCTACTTGGGACGAACAGTTGGGGTGCAAACTGCAGTGAGGAGAGCTGATTTAATATACGCAGAAATTCTAACAGGGATACGACATCATAATCGCCAATAAACGGCCGCAAAGAGGCATACATCGCGGATGTTTCGATGGTGCTGTGTGGGTCGCGAATATGCTCTGTCTCCAATATGCGGGCGGTCGTACATTGAGACAGTCATTATCGTCTGCGATATGCATCGAGAACGCTCTGGGAACAAGTAAGCTAAAAAAAGTTGTGGGGGATAAGAGGGTTGGGTCTTGTTCAAGCCACTCAGAAACGTGGCTCTGATAGAGTGCTTTTGTGCCTTTTGCTAGTGCTGTATGGTCGTGTGTGGTTTATACGTTAGCAGTGTGCCAGCTATATTGTGTGTTTGGCTCATGCGGAGCGGTCCCTTGACAAAAACTGCTATGAGATCCACGACCCACACAACCTTGTGTCTCCAGATGGAGTGGTCACGCTGGCGGCAATGTGAGCTACCAAGCACAGCAGACTCATTAATCACTCCGTCAGATCTAAATTGTTTGGGGTTATAGAGTCACCCTATATCTCTACCTACAGCCTGGCTCTGTGTGGGTGTGTGGGTGGTGTTGTGTGTGTGTGTGTGTGTGTGTGGTGTGTGTGTGAGAGAGAGCGAGAGAGAGAGAGAGAGAGAGAGAGAGAGAGAGAAGAGAGAGAGAGAGAGAGATCGGAGAGAGAGAGAGGAGAGAGAGAGAGTCAACTCTACACGCTACACATTTAGCATATTTCTTATTTGTCCCTGGCTTTCCTTCTACTTTATTTTTCTTGTACTTTTCTAACTGTTCATTGCCCTAGTTTTTATCTAAATAGAGGGATAATGATTAAAGATACATTTTAAATGTGAGAAACTGAATGTTTTAAAAGTCATAACAAAATTTAGATGTTTTTTTATTGATTTCAGTGTCATTTATTTTTACATTTTTAAATTATGTATATATTTAATATTTCCCAAAAATTTCGGGGTTTTATTTTTGCACTTATTTTTTGGCATAATAACATTTGCAATATCAATATATACATAATTAAACATAATGACATGCATATATATATATATATATATATATAATATCTATATATATATATTATATAATTATACTTATTATTATTTTCCATTTATAGTTGTTTGGTCAATTAATAAAACTATATTTCCATAAATATTTATATATATATATCAATAATATATATATATTATTATATAAAAACTAAGATTTTTTTCTAAAATATTATGCTATTAATGTAAACTAGGCTGTATATGCTTTAAAAAAACAAAGTTTTGAGCAGCAGGTGACACCGAATGTGTTGATTTATAATTTCTTAGTAAATTAAAATGCGAGATATTTCTAACAGTTGGATATCAGCCAGCACTGTCAATGTTTCATTTACTTTTAGCACATAAATGTCCCCCATGAAACTATAAAGCCATCCCAGGCTCCCTGCTTTGTGGTTACAGCAGAGGATGGAGTTGACTGCCTAATTGCATAATTTAAAATGAAGTATGATTGAATCTAAAATGTAAATATGGTGGTGGGGGATGCGGGGCCGCTCGATGTCTCTCCTCAATGATTCACAGCATTTCTTTGCGATTATTTGGCTTTATAAGACTTGTGGTAGTTGTATTCTTAATGCAAGAAATAGATTTTCGTGTTTTTTTTTTTTTACTGTTTTTCCTTATTTTGAAATATAAACATTTATTATAGATATATTTCTGTTATGTTTTGATGGAGATTATAACCCTTGTCTTGCAAAGTTCATTGTCAAGCGTACACATACATGTCAGCACAGCCATACATGCAACGTCAGTAAATGCTTCATTAGCATCTCATAGGGTGGCGGAGAGGGTGGGATGGGAAACTCCGACCGTGAGGGGCGGGGTCCGAGGTCCCCGCTCCCAGCCCTCTAGAGGAGCGTCAGTCAAACTCTCCTCAAGGGCACCATAAATCCAGCCCACAACAGAGGGCCACCATGTGTCTGTCAGCTTTATTACCGCACTTTCCTCCAATAGGAAGGAGCATTGGCTAAGTGTCAATCAGCCGGCCTGTGACTGTGTGTGTTTGTGTGTTGTGTGTGTGTGTGTTTTCTTTGAATAACTGATATTCATGTTCTGCGCTCAGTGTTTACATCTGGTTGACACTGACATAAGAAGTTTCAGTATACGGCGTTGCATATGCCCAGTGCATCTCTGGCATTCAAATACTGTCAGTGGGAAAGTTTTAGTGCTTCGTTAAATAGATTTACATTTAATTACCTTTATTCAAAGCGACTTACAAAAGAGGAACAAACCTTTACATCCTAAGAAGGCAGTAACATGCTATAATACAAAACAAGATGGTTTAGAGTAGATTTGTTGTATTTTCTTACAGAAACTTGAATTTACTATAATCTGTGAAGTTTAATTGTTCTCTTGTTGTCTATTTCTGTGATTGCAGGCAAACCAGTAATGATTATCACCGAATATATGGAGAACGGCTCACTGGACATGTGTTCCAGAGTAGATCATACACTAAAACTTTTTAAACTCTATATATATATATATCTATATATATATAATATATATATATATCTATATATATAATATATTATATTATATATATACAAGTTGGACAAAATCAAGTAACACCTGGGAATAGGGCATATTTCTTTATTAAGTTTGTTTTACCACCTTTTGCTTTGAAAATTTTCACAGCACTTCCACTGGGCGCATGACTTTAAAAATTTCCATCCATATTGTTGTTTACTGGGCATGAACTTATGTGCATTATTAAAAAAATAATAGCAGACACTTGGTGAACACATCTATTTGTATCTATTTTTTTTATTATTAGATTTTTTTTTTTTTTTTTAGTATAGTAGTAGTCGTATATGTAGTTTTAAATCAATTATAGAAATTAAATAATTAAAAAAATATCACTGCAATACATTGAACTGTAAAGTAGTTCATATACTTTTAATTTGTCTAATATAGTTATAATATTTTATATACAACAGTAAATTATACAATACAAATATTTATGGTTGTTGTTTTTCTTTGCTTTCAATCATTAAACCATAGAGCTTTTATTTTGGAGGAAAACCAGAGGGAAACTTCTATTTTGAAATGTTTCTCTTTGTTGACAACATTTATAAATGCTTCTTATTACAATTCTGGAAAGATGTTCATTTTCAAATGCACATTATAAGCGACTCGCAGAGCTGGAGTTCATGTGGAGCTGCATTTAACACTTTAACAAAATGTAACAAAAAATTGCGGGGTTTGGGTAAAAGACACAAGTTGAAAAGAAACGTCTCAGTTTACTTATGTAACCATGGTTCCCTGATTAGGGAACGAGACACTGCGTCCTCTAGGTGTCGCTATGGGGACGCCATCGTCGTGACCCCTGTCTGAGCAACTTGAAAAAACACCACCTCGTTGGCCGCGACAGCCATCGACGTCACTACCCCGGTTGCGACTCCAGTATAAATCGTGCGCCGGGAGCTACACATCATACACGTCTTATCGTCTGAAGCTTTCTTCCGCAGCATTGCATAACCAGAGGACTCAGTGTCTCGTTCCCTACTCTGGGAACCATGGTTATATAAGTAACCTGAGACGTTCCCTTTCGTGGAACTTCGAATTGCGTCCTCTAGGGGTTGCTATGGGGTACGGTATACCCACGCCGCCATGCTGAGGGGAGTGCATGCCAGAAACCTATGGCGTGCACTAAGTACCAACTCTACCATATTTGCTATGGGAGTTGCCCCTGGGACGGTAGACGGCTGTCAGTGACGTTATTCCCTACGGCCACAGGCCTAGGCTACATACCCCAAACTACTTACCTGTTAGGGCCAGACTCCTAGAGCTCAAGGCTTGGAATCAGGAAAATATTCCTTTAAGGGAATACGACCAAGAGCCTAGAATCATACTAGACTTGGCCTGTCACACAGGGGCTACCGCACGTTCTCTTTGTATGTGCTGAAGGAACTGTCTCAACAGACCCCTAGTAGCAACACCCTGTTAGGTATCCAGAGGATACATAGGGGGAGTGGTGCCCAAGGCAGAACCAGGTTTTAAACCACTCAGAAAGAGCACAAAGTCGTTGCGCTTAGCTCTTACCATACAGGATTTTAGAAAAGTGGGCAAAGCATAGTGTGCACACTTACCACTTATGTGGTTTTTAGAAAAGTGGGCAAAGCATAACGTTCGCACTTACCACTATGTGGATTTTTAGAAAGTGGGCAAAGCATAACGAGCACACACTTGAATACCGTTCTAGGGGTTCTCGTGGCACCCTGAAAAGGCAGCCTATAGATAAAAATAGCGTATCCCCAGACGCTATATCTACGGCTATAATGCTGGAGTGGCTAGCAGTAAATCTGTAGCTGGGGGAGAACATCCAGCTCTCCATGGAGAGGGAGCTCAACCTACAGCATGTTCCAAAGTTGGAACAGCTAGCAGTTACTTAGCTGAGGGAGCAACACACTCAGCTCTCAAACCGAGACGGGGCTCGACCTGCAGCATGTTCCACACTGGAACAGCTAGCAATAGTTTACTAAGCTGTGGGGGCAACACACCTAGTTCCCAGTCGAGAAGGGGGCTCGGCCTACAGCATGTTCCAATGCAGGAACGCTAGCAGTAGTTTACCTTGGCTGAGGGAGCACAAACCCAGCTCTCAACGAGAGGGAGCTCGACCTGCAGCATGATTGAAAATCAGAGGGGTAAGCATACTGCAGTCTAGCCAAACTCTCATTCCAGGTAACCCTTTGATAAAAAGGGGAGCATTGTCTCAATACTACGAGGACAGCCCATGGAGCGAGGAAGCTAACTCCTCAGAGAGGATTAACGCTAGAAAGAAACATCATACTCACAATAACCCTCAAAGGTGGGGGGGGGTATGCCTCAAGGGGATATCCTGGGGATCGGGAAAAACCCCTCAGGGCGACCCGGATACGGTAGACCAGCCAGGGTAGCATGAAAGCATAACCCCAACCCGGACGTCCAGGAAATTTTGCAGTGACGTGCCGGGGGCCTGATGATCACGAAGGCTCCCGCGGAAGCCTGTGTTATGGCCGCATGATCCGGGAAGTATGAAACCGAAACCTTACTTCCCTTCTGACATATATCGACGAGTGAATAAACACTGCAAGTCGAGCACCCGATTTCTGAACCCAGCAGCGGGAACACTGCAAGAACTAGCCGAAGGGTACACACAACCACCAGTTTCATAGCACATCCATATATTTATATACATATATTTAGACATGGATCTTACTCACCCACCATGGTTCCCACGTCGGGGCTCTGTCCGGAGAAGCCTTTAGACCGGACCCTCAGTAAGGTGGTTACTATGATTTAACCATAGAACCAACCAAAACATCATAAGTCCAGAAGGAGACTGTTATGCAGGAAGCTTCCACCCGACCTCGGTCAGGTGGCGATATGGTGGTTACAGGAGAATTAGGAAGGTGAAGATAAGGGCAAATGTAAGACCCCCGAAGGAAATGAGTAGATACTCAAGTATTACTCTGATCCGGACGAAAGCGCTGACGCCTTGTCTGGATCACATCCCTCAGGTCTTGCCTACCTCCCTTCGACCCACGATACTTCCTACCCCTACCCGCAGGCGGAGGAGGAGCGCGAGTCGCGACACTAGCCTTCTGTGCTCGTCTCTGATCCTCAAATCGATACGGGCCAGGACCCCTGGGTTGTTCGGGCTCAAACCCCGACCTTCGTGGAATGAAGGTTTTGAATGCCGCTGAGCGCGCCTTCGCCTCCCTGATTTTTTCGACCCCGCCTCACGGATGTACCAAAAGTTCAGAGGGCGAAACCGGGGCATCGGGAAGAAAACCCCTTTCTTTCTTCCCGATGTCTGCCAGGTTTACCCACAGCTGCCTCTCCGTTACTACCATCGCTGCCATAGATCTGCCCATGGCAGAGGCAGCCTGCTTAGTAGCACGAAGAGCAAGATCCGTGGTGCGGCGTAACTCAGCCATCTCGTCAGAGGAAAGGCCCTTGCCTTTATCCAGGTCTTTTAGCAGATCAGCCTGGTATGCCTGGAGTACCGCCATCGTGTGCAGCGAAGCAACCGTCTGACCTGCTGCTGCGTATGCCTTGCTATTCATTTTAGATGTAGCTTGAAGAGGCATGGATGGCAAGGAGGGAGTTTTGAGAGACGATGTCTCACCATAGAGAGATAGCTAGTCAGCGTCTCTTCTACGGGGGGCATCTTATCATAGCCGTTTTCGCGCACCGCCTCGATATTCGCATAACTGGTATGCTGAAACCGATGGATGCGTGAGGAAAACGGCTTCTTCCATTCCTTCTCGATCTCAGTATGCAAGTCAGGAAGAAATGGAAGGCTCATCTGAGCTGGAGGGTTATGGGCAGAAAGATAACGTTCGTCGTGACGACCTCGCGACGCCACTTCCTTAGTGCGCTTCCATGGCAAGTCAAGTCTTGCTGTGGCGCGATCCATAACCTCTAAGAGCTTATCATATGCAGGGCAGGAGGATTGGGATGGCTCAGCCTCAGCTTCTTCGCTCTCTTCATCCATTTCCTGCTCTTCCTGGGCTGAACCCAGCAGAGCACTGGCCCCTGGATCAGATGATGTTAAAGAGAGAACATCATCCTCCAGTGGCTGTCTCTCGCCCCCCGCCGATGAGCGCGAGAAGGAAAGCCACTCTCTAAACTCATCGGCCAGGTCCACTCGAGATCCCCACAAGCTCATTCTTCTCCGTGCCTCAGCAGCGGAGGGTCCAGAACCGCGGGAAGCAGATGGCTGCCCCTCTTTCCTCGAAAAGAGAGACAGACGAGAGCGGAGTTTTTTCATTGAAAAAGGCTCGCAGTGGATGCAGATTGCCCCCTCGAGGACATTGCTCCTCGCCCAAACAAACAACACATACATCGTGTGTGTCATCTGGTGTCAAATAGCGCTGACACGGATGCACACACCTTCTAAATGCTCTACTAGTGCTCGCCATAATAAATAGATAGCTCTTACTTTTTCCTTGAAAATGCACGCTTCAAACAGAACAGTAAATGAAGACGAAGAAGAGAATGATGTATAGCTCCCGGCACCTATTTATACTATAGCCGCACCGGTAGTGACGTCATGGCTGTCGCCGGCACGAGTTGTTGTTTTTTGAATGTATGCTTCAGACACGAGTCACGATGAGGTTTTCCCCATAGCGACCCCTAGAGGACGCAGTTCGAAGTTCCCATGAAAGGGAACTAGAGTTTTCCCCATCCTAAATGACTCACAAGAACAATCACGACTAAAGCAAATTTGATTCTTGTCAGGGTGTCGTTATTCAGGTCTGATGTGTTCTTTCCTCTTTCAGAAGAATGACGGCCGCTTCACCGTTATTCAGCTGGTGGGCATCCTGAGAGGGATCGCGTCCGGAATGAAGTATCTATCTGACATGAGTTACGTTCACAGGGATCTGGCAGCACGGAACATCCTAGTGAACAGCAACCTAGTGTGCAAAGTCTCCGATTTTGGGATGTCCAGAGTGCTTGAAGATGAGCCAGAAGGAGCGTATACTACCAGGGTAAGAGTGTGTCTATGTTTTTACATTAATTCATACACAATTTTACATTCATATTATCATAAATACAATCAAGTAATTAATATTTCAGACATATTATGGCTAGTTCATTTATTTTTGCGCCACCAATGAAACAGAACAGTTCAATGTAGGAACAAGACAAGCAGCTTAACAAAAAGGGATGTTTTCAGTGTTATTTTTGTATTATTAATATAGTATTACAGTATTTAATATTTTTATTTCGTTTTTTTAATTTTCATTTTAGTGTAAGCTTAAGTCATTTTGTTGTGTTTTGTCATTTTTTTTTAAGTCATTGAATTTATATTTGTATGTCAGCGTTTATTTTTCAGTTTAGTAATTTTATTACAAATGAAAACTCAATTAGTTTTTTATTTATTTCAGTTAACATTTATTTAATAATTATTATACGTTTTATCATAATTATAGACATACGACCCAGACAGACAGCAGACTACAGACAGATAGATAGATAGATTGATAGATGATAGATGATAGATAGTCAGATGATAGATAGATGATAGATAGTCAGATGATAGATAGACTTATAGATAGATTGATAGATAGATAGATTAATAGATAGATAGAACACAGACAGATAGATAGATCGAACGATAGATAGAGGGATGTGATGGATGGGCGGACGACGGACGATGGATAGCGAAGACGACAGACCAGACAGTCGATAGATAGATAGATAGATAGATAGATAGACAACAGTAGGACAGATAGATAGACATAGATAGATAGATAGATAGATAGATAGATAGACTAGATAGATAGATAGATAGAACAGAATGATCGTCAGAACGATAGATAGATAGATGGATGGTGGGCGGACGGACGGATGGATAGAGACAGACAGACAGACAGACAGACAGACAGATAGATAGATAGATAGATAGATAGATAGAGACACAGACAGACAGATAGATAAACAGGCAGACAGACAGAAAGACAGACAGACAGACAGACAGACAGATAGATAGATAGATAGATAGATAGATAGATAGATAGATAGATAGATAGATAGATAGACAGATGAGACCAGATAGATAGACAGATATCCTATCACAGACGACAGACAGACAGACAGACAGATAGATAGATAGATAGATAGATAGATAGGTAGATAGATGTTATAATGAGATGTTATTATTGTCAGTAACATGAACCCTAACAATCACAGGGAGGGAAGATCCCAATCCGCTGGACGGCTCCAGAACCCATCACATACAGGAAGTTCACCTCAGCCAGTGACGTGTGGAGTTACGGCATCACCATGTGGGAAGTGATGTCATATGGTGAACGACCATACTGGGACATGAGCAACCAGGATGTGAGTGGCACTGTACCACAAATCTAATGAATTACGTATGCTTGTCATGCCTTCAACGCTGGCGTTCCCATGGTACACTTTCCAGAAGTGCATGCAAAGTAATTAATACTCGGCTTTATCATGTTTCCTAGGTGATAAAGGCAATAGAGGAAGGCTACCGGTTGCCGCCGCCCATGGAGTGTCCGCTGGCTCTGCATCAGCTCATGCTGGAGTCCTGGATGAGGGAACGAGCGGACAGACCCAAATTCAGCCAGATTGTCAACATGCTGGACAAACTCATACGCAATCCTGCCACGCTCAAGAGGACGGCAGGAGATGCCAGCAGGTGAACATGCACACTTACACAGACTCACACAGAGATTTCCATTCACATTTTTTATTGCTATTTTGGGTATATTTTGGTCCCAAAATCCTAAAATATGTGTTTGGCTAATTCCTAATTCCTAAATTCCCTTATGAACTTGTATTTAGGTTTTTATATTCTTCTGGAGACATTTTCAGAAATGTAATCTTGACAAGAAGCTACTTATAATTGCTGTAATCTGTAATATTTCAAAATGCTCAATTGAATCTGCTATTATGTTTCAGAATGCATTTAGTCTATTTTTTAAGAAATCTGTTCAGCAAGGATACATTACATTGATCCAATGTGACAGTAAAAACATGTATAATATTGGAAAAGATTTCTATTTCAAATAAATGCTGTTCTTATATATATATATTAATATCTAAAAATATTAAAAAAAGATAATAAAAAATGTGTCCTGGTTTCCACAAAAAAATATGTAAAACATTAATAACAAGAAATGTTTCTTGCAGCAAATCAGCATATTATAAAGATTTCTGAAGCATCATGTGACACTGAAGACTGGAGTAATGATGCTGAAAATTCAGCTTTGATCACAGGAATAAATTGCATTTTAAAATATATTCAAATAGAAATCAGTTATTTTAAATTGTAGTAATATTTCATATTTTTACAGTTTTTAGTGTATTTTTAATTAAATAAATGCATCCTTGTGAGCAGAAGAGACTCTTTCAAAACATTTAAAATTCTTCCAGACCCCAAACGTTTTGAAGAGTTGTATGCTTCTGCTTAACCTAAATATGCGTTTTTGGTGGCGCGCACACACACACACCACCCACACCACACACACGTTTACTTGGCTATCTAAACGGGGACATTACATGGAGTTCTATTGTTTTTATATACAGATAGTTATACACTTTTTAACCTAAACCCACCCCTACCCCTCACAGAAAACTTTCTGCATTTTACATTCTCAAATAACTAATTCTGTATGATTTATTTTATACCATTTTACAAATTGGGTCCCCAATGGAAGTTTTTTTTTTTTTTTTTGGCGATTTTTTACAGGTTTGCGCACCTTGGGTACAATTTGTCCCCAAAATTTTGTTTACGTAAGGTACACACCGGGGGCGGACTTAACCATTAGGCAAAGGTAGGAGACCGCCTTGGGCCCCCAAAAGCCAAGGGCCCCCTAAAATGCTTTTCATATAGGATATGCGCATTAAGCACTGACACGCGAACGGTCGCTGTTTACGGTGTTTATTACCATGACAACCGTCCGAGTCCGTGGCGCCTGCAGGTGTACGGCACTGTGAGTACCATGAGTGCTCAGACTGATCTGAGATTTGCCCCGCAATAACATTTCAGCAGTTATTATAGGCCTTTGTGTCCTGTATTTCTGTCGACTGAACCCATGGCGTTAATTATGAATTTATCAGTTTTTTGCATGCCAAAGTCAATTTCTGCATAGAAATATGCCAAATAGAAGCAGAAAATCGTGCTATACGCACTTTCATGAGATCGGGTTAGCCTACAACAATTAATTTGTTGGCTATTTTACAAATCGTAAATTATAATCGGGCCTTCCATCAATTATGGTGATGAAAAAAATGACTCGCCATCTCCTAATTGGATGTGCCTTTAGAGAGAAATGCAGGGATTACATAATGAAAAAGTTTATTTTATTAAGAGTCTATTTTAGATTTTTAAATTATTTTTTCGTTTTAAAGTTGTAATTTAAAGCTTTCTATATATTTTTCTCGTGTCTGAGTTTAGGTTCATCATTGTGAAGCGCTCCTGTTCAAGCCCGAAACAGTAGAAATGGCTTTATTTTATAAAAGCACAACTTTTGTTGATATTGTGAGAACACGCAAATAAAACTAGACCCTTTAAAGTTTATAATGATGTATTACTCTCACCTTTATGAGCAAAAATGACTTCGTAGGCTATTTTAAGTTGTTTCCACTGTTAGAAAAAAATGCAAGTGATCACGCCGGCACCTCAATGTCCTGCAGAGCACGCTTCAGCTTCCACACTCCGCACAAACTACTGGATATGCGTCTCACAGCGCACATTTATCTAGGTTAAACATTTAAATTAACATTGTGATATACTTGAACTGTTTTTTATATAGATTTTATTTTAGGCAAGTCCTGATGATTTGAGAAGGCTAAATTGATCAAACATAGGCTATAGGCTATGATCAATTCACTGTCTGCCGCTGGCAGTTATTTAAAAAAAAAAAAAACTTACATTTAACGAACAAAAATACTCCAAACGTTTTTCTAACTTTACTTTATAAAAAAACGAAACGAAATATAATCACTTTTCCATTACATATAAAACTGAACTATTTTAATAGCTGAAACCGTAGTAGCCTATAAGCCTTTTTTTGGGAAAAGGGGAAAAAAGACGGGCTAGGATATTTAAGGCCCGTGCAGGACTTTAATCCACTTCGTCCAACACTGTTTTGTTCTCATCTGTGATATTTTTTCACACTTTTCTCATTCTATATTTCTGACGTTCCAAAAGTGCCTCCTATTGGCAGAGGATGAATGTTAATTTTCAATAATCCAGTCTATAATTTTTGTTCAGACCAATGCAAAAATCCACCCACATAACCCCATTTTAAATTAATATAATAATTTATACTTCTGGCTCATCCCTGGTTTTAAATGCTCAATTGTGAGGTTTATCATTTTATAATTTATTTTATTTTTGTGAAAGCCTGTATCTCAACTGTAAATCAGTTGCTATTTCATGGTTCTATCCATGAAAGACAGCCATTATAAACATGCATGAAAATGTACAAAAAAAAAAAGAAAAAAGAAAATGGACACACTATGTGGCACCAGTTGTGCAGCAGCAAGCATCACAACAAAAAAGGAACCTCAAGGTTGATCTAGGAAAATGTGTGCAAATGTATAGGGCCCCATTCCTATATTTTGCCTGGGGCCCCCAATTCACTAAATCCGCCCCTGGGTACACACACACACAATTCTGACAAGTTCATTTTCTCTGGGTAAAAATGTATTCTCTGATGTTGTCGCCCTCAGGCCCCACCCCTCCACACTTCACCACGCCCCCTCTTTGGGTTCTGTGGATGAATGGCTGAAAACCATTGGACTTGAGCAATACAGAGAAAACTTCAGCACAGCAGGATTCTGCAGCTTAGAGAGCGTCTTACCCATGAGTCACGAGTGAGCACCACTTTAACACATTACACAGCCAATTACACATCCTGATGAGCTTGAAGATGACTTTAGCTTACCAAAACTCCCTCTTTTACAGGGATCTGGGCAAAATGGGAATCTCATGCAGTGCACATCAGAGGAAGATCCTGAGCAGCGTGCAGGAATTGTTGTCTGGAATGCATCACAGACAAGACACAAAGGTTCCTGTCTGATCTGTGACGAGGGGAAAAAAACAATGCATCATGTTGGTTAACATGGATTACAAGAGGGACGGAATATTTCACATCACTCTTGCACTTTAATGAAAACGAACAGTGTGAAGATCAGAGTGAATGAGCTAAACTGCACTTTTTCTGGGCCTCTTTGTGCTTCTATGAGGAATTTTCTTCAAGTCTAAAGATTTTAAACTTGCATTATGCCAAGAATTAAAATGACTTAATGCATCTCTCCAGATGAGATGTTTCTGGCCCTGTCGTTCAAGGCGGCAAGGCAGAAAGTTGGGCAAGTGTCCTCCTTCTGTAAGTGGAAAGAACCGTTTCAACTAAGTGCAAACAGACTACGACGCTTTTCACCTCAGGATCTTTTCAGGATGGCCACTCGTCATCAGCTGGAAAGAATTGTTCCCTGTGGATCAGATTCGAACATTATATTCGGATCTTTTGCCTCGGGAGATTTTGAGCCTTTGCAAACGAAACTAACAGACCTTTTGGACGGTGTGTGTTTATTTTATGAAGGCCAGATGGGAGTTTCAGAGGCATTGCTGAATGGAAAATTATATTGCTTTATTTGTTGAAAAAAAATAAAAATAAAAGGAATGAGGAGATAGATCCAGATAAGATTTAGTCTTAAGTTACTCATGTTCCATGTATCCAATCTTTGCATTTTTAAGTAGCAAAGTAAAAGACTCAATCTGATGGTCTGTCTTGTTTTTTTCTCTCCTTTTAATTTCCACATCTAAATAAATGTCTGTACCATTGACTCTGCACCCAGAGATCCTACGCAAACAGCTAAATCTGTGTATAAATTGATCAAATGTTTGAAACTGCTGAGTTGAATCATTGCAAGAATGTCATAGTCACAGATATATTTTTTTAAACTTTTTTTCGCTGTACATAATCTAGGATTTTGTGTGTACATAGTTTTTAATGGTTTTTCTTCATGATGTACATAATACCAGCAGACGTTTCCATGTACAGCTATAGCTTCTTCTGATTTCCCTCATTTTCTTCCTTTTTTTCTTTACATGTGTTAACAGAATGTATTTAATTATACAGTGAGCATAATATTCATGTTGGCAGTAAATTTAACATTGTAAAACAGCAGTACATTTAAGAAAGATTCGGTAACATGTTGAGGAGTCTTTTAATTTCACAGTTTCTGTATTTCCATCTTTAGGTGCACCTAACTTAAGAGCTTTATTTATGATCTTTTGTATCTAGTTCATAAAATAAAAATTCAAATAAATAGTTTATAGTTGGCATTCTATATTTATAATAATGAAATCCATTATACAACATATCCACATATCTTTACGTTAGTATAAACCAAGCATGGCATTCTTTCCTCAAGTGCATGATGTTATTCTTCATACTGTACTGTACATACAGCTTGCAATGATATTAATATTGATGCATTTTTCACTTTCTTTTAAAGGGGTCATATGATGATTTTTAAAAAAATTATTTTGTGTATTTGGTGTAATGAAATGTGTTTAAGGTTAAAAAAACACATTATTTTCCACATACTGTACATTATTGTTTCTCCTCTATGCCCCGCCTTTCTGAAACACGTCGATTTTTACAAAGCTCATCGGTCTGAAAAGCGAGGTGTGCTCTGATTGGCCAGCTATCCAGTGCGTTGTGATTGGCCGAATACCTCAAGCGTGTGACGGAAATGTTACGCCCCTTACCATACTGTGATGATGACCTGTCCGGACTAATGTCATCAGTGGCAAATTCTTTAAATATGAAAACTTACTTGCAGTCTGTGAGTCAGAAAAGCCGGCATTGTATCTGGTAGTCTACTCTACCAGGATCAGGAAAACGTCCTCCATAAAATGTGCTGCACACATCTGAATATTTGGCTTGAAGTGTTCTGGAACACTTGAGTGTTGTAAATACAACTTAACCACTGGTTTCTAGTCGTGTCCTCTTTTGGAAGACCAAACAAAATAGCTTCACTTTCACAACAAACCAGTCACACACACACCAGAAAACACGTCGGCCTGAGTGAGCGGTAGCGGGCGGGCTTTGCGGCAACACATGTGACGACACACGACCCCGTGGTCTGGACCTCCACTTCGTCCACCGTGAAAAGCCGCTCCGGCGATTCAACAGCGTGAAGTTGAATGTAGTTCCTCATCGCCCACACAGATTCCGCTCACGACATGACCGAATCAGCTATTGTCCCTCTTTTGGAAGGCCAAACAAAGTCTTTCGCTTTCACAACGAAACACACAGAACACAAACACACAGCACCTTCACGACATGGCTGCGGCAACAACAAAACTACAGCGAGAACAAAAGTTACGCCTTCTTTCTTTGCGTGACATTTGGGCGGCGTTATGCAAATCTTCCCACATAGTGACTTAGACATGTGGGGGCGTGTTTGAATGAGCTGTTTTAGGTAGGTGTGGCTGATTCTTAACTTTTATAAAGAATATCTTTTGGATTTGAGACTTTAGTCTTTGAAAATTTACAGATCTTCTTTATGCACCAGGAGCTTGTAATACTCCAAAGAGAAAGGGAAAAATTGAAATCGCATCATATGACCCCTTTAAATGGGTCCGATTATGCCTTTTAACAAGTCTTTTTGATTTTGTTTTGGGGGTGTACTATAACATGCTCTCATGCTTGGTGGTTCGAAAAACAAATTATTTTTCACATAATTTACATATTAAAATACCTTTCTCCCCAGCCCGGCACAAACGGCTCGATTAGTTCCGGCTTTGATGAAGTTCCAGCCTTCCGAAAACAAAATGTGTTGTGATTGGTTATCTGTCCCAGTGCTTTGTGATTGGCGAACAACTTAGACGGTGTTTCAGTATTGCCCCGCCCCTTGCTCCGTCTTTCAAACAAAACCTTTTGGCGAATCCGACACTTCTCACTCGTGATGTGAAAGCTGTCCTAAGTAAAATGCGTAGCAAAGTGGGTTATAAGCCCATGAACAGAGTAAAAAATAATTGGCAAACCACTGTTCCTGAATCATCCGGCATTTTCCGGAAGCCCACACAAAGACGTTTTGAGCACGGAGTGAAAAAAAAAAACAGCATTTTTCATGGCGTCGCGCACAAACGGGATCACGAGAAGCGGAGAGAGAAGCGGCCAGGTCGGTCGCGCCACGTCTTTAAATTCAAATCCATTATTTCTTGATGTAGACACACCTGCGGCGCCCAGCTAACTCGTGTATATATTGGTAAATTGTTCTAGAGCCGCGATTTCCAATCCATCCTCGCTTACCCCTCGCTCACCTCCGCATCGTTGTGCACGTCTCTCTTGTACCAACGAGTCACACCTGATTCAGATTATCTCGTTAGACGTGAGCTCCGTGCATGAACTGTGTTCCATTTGACATGGTCCCTACACGGTGTGCATTGCTCCCTACTCCCTGAGCAGAGGAAATCCACTGAAGTTTACTTCTTCGGAACATTCATTCACATATTTGCGCTACGCCACTGCCTGCAGCGTCTTCACACACACACACAAACAAAACTTACTAGAGAAGCGTGAAGTGGTACATAATATACCTCTGTAAATAAATAAAATTTAAATTCACGTCTCGCACACTTAAATGTATGATGCCCTTGTTGTCTAAACATATATTCGCCCTCAAACTGTAATCATGGGTAATGTCCACATTTCGCAGGGCACTTACAGTCAAATATTGCAAACGTATGAAGCAATAAGAGAAAACACACCAAATGTGCAGAGCGGGGGTACGCGAGGACTGGATTTGAGAACCGCTGGTCTAGAACAATGCAAAAATTATTGAGGCTAACAGCACCTCAGCTCTTCTTCTTGGTTTTCTCTGATGCACTAACGCTGCAGCAGCTCTTCTTCTTCGTCGTCTCGTCTGATGCACTCACTCACAAGTGTTCTAACCACAACCTCGCCCCTCCCATCCCCCAACCATTCGAATTTCTGTAGGGGGGAATTATTTTTAATGATATTCCAATGATCCACTTAGTGATATCACAAAGCCCGGAAAACAAAACCAAACGCTGTAGTCCAAACGAGCAGTTCATTGTAGTTCTTGAAAAGGGATATTTTAAATACGAAATATCTCCTTTTGGAGTGGACTTTGAGATTTTTAACTTTCTAGATCTTTTTTTTTTAAAATTCCCAAACATACACCATACCACACATGACTAAAAAAATTAAAAAAGAAAAAATGAAAAAGCATATAGACCCTTTAAATTATCCTGTCCGTAAACTCACATCCTCGCCCACAGGGTTGCCAGTTGTCACAAACAAACCATAACCACTTCTACTCAAAATACCCAATGGCATTATCAATGGGGGGGTTCCTCGCCCATTAAAATTTCGCATTATTCCCATGGTCTGATATAATCTTCACGTTGTACATACAGTATGTGCACGTTTGTTTATATAATATAATACGTTTTGAATATAGTGAAGCAAAAATGTTACAAACGATTTATCAAAAACACATGGCTAAGAAAGCCACACATTTCTATGGTCTGAGATCTGACGCTCAAGCTTCTAACACATTTTTTGTTTATATCTCTCCAGTCAGTAGTTTTTATGATTACGACGCTGTTTTTTTTACTGTTTTTTTTTTTTATTTTTTTTTTTTGGTCAATCAGTTTTCCGCATATATCTGAGTATGATCCTGCTTTGAATTATAAACAGCAGTCGGGGCTCATACACCTGTACAGTGAGTTTATTGCACTGTATTTATCAGATGTTCACATTCATCAGCCTGCATGATGACAGAAGCATGAGATCATCTCAGGGATGTAATAATTCTCTCAGATTTACCCAGCATGTTAATGCAAATAAGCTTCTAGTAAAGGTGTGTCATGAATATGCAGAAGAATTTCCGGAAAGAGTGATTGATTATTATTATTTTTTGTATGTGGGTCTATAAATCACTTGTGCATACCTCAACGAAAAGGAGTACGTGGTTCAGATTATATTTGCCCAACAAATATTTAAATAAATATGCAATATTTAAATACAGCAATTTACAGTAATTTATTTAGATTTTAATAAACACATTTTTTTACAGCTATAAATTGTATAAAATGTTGGCTAGATTTTAAAGTGAAAATCAGTGAGCTCAAATTATAACTTCAGGTCTTTGTCCTATCAGTGAAATGTATAAACCTCAATCAAAACCCAGATTAAGAAGACTTGTTATGTGCGCTTTGATACGTCCTCCTGAAACACAATTTTCATCTCTCCACAGGTCACTGCAGCGCCCTGCGGTTCGGTTCTCCCCTGCAGAAGTCTAAGCCTGTTAGAAGCGTCGAGAAGTCAGGCGTACTGGAATGTGCTGTGACAAGGAGAGATCAGGTGGTTGAGTGAGTGATTTGCTCTGTTTGAAAACAGTTAATATGATGAATATTTGCATAATATATAAATATGATGAACAGCAGGTGCATTCATTACAAATAGTGAGTGCAGCCAAAATGAGTGACAATATTTGTGTACATGCAAGCTGATGTATCCACCGTTAGACTGTTAGCTATGCTTTCATGTGCTGGAGAGCAGATGCGACTGTATTCTGTCCACATTCAATCCTGCAGGATGCGACTTTTATTACACCAAACAATCCACAACAAATAAATCAGTAAGCAGGAAGCATCTTCATAGCCAGAATAGGAAATGAGCTTGAATTAAGCATTGTAGTTGTGGGATTTATAGGTTTGATGCCCTTTGATGTTATCAGAGATACATATCCTTCACCTAAAAAAATGAATAAAACAATGCATTTTTTAACACTGTATTTTTGTCTTGTTTTCCAATAACTGATGCATTATTTACTTGAGATAAAAAAAATGATGTGAGATATTAAGTCTTGCATTTAATGTAATGAGGTTTATGTATAAAACAAGAAAAAATACAATTGGCCTGTGGCATCAGACAAATAAACCCATTTTCACTTTGAATTAAAATAACTCCACTGGCAAATATTTTTAGCATAAACCTCATTAATTTTTTTTTCTGTAAACAATGTCATATCTCATGCTTGTTTTATGCAAGTTTGCATATTAATGCTGGAAAACAAGACAAACCCACTGATTATTTCATTGCAGTGTTCTTTCTGTATGTATGGTGACATTATAGTCAACATTAAACAGCATTTGCAAACCTTTTTACTTCAGTTGACATATTTCTAACTTGATTTTAAATTGATTGAGTGGTGAAGTCTCTATGTGATATGGCATTGAATAAAATGCATTTGAAATTAAGAAGAAAAAAAATCAATTGAGCGTAGCAAGCTACATTACATTTTGATGACACATTATGAGGACAAACATGACCAGAAACGTTTATTTCCGACTTTGCTAAAGGCATATAGGTATCTATAGATGCAGAAATGACACCTACACCTAAACCTACCCCTCACAGAAAACTTTGTGCATTTTTAGATTTTCAAAAAAACACCATTTAGTATGTTTTTTAAAAGCCTTTTGAATTACAGGGACACGGGAAGTGTCCTAATAAACCCCTTCGATTGTAAGATTATGTCCATACCCATGTCATTATTCAAATTTGTGTCCTCATAAACCACCCAAACCAGTGCGCACACACACACACACACACACACACACACACTGGTTTGCTCTGTTGCTGCCAGCACGACCTGCTGATTTTCAGTGGTCACATGCAAAATGTGTTGATTAGCGAAGAGCGGAGAATGCCAGATAGACCACTGTGACACACACACTACTCTGTTGTTCTTTCAAAATATCAGTTCAGTGTGGACCTAGTATTCTCGTGGAAAGAGCTTTGAGTCATCTCACTATTTGAGTTCTTGTTTTTTTTTTTTTTTCTTTTTTCTTTTTTTGCAAATAGGCTAGTGTCACTTCACCTTTTTCCAGTTTAGAATATAGTTACTTTATTTCTGGTTCTGGTTCTTCTAGTCTCTCTACTCCTATATCTAAATCTGTTGACAGGAGTGGAAGTCCTGACCGAGTTACCAGACTGACCTTTGACTCTCCGAGGACACTCAATTTAAATGTAAGAACTTCCTGAGAAGAGGAAAACATCCCGTCTCTGTGATGAATGCCCTTCTTACCTTTTGCGTCACATAATACTCTATCCAGGTGAGTGTTGGTAGCCTCAGACGGCAAACCTATGGAATGTCTGATGAAACATAAAATGACAAGAAGTTCAAATCCCTGAGTTCCAGTATGATTGGAGCTTTACGTATTTTCTGGAAGTCAAAGTGCACATTTTATCGGTCCGCTGGGAAACAAAGACATGTTTAAAGGTACTAAAGTACATTGGTGAAATCTTCAAGGAAGAACTCATTGCTGGATTAAAGTTTAAGCAAAGGTTTGTACCATTGCCATTTTTATTTGAAGTAAATAAATGAATCCTTAGAAACCTCGGAATGTATTTAGACACTTAAGCTACACTTAAAGGGGTCATATGATGAGATTTCGAGTTTTCCTTTCTCTTTGGAGTGTTACAAGCTGATTGTGCATAGATAAGATCCCTGAAGTTGCAAAGACTACAGTCTCAAAACCAAAGAGATATTCTTTATCAAAGTTAAGACTCTGCCACACCCCCCTAAAACGTCTCGTTCTAACACGCCCCCACATATCTACCTCACTATGTGGAAATATTTGCAAAATGCGCCCAAATGTTCATGCAAAGAAAGAAGGCGTGGTTTCAGTAACCGCAGTTAGTGTTGAAGCAGCATGTCAGGGAGACGCTGTGTGTTTCTAGGCGAAAGCAAAAGCACTTTATTTGGCCTTCCGAAAGTAGATGCATTTAGGAATCTTTAAGATACTTACAACAGAACAGCAATGCATTTTATGGACGACCGTTTCGTGAACCTAGGAGAGGAGGTCATTCTGACTTTGCTATGACAATCTGGCGCTTCTGAATCAGCTACTGTTTTGTTATTAGCTTAAGTGTGTGTGTGTGTGTGTGGTGTGTGTGTGTGGTGTGTGGTGTGTGGGGTGTGGCAGGCATGTGGGTGTGTGCGTGCGTGCGTGTTGTGAGGGAGAAGAGAGCTGAGAGAGCGAGAGAGAGAGAGAGAGAGGGGGTCACATCACAGTGGAGTCAGCTGTCTTAACCGTGGCTTGTGTACTGCAAACACATACCAGCTTCATCACTGTGTCTGTCACGCGACTCTGTTCCCCTTTCAGGCTGTCTTTACATTTATTTAGAAAGATGAAGCTCGCGATTATGGTAAGAGGCTTTAAATTTTCCGACGCGTGCTTGTGGTGTTCGACCAATAACAATGCACTGGGTCAGCTGGCCAACCAGAGCAGACTGCGCTTGTCGGAAGGAGGGACTTGTAGAAAACGAAGCGTTTGAGAGAGGCGGGGCATAGAGGACCTACAATAATATACAGTATTTGAAAAATAATGTGTTTTTTGTACATTAAAGCATGTCAACATATTCTGTTACACCAAATACACAAAATAAGGATCTTTAAAAAAGCATCATATGACCCCTTTAAAAGGTCATTGTATTAGATTACAAAATATCAAATAAGGTGATATTTATTGCAAAAAAAATTCATTTTACATGCAAAATATTTGACAAAACATAAGTTTTTGAAAGATAAAACCATAATCTTCCTATTTCAGATCAATCAACTCACATATTAAAAGTTACCTGTGTCAGTGACTTTACATGGTGTCAAATGGCTGCTTCATGTCTAAATTGGCAGTTCTTATTCCTGTTGTTGAAAGTATGGCTACATGAGACAAGGTAAGCACAGGGGGGTCTGTTTATGAATATTGACTGTTTATAAATTGCTCAGCTTTCTTAAATGTTTTCAAAAAACAAGTCCACGTAATCAATTTCTGTGAAGACAGAGCACTGGTGTGCTTCCAGAGAGTGTGAGAGCGAGAGAAAGAGTGGTGTTCCTCATCAATTTCCTCTCTAATCCCTCCATAATTCCCTCAGAGTCATAAAATATCAGTCGAGACAGCTTTTCCTCTTCTTCTGGAGAAATTCCCGACTGACTTTCGTGAGAGAGGGATTTGGGAAGATTAAGGAGTAGTATGTAAATGACATGAGAGGGAAGGATTTAGGAAGAAGGACCATCACATTCCAGAAGCAGACTGAGATGAGGAGACGGGGAATAGATCCAGGGAATTTCCCTTGGTGTTCTTTTGCTATGGAGAGAAAAGAGCTGTCATCAGCACCATGACGATTTGACATTTCGTGTAAGAGCAGTCAGGTTCCAGGACGCGAGAGCACTGGTGACCACAGCAGATCGCAGAGCTGGATGACCGCTTGAGGGCAGCGTAGCAGGACATAGAGAAGATGTGTTTAGCACCAAATGCAACACAATTATGGACTATTATACAAACCAGCTGTTCAGAATCTCAACTTGTTGCCTTTTTTGGTAAGACTGCTGAAACTGCTTTGATCGGTGTCAACATTTTTTGATCAGACCTTGAATACAAGCACCAGTGAAACACTGAAAAATGTGTGGATTTGATGGATGAATCTGACAAAAACTGTTTGCATGTCTGGAACATTTCTCCCTAAAATTAAGAGAAAGAATATTGTTCAAATCAAAAGAAATATATTTCTAGGACAATTATGAGTTTTTAATTTAATGTAATTTAATTGACGGTTATGCACATAATTTCTCCAAATGCTCACTGTAATGCAAAAAATAAATAAATAATAATAATCTCATTATTTTAATGCAAAAATGTAACAGTTAAATTTTTTAAATAATACATTGTGGTAGTACTAATTATGGTACTTCCTGTAATATGTAAATTCTTATTTTGTATATTTATACTTGTATAATTAATTTTTAAATAATAATAATAATTGTAATGACAGGTATGCACATTATTCCTCCCAGTGTTCATTACTGTAATGCAAAAATTCAATTCTTATTATTTTAATGAGAAGAAAGTATGGTACTTCCTGTATAATGTGCCGATTTAAATTCTTAAAATAATTTTAATGACAGTTATGCACATTATTCTTGCTCATTACCATAATGCAAAAATGTCATTCACATTATTTTAATACAAAAAGTAATAATGAAATTTTAAACTTTTACATTTACATTGTGGTAGTATTTATGGTAATTCCTGTAATATGTGTGGATATAAATTTAAAAAATTTATTTAATTTTAATGACAGTTATGCACATTATTCCTCCTGTAATGCAAAAAAGAGATATTAATGCAAAAGGGTAACATTTAAATTTTAAAGTATTTTACATGGTGGTAGTATTTATTATACTTCCTGTAATATATATACTGATTTAAATTCTTAAAATCATTGTGTAATATAGTATTTTTACTGTATTATAGTTATAATGAATAATGGAAATAACTGAAATTACATAAAACTGAAAATTAAAAACTTTTATGAGAAATTGGGGGAAAATTTAAATGAAAATAATGTAAAAATACAAAAAATAATGATGGTCCTAACAATAGGCTTGATTTTCTCATTTGATTTTTGATTTTGGGTTTAAATGAGATCTGAACATGTTTTCCATGATTTTCATTGTGAAATAATTTTTTGATTTTGTAGCTTATGTAAATATAAATATTAAAGGGATAGTTCACCTAAAAATGAAAATTTGATGTTTATCTGCTTACCCCAGGGCATCCAAGATGTAGGTGACTTTTTTTTTCTTCAGTAGAACACAAACGAAGAACTTTAACTCAAACCGTTGCAGTCTGTCAATCATACCATCTCAGTGGATGGGAATCACAGCTTTGAGAGAAAAAAAAACATACACAAACAAAACCAAATTAAACCCTGCGGCTCGTGACGATACATTGATGTGTAAAGACACAAAACGATCGGTCTGTGCAAGAATCGTAGCGCGACTATAGTGCATTACAGCCAATATCTCCAAGCGACCAGTGACATCCTAATTAGATTAGATAGAGTGTCAATGGTCCATTTGAGAGATAGGTGACAAAATGCACTTATAAGTCTGCGATCCACCGTAAAGCAAGAAGAAGGAAAGCCAGAGTGCCTGAGAAGAAGATGCATCCGGCCGCTGTTTGCGAACGCGCTCGGAGGACGACCCCGCCGACCGCTCGAGAGACAGTTCGGACACTGCGTAAATAAGGAGGGGTTAAAAACATTTTATAAATACTGTTCAGTTTCTTGAACAGACCGATCGTTTTGTGTCTTTACACATCAATGTATGGTCACGAGCCGCAGGGTTTAATTTGGTTTGTTGTGTATGTTTTATGACTCTCAAAGCCATGATTCCCATTCACCTCCATTATATGACTGACAGACTGCAACGGTTTGAGTTAAAAATCTTCGTTTGTGTTCTACTGAAGAAACAAAGTCACCTACATCTTGGATGCCCTGGGGGTAAGCAGATAAACATCACATTTTAATTTTTGGGTGAACTATCCCTTTTAGGCCAATGATCAACCAAATTCACTCACCCGTGATGTGTACATGAGCATAGCACAGTTGGGGACCGATTGGCTCTTTCGTCTCCCGCATCTCTCTCTTTCTTTCTTCGTCTCTCGTAATTTCTCTCTTCTTCACGGTATAGATTTAATCAGTCAAGCGGTATGATACTGCACGGCCAATTAACAAAAACCATTTGGCTCAGTCTCAAATGAGACGACCACATGTACCCCGTTTTCTCTCTTTCACACACACACACAAATTTTACTTCAGATTTCAGCTTTCATTTTTTTATTTTCTTTATGTGATCATGTGTTTTACAAGATTCAGATAATTAACACGCATAGCTTACATGTTCTCCATTGAAGACGCAGTGTAAGTGAATGCAGAAACAAAGTGAGATACAAGCTCGTCAAAAATCCAAGCTCGCTCAACTCAAAGCAAAAGTTCAACATCCCCGAGAAATGGTGCAACTGTCCCAGACACGTGAATACTGCCATCTGATGAAAGACCTCATTTAGGAGGCAAGACCTTTGCAGTTTCCTGTTGATAGTGGATCACAGCTGGAGGTCAAAGGTCATCTGTATGTGTGTGTATCTGTGTCACCTAACACTCTGACAAAGTATTCTTCATTTTTCATTCTGTCCAACATCCCTGATTATACTATAAACAGATCTTTTACAGGAGAGCTGAAGAGAGAGAGATATTTACTGATTGTGAAACCATTTTTATTAACATTATTTTCATCCTTTCGATACTGGGATTATTTATGTTTTCCTTGCATGTTTGTGACAAGTTACAGATCATTGTGTCACAGCAACATAAATGAGAAACTGAACCTGTCACAAAAATATGAATATACATCATATTACAGAGTTTCCGCAGGTCTTAAAAAGTCTTTAATTTAGTTGTATCAAATTTAAATGGTACAAGAATGTCTTAGTTATGATTTCAAGAGGTCATAAATTTGTGGATTGAAAGACAAAAATTGTGATATAGCTTTATGATTAAACTTCAAAAGGCTATGATTTTATTGAATAAATATGAGCGCTGCAGTTTCAAAGTCAGGTGATGCACTGCATTGTGTACTGCTGTTACCAGAAAACTGCTATATTTCTGCCGTTTCAAAAACGCCAGCTACTGGCAGAGAATGAATTTGCATTGTCAATAAGCCCTTCTGCTGGTTTTGTTCAGCCACGCATAACTGACCATATTTTATGCAGCAAACATGCAATTGTAAATGTGAACCGGTGGATCGACAAGAAGCTAATGCTAATGCATTATGGTCACTTTGTAGGTCAGTTAGACAGCCTTTAGCTGTTGCGGCGTGACACGACAACTCTCGCGTCCGGTGTAGTCACAGTGTAAATGTTGTTAGAAGAGCGACAGACGCTCCACAGATAGATGGTTTTATTTAAATCACTCATGCTACATCAGCAATTATTGTTCTTGCAATTAGACTAAATTAGACTGTATTAGGTTTTTAAAAGTTAGGTCCACTATGTTATTGCCCAAGACAGTTCACTGCGACATGTTTTTTAGCGCTGTTTGAGATCCGCTGTAGGTCTGTCCCCACTGATTTCCCCTAGTGTGTGTGCCCCCTGTTATTCTTCTTGTGTATTTATTTAGCATGAGTGCACACACCGTCAAGTTTGTGTGTATACTGTTTAGTTTTGGATGTAGACTGCTCTTAGGAGTCCCCCTTGAGTATATATTTTAGTTATTTCCCTCACCCATGTCCTTGCAGTCAATTATCGCCGTTGTTCGGTGCGGTTCTGCGCGTCTTAGCTAGACTCCACGCCAGGCGAGCCCTCCTGTTGACAACCTGTCCCAATACTCCAGAAATTCGCCTCCCGTTTCTCAGTGGACCTCATATAACACACGCCTATTCTGAGGGAGGATCGCCGGGCGCGGCTTGATTACCGATCAGGCGAGCCTGTGGACGGCCCCCCGACGAGCGCCCTGATTGTATCGCCATATCACGACTTACAGAAAAATGCAGTTGCTTTGTAACATCTTTCAGACTGATGGAGAAGATCAGCGTGGATTTGAAGATGCGGGGGAGGTGAAAGAGGAGTATGTCAGGGAATTCTCACGTGACTTCGGTCTGCTCATGTTAATCAAGTTCAGCTACACAAAAGCACACTACGGTCTGGATTGCATTGGACACGCAGATAATGTAAAGAATGAAACCAGTAGGGGTGAAGCAGAAGAAAAGAACTAGATCACAGAGAGAATGAAAGTATGACAGATTCCTCCCCTTATGTTTGTCAGTAAAGAGACGTGATGGACTGTAAAGAGAGAAAGAGAAGAAGGTGGTGGAGGACATTTTGTGTTTGACGACTTTGTGTAAGTAAATGTTCTCTCTCTCTCTTGAGCGTTCTGCCTGTTTTTGTCTCGCAGACAGAGTCCAAAAATATGCTTCCTTTTCTAAATTATTGGGTTTGTGAAAGTTAAAATAATCCAGTGTCCGCTTAATATGCAGAGACCACTGTAATAAAGACAATTATGACATTTTCAAAACTTTATCTTTATGTTTCAAGTGGCCTGACTTAACCAAATTGACCAGCAGTGTGAGTTTAGGGCGGGGCTATCTGTTTAGCTGGCCAATGAAACATGGAGGAGTGTTTGGGAAACCTGCGTGATAACAATCACTATTTTTGCAAATCTGTTTGGTGATGTTATCAGGATTTCGATTTAAAGGAAATTATTGCATGAATTTGAGAATTTACAATTTGCTTAGTATTTGAAATGCCCCTGTTTTGTTTTATTGACAGCAGCACTGGAGCTGACAAGAATCTGATGGTCGTGTTCTCCAGCATGATTCAAGATGTTCTCAAGTGCATCTTGAGCATCAATGAAAGCAAGAATATCTGGCCATCTGTTACTCATTTACTTGCATTTAATCTGTGAATTATAAATAGTGCAGAATCTTCTTTTACACCATAACTTGTATTGTTTTAAATGTTAAAATGTTGTTTATATTCAAGCTTTCTATATGGTCTCAGGATTTTGGACCCTACTGCCAAAGCAAAGACATTTCATTGTTTTATCACCCCATCATCCAACTCTGCACCTGATAGATCTCAGTCTCCCTCACGCACATCCTTTTCCTGTAGGATTTGCTCCAGGCTCTCTAATGGCCATCACGTAAAGCTGAACTCTTGAAGGTCTAGTGTGGTTCGATGTGGTTTTCAGTGTTTACTCAGTGTGCTGAGCTGTCTCTGTGTCACCACGGCCGTCCGTGCGCTAGATCACAAACGCCAAAACCACATGATCTCACTCATCTTTACGACCCACTAACAACCCCACGACTTCAGCTGCAAACACACTGGAAACTATTAAGGCTTCACCACAACGTAACGCTTTATATGTGAAAACAGATTAATAACAGACAATGTTTCTCCAGCAAGCTGGATAGAAGATTGAGGAGTTTGGTTTTCTGATGCTAAAAGCAGCTTTCTGTAGGAGAGTGGACAGCCTCTGGGAACTGATGTCTGAAGTGTGTAGACTTAAACGTTCTTAATGAACATCCATGCCACCGCAGTAAACATCGCCAAGTGATTAAAACGCTACTGGCCCATTTTACAGTGCTGATTTTAAATCATCTGAAGCAAATTTAGTCACAGAGGGGAATGTGACTCCTTGTTTTACAGGAAACTATAAAGTATCGACACACATCTGTCTCTCTCCTTCTGGCATTATTCAGTGATTAAGACTGCGATTTCTGTCAGCAAGGATGTAAATGACAGATGCACATTTGCTGGTTGGCGTGTTTTGAAAATGTAAATGTTAAACCTTTAAATTTGTGTTGTGCTAAATCGTGGAACAAATGTGTGCTGTACATTCAATGCTGTAAAGTAGGTTGTTCTAATATGTGCACGCCCATGTTCTCAGAAATAATATTTTAAACAACATGCATTATTCTGCTCAATAAAACACATTGGAAGATAAATATCAGTGACAAATGCCCCTCTGAGAGGCTTTTAAGATTGTGGATGTGTTTTCTGTCGCATTTCTCTGAGTTATAGAGCACTACCAATGAGATACGGAGGCACTTTAAATGACCTACACACACACTTCTTTTCAAGGCTTTTCTAGAGAAACATTGCCAGTGAAAGAGCTGCATCTACAATGTCTGTCTTTAGCATTTATTCCAGAGTGAGGTAGTATTCGAAGTCAAAGATGACAGGATGTCAGCTTTTCCTACAGATGATTGGCATTTTGATTCCTATTCTTTTGTTTTTGTTGGCTCACAGAAATGTTCAAAGTAGATTGGTGTGTTTCAGGTCAGTTTTCCACAGAGAAGTCTTAACACTCAGGATACCACCATTCCCATACTAAATTCATCTTTATAATTACACCAAGTGCATAGAAGCAACATGGTGAATTAATTCTGTCAAACTGTTCTGGTTGAGCACAATCTCATGGGAACCCAAACATGCAATTAAACCTTCAACCTTTGAATTATAAGCTCAGAAGGCGACCAAAGCGAACTAGTTCATTCATTTTTAATTTCTTTAAAGACAATTAAGACGTATACTCATAACTGGAATTGAACTGTGACATATTCTAAAGCTGATATTGTAAAATATTTTGTGTGTGACGTGTATAACAGTACAAAGACCATTTTGTGTGAGAAATGTGAGTTATGTGTGTGTTTGTGCTTCGGTATTCCCCGTACGTGTGCAATGTGTGTGTTAATGTAATCTAAGTGTGTGAAGAATGTGTTTTTTATAGTGTGCGATGCATGCTTTGAGTGTCTTTGTGTGTGTGTGTGTGTGTGTGTGTGTGGTGTTCAGCTGAATGCAAGGGAAGGATATAGTGTGTTTATCAAGTCAAGTATTCTCATCATGTGGGATTTATTAATGTCTGAGAGGCGTTAAAGTATTTTCACAGTTTGTAAATATTATTGCCATGAGATAATGTTGTACATTTAGTCAAAAACAGCTTAAACCCTGGAATTCGTCTGCTGTACAAATTAGGTGCCAAGCACTGAAGGTGAAACGTTTTTACGCAATGAAACAAAATCTTCATTTTAATTTCCACCGTGCCTTTAGGGAAACTTAAGCAGTTTAGAAATAGTGCCACTTACTGGTTAAAAATATTTTAGAACTGACAAATGTTAGATTAGATTTCCAAACTAAAATCCAAAGGTAGTCCATTTTCTTGTGAAATGGCAACAAATATAGAATCTCCATCTTTGCCATTATTTTAATTATTAAAATAAAATTAGAATATCACCATGGGACCGTGTCCTGAGTTATATCACAATAAATTACTGGACAATAAAATAATTCAAGAACCAAACAGCATAATCAGTTCCTTAGATGAAGTGTGTAATTTATGAGCAACTAGTGGCACCAAATGGAAATCGGAAAAAAGCATAAATATACGTTATTTAAAACAATACTTTTTTTTATCTGTCTGATTTATTTGATCTAAAATATTAATTCATCCACACAAAGTAATCCAGAAAAGAAAAGGGGGAAAAAACTAAATGGAGGAAGAATTTCACTGCTTCCTCTGGATTTTTCAGACAGATTTAGTGCAGTTCGGGAAGTCATAGATCCTGCACCTTTCACTGTAGAATTATACACACAGAATGAGGGATATTTGACCTTAAGAGATTTTCAGGTCACTGATTTTGTGTAGGCCTATTATGTGTCTGTGTTGATAAGTCCATCATAACTGCACTCAACCCACAGTTTTAACCCACGCTTCTCATACACGCACACGTTTATATCCACAGATTCTTCCAAAACACTGACTAACGAGTGAGATACAAATGTACCGAATGACTGACTGACTGTTTGTTTGAGTGTTTGTGGGTCTCGAGCGGCTCGGTTAGTGATTGTGTTATTGTATTGCGATATGTGTGTGGATTTGTTCTGCCCTGGGGGTTCTGTGTCGTTTTGGCTCGGATCTGTTCCACCCATCTGGTTTTGGAGCACAAAACTGAGAGGATCAGACCAAGCCAGAAATATTTCACACACACAATGAAGAAACAAAGCAAAGCACAAACAATTAGAACTTTAATTAATTAGCCATATCTTTTACATAAGAGTTGTTTCTTTCTTGTCTCAATTTTTGACACCAAAGAAGTGGAACTTATACTTTCTTAGCTATTCTGAGCGTTTTTAGTGCATTATTATTATCTTAAGTCTCTATTGAATTCTTGTCTGTAAATATGTAGCATAAGTTTTGCAAAAATTGTACTTTTAAAAGCCAACCTTTAAAAATAATAGCACACCTCTCTTTAACAGGACGTGATTTGTGGTATTGTTTTTGTGTGGTGTGAAGGACATGAGTTGGATTTTACAGCAAAGTTTAAAACTTTAGGTAAGAGTTTTAGAACGAGCATCTAAACATTATTAATCTAAACAAATAATGCAGATGTCATTTAGACACAAAAAGAAGTAGATGCATAAGGAGATCAGAGGAAAAATACAAAGCAACTCTTCTTTATGTATGTGTGTGTGTGTGTGTGTTTCCCTGCAGGAGGTGAGCTGGTACGACCTGCAGCTCAGTGTGCTGTTGAGGAACAGGTGGAGATGGAAGACACCACAGAGACTGTCATGGGGGTGTTTGGGCTCAACCATGTCATACCTGTGAGAACAGCATGAATTGAGTCTCTTTTACTCTCTGCCATCCAACGCAGTCATGCAGACGAACAGAAAGCTTTGGCATGCTCGTATTCATGGAGAGGAGAACAAAAAGAGAACTAGACCTATATTGAAGAAAATCTGTACAGTGTTTACTTATGCAAAACTCACTTATATAAAGTTGCAGTGATTGCTAGGCTGTTCTTGGGCATTGCTAGGTAGTTGCTAGGGTGCCCAGATGGTTGATGTGGTGTTGTTAGGGCATTGTCAGGAGGTTGCTATTATGTTGCTGCTGTTATGTTCTTTAGGGATGTAACGAGTCACTCTCATGATGCGATACGATTCACAATACTGATTTCTCGAAATGATTTTCTCACAAATTTTTTTTAACAAAATGAGAATTACGACAAATTATAAAGGCGTCTTTTATTATTTCTCAGACAAAATGCTGCACCTTTCTTTGTGAAATTTAAATATGTCTAAAAACAAAACTAAATTTAAAGCAAATCCCAAATCAAATAAATAAATACTACAAATAAAAGAAAGTCTCATATAAAACCAGACACATTAAAGTGAAACAACACCAGCAGACAGATTGACTGAAGGCAAATTCACTCATCGGACAGCAAGGTGGCTTGATGGAACCAAGCAGCAAACAGATTTCCTGGTTATCGCTGTAACCACAGCAGCTGTGATGCGCTTCATACATACCCATTTTCATATTCATTATACAGAGGCAAGATGAAAAGAAAATACGATCTTAACTCTTCTAAAGACAGTAAGTTCCCCTCAGAGATACAGTACATTCATATAAACCCCCCTATAACTGTATCTCGATTCTTTTAACATCTCAACCGACTTGAATCGCCACACATTTTTATTGATTTTCAACCGACTCGAGATTCATCGTTACATCCCTGTATGTTCTTAACTATTGCTAGGCAGTGTCTAGGGTGTTGCCTGGGCATTGTTGGGTGGTTGCATGTTGCTTGGATGCTCAGGCAGTTGCTAGAATGTTTTTATTGCTAGGCAGTTACTAGGGTGTTATCTTGTGGTTGTTAGGGTATTTCTAGATGGTTGCTAGGGTGTTACTAGTCATTAGTGTTCTTTATGATTGCTAGGGTGTTCAGATGGTTGCTTTGGTGTTGCTGGGGCATTGTTAGATTGCTAGCATGTTACTAGGGCGTTCAGGCAGTTGCTAGGATGTTTTTATTACTGGGCACTTGATAAGGTGTTCTGGGTCATTGCTAGGGCATTTCTAGATGGTTGCTAGGGTGTTTCTAGACAGTAACTAGAGTGTTCTTGGAGATTGCTGGGACATTGCTAGGGAGTTGCTATGGTGTTATGGTGGTTGCTTTGGTGTTGCTGGGTCATTGCTAGGTGATTACTAGCATGTTTTTATTACTAGACAGTTGTTAAGGTGTTCTCTTGTGGTTGCTAGGACATTGTTAGGGAGTTGCAAGGGTGTTCAGGTGGTTGCTGTGGTGTTGCTTGGGCATCGTTAGGCGGGTAGGCGGCTAGTGTGTTCAGGCAGTTGCTAGAATGTTTTAATTGCTAGGCAGTTGCTAGGGTATTCTGGGTGGTTGCTATGGCATTTCTAGATGGTTACTGGGAGTTTCTAGTCAGTAACTACAGTGTTCTTGGTGATTTCTAGGATGTTGCAGGAGTGTTTAGTTACTAGAATGTTCTAAACTAGTGCTAGGTAGTTGTTAGGGTGTTCTCTTTTGGTTGCTAGGACATTGTTAGGGAGTTGCAAGGGTGTTCAGGTGGTTGCTGTGGTGTTGCTTGGGCATCGTTAGGTGGCTAGTGTGTTCAGGCAGTTGCTAGAATGTTTTAATTGCTAGGCAGTTGCTAGGGTATTCTGGGTGGTTGCTATGGCATTTCTAGATAGTTGCTGGGTGTTTCTAGTCAGTAACTACAGTGTTCTTGGTGATTGCTAGGATGTTGCAGGAGTGTTTAGTTACTAGAATGTTCTAAACTAGTGCTGGGTAGGTGTTAGGGTGTTGCTAGGCAGTTGAGGTAGTTGCTAGGCAGTTAATAGAATGTTCTTAATTATTGCTAGGGTGTTTTGGGTGGTTGCTAGTGTGTTGTGGTTTCTATCATTCATGTCCATAGTACAAATGGTACAGGGCAAGTTACATCTTAATTGGTAGAACTGAAAGTCTTTTTCTGTGTTTTGTAATAAGAACAACATGTTTATAGAAACCCACGCACACACATTTGTTTACTCATTGCATCTGGTCTAAAATGTTCAGTCACTCTGTCAGCGTGTTGAGGGGCGATTGGAGAGAAAAGCACACCCGATTGGCCCGGGCTGATGAACTGCGTCTGGCATGTGGAGGTCAGGATTTCTGAAACACTTCATGATCACTCAGCACCAGCATTCACTCGTCATTCTTTTCCTCGCTCAATCACTCACTCTGACACAAGCACACACACAGAAATACTCACAGTGCGTTAATGTCCCATGGCTTTCTGCACCTTTTAAGTGTGTGTGGAGACGTATTCAAGTTGTAAGATCTGTTTTTGAGGGAGGAAACATCAAGTTGAAGAAAATGTTATGACAGAGCAGTGAGTGAAACATCACAGATGTGACCACACACACATTCACAGCGCTGAGAAAACTTTTTATGAAGACACGCTCATGTTTGTGTGTGTCTGAGGCCAATCATTGATTAATCTAACAGCAGACATGACGAAGACCTTTATGGTGTTGCTCTAAAGAGTTGAATGTTTCATTTTTAATTGATTCTATTCTGTTTCTCCTTTTTACATTGTTTCTCTTGCTGATAGATTATCAGTTTTAACAATTAAGGGCCATAACCGCATAGACATTGACAATGGATCATCTCCTGCTCTTTTGATGTTGGTTGATAAAAGAGTGGGTTTCATGCCAGTTTCATGTTCACTATACTTACACATGTTGGACCACCCTAAACTAAAATATTTGGTTTGTCTTGGTTTTAACACACGTTTCCAGTAACATTTAGGCCAAATTTAGCCACACTGAATGTGAAGGCAAACATATGAATGGCCATTCAGAGCATATTTAATATTTACGGTAGATTACATAGGGAGCGTTTTATAACAATAACGCTGATAAATATCTTCTGAACTATGATTTTTGGATCGTGGGGTAGATTAGTACAAATGTAGTCCGGTTACTGATTCCACAAATACATTGGACACAACTCCCAATAATCATTACATACAACCTTTTAGCAATATAATCGGACTACTTTGGATTACTTTCAGATTTCCTTGAGACTAATCGTTTTCCATTAGATGTAAAATAGATAAATCTTGTTATACATCCGCTATACAAATACAAAGAGACGAGCAAATCTATTACATTTTTTGGGGGTTTTGGTATATAACAACATAAAGTGCAGTAAACTTACAATTGCCATTACAGTAGGTTCAAATGGGCTCGGGATGAAAGAATTGCAGGGGGTTGGTAAGTTGTCATGTGTCAACCCAACTCAGAACAACAGTGAACCTGAGATGTCATAAGAACCAGGTGCTGTGGGGGTTACACTTTCTGTGTAATTATAGCACCTGACTGATTCTTTGTAGTGATAAGGGCGCGCTAGTTTAGATTAAACAGAACAATTAGACTACTACTGTGTCAATATGTAAATCATTAATTTCACAATAACAAATAGTAAACGATGTGATTACGAGTATTTTAAAATGTAATATAATCTAATTACAAGTACTTAATTTTTGGAATCTGATTACGTAATCCAGATTACATGTAATCAGTTACTGCCCAGCACTGTTTAGTAAGGAACTTTGGTACTGTATATACTTGGTGTGATTACCGTTTATCACTTCTGAGATCCCAGAGAATGGATCAGTCTCGCTTTTTTTTTTATCGACTAAGCAAAGCCATATTGTTTTGCATTAATTGCGATCAAAAAGTAGAATTACGCACAGAATCTTGAGTGTGTTATCTTGAAGCTGCTAATAATTTCTGTATCATGCTTAATTTGCTAAGTTAATTTTATTTCTCTCTAAACACTCGCAGGCACACAAATACCATCTGAAACACACACGCTAACTCTCTTTAATTAAGATTGATTTCTCTGTCCAAGTCAGTAAATGAATGATCTTTTCTTTGGCGAGGAAGGCAGCGGCTAATTAAAATCATCTCGTAGAGATCAGAGGGCCTCAGATTCCTTTACTTACATCCCAATACACACTCCTGGGGAAATTCTGGAGATTACTTCTGGACAGATTTTTGGCTGTTGTGATTGAGTTATTCGACAGGCCAGGCTAAAAACTAGTCAGCATGATTTGCAATCTCATATTTAACAATAATGACTCCAAGCCAAAGAGGCTTTCTGCATTTAGTGTATGTATAATGCTGACCACTGAACTGATGTTTGTTCTATTTCTATAATGCTGACTCAACCTGAGGTCACTTGATTGGATTCTTACTCTCAGAGCCACCGATGAAGCTCTCCTGCCACCTAGTGGCAATCATATGAAACATAAAAAAGTAGACTAGTTCTTGTCCAAGTTTGACTGATTGGGCTACAAAGTGGCTGAAAGTCAAAATGATGTGTATTTCCAGACAAACCACAGTGAAGATCTTAGACAAAATGATACTTTTATTGAAACATGTGTTTTGAGGTTTGGAATGTGGCAGTACAGACTGATCACAAGAACACCATTCATGATACAAAAGTTGATTGAATCAGTTTTACAGTACTCAAAAAAAAAAATACTACCACTGTTTTAAACTTTACATTATATGTAAACAAAGGGAAATCACTAAAAGAAATGTAAAGCACACACAATGTGAGGAAAGGGTCAGGACAACATGATTGCACTAGACATTTTGCTAATACTATTCAAATAGGAACTTATCCGGGAAATCCAATGGAAGAGATGTGAAACTGAAATAACATCAGATTCCTGATCACTGCAGGAACTCTGCAATAAAGTGGCGAAGTGCCCTAAATCTAATACAAATAAATGTGGTCTAAAAATGACATTTTTTTTTAATATTTAGCAAAACCACTGGGATTGTCATAATGACTGTGCAGCATTCCTAACTCACTGACTCAGAATGAAGGCAAGAGGCGTTTCAACAGTTGACTGTTTGTGTGCTCTTGAAGGGTTCTTGACATCACGTCACAACGTCAATCAGACATTCAGTCACAGCCCACAGCTTAAAATGATTACTGTAAACAACTTCAAATTTTGTCAGTGTGATTAGTAAAGTGTACCAAAAACAATGTTGTGCAGGGACAATTATTTGGTCCACACACGTAACACTACATCAATAACATTAGTAGTACTCAGTCTTAAAGGAACAGTTCACCCAAAATTCTGTCATAATTCTTTCACCTTCATGTCATTTCAAACTTTGCTGCTTGTTATGACCCTGGTCTAGGTCAGGACCGCAACATAAACGACACAACAATGAATGGCTGTTTAAGTACTCATTTTAATTCTCTTTGATCTTCTTATCAATTTTTCGTGCGGTAGCAGTTTTGGAGAGTACAAACAATATCATCACAAAGAAATAAACAAATTAAAGAAACTGAGGCAAATTATCAGGGGTGAGCAAATGCCCAGAACAATAAACAAACAACACTCTAACTTCCCATAAAGAAACTAACTTCCCTGGGAATCAAAATAAAGAAACCAAAATACAACAGATCTAACCTCACTCCTTGTCTACCCCAAAAACAGGAGAAAAGGATAATGGCCAAGTGGCCTATAAAAAACAAATAAGGCACTCACCCCCTACAGCCTCACACGCGGCTTACAAACATGAACAGTGGAACATTGAAGTTAAAGACATAAGGCTCTCACAACACATGGAGCTAACAGCACTCCGTTAGAATATAGACTTGAGATCTCACAGCATTTTCACTACAACTTAACACACAGTTTTAACACCAGAGCAATCAAAGAGAGACATACAGAGCAATGATCATAGCGAGCAGCAAGAGTGAGAGCAAGAGTGAGAACGCCCTCCAGTGAGATCCGGGGGAATTTATAGTACAGGTCTCGTCTCTGGTCCACCCACCAGCAGTCTCTCATTAAGCCTTGAACAAATCCTGGTAGAGAGGAGACAACAGGAACACATCCACAGCATACAATACGTCTTAGACGTAACACTGCTCTTGATGAAAGTTTGCTGCTCTTGATGAAAGCATTCAGTGACAAGCACCTGGAAACTCCTTGGAATATAGTGCAGAAGTCGTATGGACTTTTAGGGAGCTTTTTGAGCTTGTAAGTCTTGCATTCATTGAATATTCATCACAGTTTTGTCAGTTGCATTCCATGAAAAAGTCATATGGGTTTGGAATGTCATAAAGGGACTAAAAATAATGACAGAACTGTACAGAATATTTGGGTAAACTATACCCGTTCCTCATCCTTCCTTGACGTTTGCTCTATGTCAGTCATTCATGGTCACAATTACAGTACAATTTGCTGGCAGGCCTGCTGGTAACTCGTCGCATTGACAATATTAAACATATCGTTTCTCACAAAAGACAGGAAATTACCCAGAGGGCACAGCGGCTGAGCAGAGTGTCGATTGTGGTCACGGCAGAAGGCTGTGTCAAAGGTCAAGTCCTCTCCGTTATAGAGAACACGAATGAACATATTTTCCAACCACTTTCCTCGTTTTCTATCACTTTTTCTGTCTTTGTCTTTCACTTCCGGGCTGTTCCACAGCTCAAACACCAGCCGCGCTGCAAACTTTGGAAATCCCGCCCCTTCCAGACCAAGCGCGCTTAGCAACGGTGCCATTGTTACGTCATGAGCAGATGCTAAAGCGAAGACTGCCTCTTCCTTGCCTTTGCGCGTTTGGCTTCCTCTGGCAATCCTCTCCATCCGCGTTGCGGTACGGTTGAGGTACGGATGTGCCGCGAGCACAGCATATCGGCGGTAAAGCCCCGCCTCCCGCCGCTCCAGTTCATCATTTTTCTGCTGCCGTCGAATCACAGCAAAGTGCTGTAGTGTAAGACACGCCCCCTCATCCGGAGCGTTTGATGTAGTCTGAGTGCTAGAGCATGGAAAAGGAAGACTGTGACAAAAGTGACACAACAACGCATCCACAGGATTGGCCGCCCTCAGTTTCTTTGTGACCACGCCCAACGTCTTCGCCATGGCGACATATGTGCTTTCCAGTTCCGTGTCTGCAGTCCTCTGCCGATACTGCCTGCGCTGCTCCTGGTCCAGGTACCGGTTGCGTGCGGGGCATTCGCACGAGGAACCGCAGAACAGCGTACTCCACTGCAGTTTTACCGTTAGCCGTGACCAATCAAAATGTGGCAGGAAACCGAAGAGGAAGGCCAATCCACTCTGAAGGGTGCGGCTCTTACCTGTAGTCTCCACCCACAACTGCCGCGGCGACCAATCAGCAGTAAGCAGATTGTGACGCTTGATGTAAGCCTGGCGAAGATGATCGCCGTTTTTCAAATGCTGTACGACTCCTTATTAAGAGAAAAAAGAAAAAGAAATGTTAGTAAGAATGCAGAAATAATGTTATTTTATGAAGGTTATTTTATTATCATTGATATACTGTAATAGTTAATATTTTGAATTTGTTTTTATTTTTTTATTCTAAGTTTTAGTAAATTTGTTGTGTTTTTGTCATTTTAATTTTAAGTAGTTCTTTTTAATAAATTTTTATTTCAGATTTAGTTTGTTAGTTTAGTTCTTCGATTTTAACTAAAGTTAACTAACTAAAATAAAATAAGTATATTTTATTGTATTTGCGTTAATATGTATTTTACTTCAAGTAGTTAATGAAAACAACCCAGTTTCACACCTAGAATAAAACAATAAATAACTCAATTTGTAATTAAGTTTGTTTATATTAATTTTTTTAATATACATACAGTATATATAGAAATATTCTATTGCTGTGCACTGTGATTGGTTACCTGTCTGTGTGAGCTCTCCCATTTCACAGGTGCTGTGATTGGGTAATCTGGGCAGAGATCCCAGTGATGTGTCCCAGTGACCACGCCCACTGAGAGCCATGTGACTAATGAAGGAGGCCAAGAGGGGGTGAGAGGGCTTTCTGCAAAATTACAACAACAAAAAAATGTGTTTTAGAACTGATTTTAAATCAGAAATAATTTTGATGCGATACATTTGTGAGACTCTACCAATCAAAACAACACAGTAGGCCAACACATAACTCTGAGGAGCAATGTGAGCATGTCATTACTAGACATATCCAGAAGAGGGAAGCATGCCTTAGCCTTTTGATCAATTATAAAACCGCAAATACTTTATTTTAGAACTACATTTTGGGCTAGTCTGTAGTAAAATATTTAACTTAAAAAAAACAAAAAAAAACAATAAAAGTCAAGGGCACAGGTCTGCTACCTGCTTTGTTCCTGAAAACGAATGCTCATCGTTAGAAGATGACAGCAGCATGTGCCAAAAACAATGCAAGAGCACTGATACAGTATTTACTACACTGAATTGATACATAACAGAACTACAATTACATGAAACATGCATCATATAAATAATTACTGCATGGAATTAATGCAGGTCTAATGCAACTAAGGATCAAAACTGGAAAGTAACAACTATATCGAACAAACTGGGTATTATTTCCCTTTGCAGGCAGTTTTAAACACAGAGATTTCTGAGAACAAGGGATGTCAGATCACTGTATTTTATTATAATGCATCTTCATTTTTGAGTCAGAGCCCATCAGATCATAACAGTCCGGTTGGGTCAGGTCACAGAGCTAATCGGAATCATCTGACCTCTAAGGGTACGTCTGCATTTAGATGGTAAGGTAAGCATATTTGAGTGTATGTGAAGAACCAGAGCATTTTAAAGGGAAAGAGACAGAAGGATTTGTGGTCGAGGATTACTTTGTAATACATAAATCTCAGCCATCATGGGAATATTATGATATGCGGTGCGTGATTAATAATTCTTGGAATACTCTGGACAAAAGCATTTGTCATGCCATTGGTAAGAACTCTACAATGAAACCATGGAAACACAACAGTGTTATTTTCAGTAGTGTTACAGTGACTGTTCAATGCTGCCGTAACCACGGAGACACGGCTCAGGAACGGATAAAAGACGACGACGGGAATAAAATATTAATCTGATAATGATTCATAAACTGCATGCCCTATGACAAACATCAAACCCTGATAAGCACACACACACACTAAACACGCAAACATAATCCCACATTTACACACCAATCACTGGTGGTTATCAGCTGTAAGCTGTAAGCTCAACGACTAGCCACCTGCTAATATCTCTGCCGTGAGGGATGAGTCAAATCAGTTTTGATTCCTTGAAAAAACAAGCTGCATTTTAAAGAGCGATGGGATTTTGCAGCCTTCTATAATATATAGAATGACAGACAGACAGACAGATAGATAGATACTGTAGAAAGAGCGATAGATAGATAGATAGATGCTAGCTAGATGGATATTGTAGAAAGCGCGACGACCACTCGATAGGTTGATAGATAGATAGATAGATAGATCTGATACTGTAGAAAGAGACATAGATAGATAGATAGACCGATAGGACAGATTACTGGGGGAAAGAGACATCGATAGATATAGATACGGTATGAAAGAGAGATAGCTGATGATAGATACGTGTGGAAAGACGGACTAGAACCTAGATACGGAAGAAAAGCAGAAGGGGGGGAAATTAGGATACATGTAGAAAGACAGACCGACAGACAGACAGACAGCAGACAGGGCAGAATAGACGGATACTGAAGAAAAGAGAGAAGATACCTGTAGGCAAGACAGACAGACAGAGGGAATGACAGACAGATTAGATAGATAGGTTGATAGATAGATAGATAGATAGATCTGATACTGTAGAAAGAGACATAGATAGATAGGTAGATAGATACTGTAGAAAGAGACATAGATAGATAGATAGATAGATAGATAGATAGATAGATAGATAGATAGATAGATAGATAGATAGATAGATAGATAGATAGTAGATACTGAAGAAAGAGAGATAGATACTGTAGAAAGACAGACTAGACAGACAGACAGACAGACAGATAGATAGATAGATACTGTAGAAAGACAGGCATAGATAGACAGACAGACAGACAGATAGATAAAGAGATTAGATCGGATACGGTGATAGATAGATAGATAGATAGATAGATAGATAGATAGATAGATAGATAGATAGACAGACTAGATAGATGGATAGATAGTTGTATGTTCGTTTACAAATATGGGGTTCATCATCAGATGATTTACATATGTACCTCTTTTCTGATAGTATACAGTCTATGGCAGGTTTCTTGGTTTTGGGGATGGAGTACAGAGGGAAACGGTCTCCATGCCGAATCATCAGGTGTACAGACAGCAGCCTGTAGTCAGCCGGACTGTGACCTACGACACACGCAAATACATCAGCACACGTCTCAGAGAGTCTTCAGGTGAGTGAGAGAGGAAATGAGTGGGTTTCTTACCCTCCCAGCCGTGCTCAGTGAGGTTGGGGTAATTGCAGTGCTTGTGAGTGTCTCGGATGGGGTCTGGGGCAGGAGGATCCGTATGGAGGACCGGATTCACACGCTTTCTGCTTTTACCAAGTGACCTTTGCTCTGCCACCGGATTAGTTGGAATGAGGTGCACTAGGGAAAGACAGAAAGGACTATGAGAGTCATTAAGCACAAGCACACACTTTTTCCAGCTTCCTCAGTTCTGACCTCATAAAACAAACATTGAGACTGCACAGTGCTGCTGATTGTTAAATTTTGGGAATCGCCATGGTGATGTGGGCAGAGGGAGGAGTCTGACCGGATATTAACCAGTGACTGACAGCTACCAGAAAGAAGGTGCTACAATCCTTAAATGTGACCGATGAAAACACAAGACCAACATCTGGATTTTACTGAACATTTAAGCTGCATGCTTACATTTAAAGTACACATAAACAATGGCAGCAACTCATAAAATTTTCATAGGAGTAAAAGACCCAATTGCACTATAAAAACAGACTCTAGCATTAAGAACTTGAATTTTCCAAAACCAGCATTTATAGAAACTAAGACGCTTCAACAAAAAGACCATGAAAAACTCAATTATGATTGTTTTGGCACAAAAAAACGTTACTAACATTATAAGTGGATTTCAAAGAAAATGTGAAAACGTATGATATAACCCTTAAATAATTATTCCATTCACATTGGAAATATGTACGGAACATTATGAAAAAAAACTGAGAAAGCATATAAATACTGTTGCTGAACTTAAAACAAATTAATAAATAAATGGGAATGGGCTAAACGATAAACACTAGCATTTCCAACTAACCCTAACCAACCAGGAGTTAAACTCACCAGACAGAAGAATAACGGTTAGCTGGTTTATTCGTACACTGACAGACATTCTGGAGATGATAAAGTGAGCGTGTGCAGGTGTGTGTGTGTTTGCACCTCATACTGGTTTTAATTCAGCATCAAACCCCATCTGACTCCTGTAAAAGCTGCCGGACCAATCACGTGTGAGCTCAGAGCTCTCAGCCAATCACAGCTCAGCCTTTGTGCAGAGCCCGGCCACACAAAGAGCTCTTTGTAGCTGTAAGTCTGAGTAGAGTGTACAAAAAGAATCACACACACCTAAACACAAATACAATAGACACAAATCAAGCAGGACAGACAGTGCCGTTCAAGGCCGTCGGGCTGATATCGTGTGTGTTGTTGGCAGTGTGTACTCCAGGAATGAAGCAATGCTGACAGTGGGATGCGAATGGGTCATTTTTCATCTTTCACGTTCTCAATGTATGGCCTCCTTCTCTCACTCTCAGACTTTGAGCCTCTTTCTTTAAAACTACATCAGTCATGCTTGAGTGAACTGAAGTAAAGAGCGAGAGGAAGAGAGGTCGGCTAATTTAAGACTCTGTTCTGTCCTACATTCAGACAGCTTTCAGCTCTGGTTGGAGACATCACAAAGGAAGGAATGAATTAGTAATGACCTCACACAGGGTAAAAGAAACAGGCAACGTGAGGAAGACAGTATGGATGACAATCAGATTCAGCAAAAATACACATGCATTTAGGCATTTAAGACACTTAAAGTGTTATTGCATTAGATTACAAACCAAGTGTGTAAACAGATGCTATTTTCTGAAGCTGAGTGAAATGTTTTAAGTACAGAGAGAGACGGTAAACCAGGTCAAAGGTCAACTCTTTACTATCACCAAACACACGTGCATGCCTGAACACAACAAAAATGTGGTTCTCTTATGTTGGCCTGTTGCTCAGACTGAACTGTGATTGGCTGTGGGATGCAGAGGGCGGGTATTAAAATGATCACTGACCAATCCCTGCTCACCTGGTCAAAAAAAATGTCAAGTTTGGTTTCATTCGAGTTAGCTTTGCAAATTCTTACCATCTGTGCTTTTAAACGACTAAAGTAGCGGGATTTTCCGTTAGCTGTCACTGTGACATGAAACGTTTAATCTGCTTATATACGCAGGGCTGGTTTCTCAGATACAAATAACCGCAGTCATCTGCGAAAGAGGATTTTCAGTCAAGGACGTGGGACATTGGGGTCTAATCTGGGAATAATCTGTCTCAGAAGATAATTTGATTGACCAATGCATAAAAAAAAAATACATAAACATTTCTCTGCTGCAAACCACATTCTCGCTAATGACTTTAGGTCTTCCAGGTTTTTGGACTGCTCGGTTATACTTCTTAAAAATTTCATGGAAACTTAAATTTCCAGTTACTGATTTCAGAGATTGCATTTAGACTGCCAAACCAATCGGCAGTGAAGTATCATCCATGTGTCGGCTGGCAGCCCCCAACTTCTTCTAGTTCACAAGCTCATGTGAACATTCTCAGAGGTCAGAGAGTCTGTCTGTACTTTTCTTCTTAAAGTCAGCACGAAATAAAAGCTCACCATATTTATTTTACATATTAATCAAATGCATATTATAGATCTGATTGTACATTTATAAATTTTTTGACCTCGTAATTCTTAATCAGAATGTTAACTGATCTTGAGGTGAAACCGAAAGGATAAGATTTGCTATCATGTTATAGATCTTATTATGGACATTTCATCATGCATGCTTGGTGTTTAAAAATTTTTCTTGTTTGGGCCTCATGTTTCATCAAAAGCTCATAAATGGACTTTTATACAGCAGATGCCATTGCTACAAGCCAGTTCTTTAGATCTGGCTATCTTAGATGCAAGAGAATAATAACGGTGAGCTGCTCTTAAAGTTGTCTTTTAACTTCCAAAGCCCCCTAAAAAAGTCATGGTTTGTTGGACAGCAACCATTCCATCCCTGGATCACTGGTAAAGACCCTGGAGTGAAGTTTAGTATTATGGTATATTTCAAAGTACTGCCAAAGTACCTTTTTGAAGACTTTTAAGCTTTATAATTGAAAAAAAAAATCCCTATTAATGATTGACAACCAATCAGTATATTGAGGGTGTTTATGGTGGCCATGCAGGTACTAACATAGTGTTTTTGGACCAAGTAATACCCTGATGCTCCCCATTTGTTTTGTACGGAGTATAAGGCCCCACATTTGTCTTATGTCTTGTTTGATTTTTTAATTTGCAGTCAAATTAAAATAGGTACACCCTTAAAACTGTGTTCTAACTGCAACAGGGTGTACAAATCATGAATATAGTACAGGGCTCTGCATAAATAGGAAGAGTGGAACAGTTAATTATTTACAGTAATTCAACTCAAATTCTGAAAAATCCAGGGTATATTAAAAGAACTTTCAATGCAAAAGAAGCATACAAACTAAATCAAGAAATATAACATAGATAACAGAGATTAATTACATTTCGAGTCGCACAATTTATGCTTTAAGCAACAGGAACTAAGAAATTTGTCACGAACCACAATGATTATTCATTTATGTCAGTAATTCAACTCAAATTGTGAAACTCGGGTATTAAATAAATGATATGCACACAGACTGAAGTAGTTCAAGCCTTTGGTTCTTTTAATTGTGATGATTATGGCTCACATTTAACAAAAACCCACCAATCAACATGTCAACAAATTAGAATACTTCATAAAGCCAATAAGAAAAAAAAAACATCTTTAGTGCATTGTTTGGCATTCTGGAAAGTATGGTCATTAATGTACATGTACTCAATACTGGTGGGGCTCCTTTGCTTAAGTCCTGCTAATTCGGTGGCTGGAGTGTGACTCAGTTTGTTGGCACTGCTGATGAGAATGGTTCGGTGGTAATGGAAGCAGGGTTTCGTTGACAGTGGCCTTCAGTCATCTGCTATTTTTTGGTACTTTGTTTCTCATTTTCCTCTTGATCATATTACCCAAGATTCGCTCTATGGGGGTTCAGGTGCTTGGTGAATTGCCTGGGCAGTCAAGACACCAACACATGGTCCTTTAACAATTTTTTGGTGCTGTTTGCAGTGTGGGCAGGGGCCAAAGCACTGCTGGACAATGAAAATCAGCATCTTCAAAAAGCTGGTCAGCAGAAGGAGGCATTAAGTGCTCCAAAATTTATTGGTAAACTGGTTCAGTGACGTTGGTTTTAAAAAAAACACAGTGGACCAACACCAGCAGGTGACATGGCAGCCCAATTCATCACTGACTGTGGAAACTTCACACGGGACTTCAAGCAACATGGTTTCTGTGCTTCTCCACTCTTCCTCCAGACTCTAGGACCTTGGTTTCCAAATGAAATACAAAACTTGCTCTCACCTGAAGAGGACTTTGGACCACTGGGCAACAGTCCTGTTCTTCTTCTCCTTAGCTCAGGTAAGATGCCTCTGATGTTGTCTGTGGTTTAGGAGTGGCTAACAAGAGGAATACGACAACTGTAGACAAATTCCTTGATACGTCTGTGTGTGGTTGCTCTTGATGCATTGACCCCAGCCTCAGTCCATTCATTGTGAAGTTCACTCAAATTCTTGATCGATTTTGCTTGACAATCCTCATAAAACTGCGGTTCTCTCAGTTGGTTGTGCAACTTTTTCTTCCACACCTTTTCCTTCCACTCAAATATCTGTTAACATGCTTGGATACAGCACAATGTGAACAGCCAGCTTCTTTGGCAATAAATGTCTGTGGCTTACCCTCCTTGTGAAGAGTGTCAATGATCGTCTTATGGACAACTGTCAGATCAGCAGTCTTACCCATGATTGTGTAGCCTAGTGAAACAAACTGAGACCATTTTGAAGGCTCAGAAAACATTTGCAGGTGTTTTGAGTTGATTAACTAATTGGCATGTCACCATATTCTAATTTGTTGAGATAGTGAATTGGTGGGTTTTTGTTAAATGTGAGCCAAAATCATCACAATTAAAAGAACCAAGACTTAAACTACTTCAGTCTGTGTGCAATAAATTTATTTAATACACAAGTTTCACAATTTGAGTTGAATTACTGAAATAAATGAACTTTTCCATGACATTCTAATTTATTGAGATGCACCTGTGTGTGGTGGGGTATATATTATAATTCTATCTTCAAGGGAAAGGCCTTTGTCAGGTGTTTGAATCTGGTCTTAGGTTGAATCGTGTGTTGAATCGCAGTCAATTGGGACCATGAATATTCCCACTGGACATAAAACCCACACTCAGGCACATTATCTAAGAAATGTACATACAATTCAGCGGAGGTTATATTCCCACCTGACATGCTAAACACACATACAAAGCAGTCCCCGGAGAAAACTTAGAGGATGCATGAATAGCTGTAATTTCATACAGAGGAAATGTGACTGAAATCATACATTGTGTTTCACACTTACAGTACTGCAGGCTGAAACTCAGCACCGCCAGCAGGGCACCCACCACCAGCACCAGCATGAAACGGCTTCGTGCCAGCATTGTCCTGTGATTGGTTCAGACTCCTGTCCATCAGTCATACATGCACAGCCCACTTACGGTCACCTGGGAAATTAAGAGCAACGGAAACTTAATATTGCACACATACGAACAACACAACATGCATGCAACGCTTAACAAATGTTGAGATGTTACAAGGACAGATTGCTCAGCACAAACATTGTAATGAAAACCCCACAGTGCTGGTTTCCCTTTTATAGGCATATTGCAGCAAAAAACATGATACAGTACAGCCAAAGTCTGGTGAAACACAAACTGACAAACCTACACACAGCACCAAGAAGCAACGTGTAATTTATCCCAGAAGCAAAAACTGCTATTAACTCTAAATACAGATAATAGCTGTGCCCTTAAAGGGATAGTTCACCCAAAAATGAAATTTTTGCACGGCATCCGGTGCGTGAGGTGTGTAAGCGCTCTGGCGTAGTTTACGCAAGTGCCGGAAGTGATCTCTCGCACGTATACGTCACTCATTTTTTACACAGTGCACAAACATTGTAGGTACGACGGCTAATCAAAATGGTACTTACTTGCGCTTATCCGGATTGTTCAAACTGACTTAAAACTAAAAGATAAAGATTCTCATTCGGGAGTGGTGACTTTCCACACATTCCCAACTTCTGAGCCTGCTCGCCGGAAGTTATGGTTGATTGCTCTTCGTGGATTAACAAACCATTAAAGTAAAATACGCAGAGCGCGTACACACCTCGCGCATCAGATGCTGTGAGCGCGCTCAAAGACAGTTGGACATAGTGGTGTATTAGAGGTAAAATATGATATAAATACTGTTCGGTGTTGGTGTCTCGCACAAACAGGATCATCGTTTAGTCTGTTGTCTTAGGACCTCCGATGAGTGTGTCGTCACGAGCCGCAGGGTTTAAATTTGGATTTGTCTGTGCATGTTTTTTTTACTCTCATAGATTTTGTTACCATTGCCATGCATTATACGACTGATAGACTGCAACAGCTGGAGTTAAAAATCATCATATGTGTTCTACTGAAGAAACAAAGTCACCTACATCTTGGATGCCCTGGGGGTAAGCAGATAAACATCAAATTTTCATATTAAACTAAATCTGAAGTGCACATACAAACATGCACGGCTGATGAACTGAGCAGATGTTTAAATCTGCCAGAGAGCATTAAACCACATCCTGGACTACACCCTCACTCCTCTGCAACTAAACTCCAAATACTGAGATGAGAACAAATATGCACTGACATTTTCTAAATGTGATATCACACCAATTTTTGTCACCTTTTTTGCTGTTGTTATCGTTTAATTATAACCCCTGTGGTTCTAATGACAGCAGTCTCTTGCAGTGTGACATACCTTATTCCATCTAAAACTAGTACTTTTTGTGTAATTATTATTCATGCTGTTTTATGGCCTCATTTTAAAGGAGAGACGACATGACAGTGATACTGTCAAAATTGGTCACACCGCAGGATTATTGAAATGAACTAGTGAAGACTAAAACAATACAAAAATGCAATTTAAACAATTATTTGAATGCACACTCTTTTATAATTAACATGTTTTATGATTCTGAAATGAAGAGACATTTTGTAAGTTTTATAGAAAACTATAAAACACCCTTGAAGACCCTCATTACAGTGTCTCAAGGTCATCAAGTTCATATATTTAAAAGTTCATTAGTTCATATATTTATATAAAAAGGCATGTTTTGCTCAAATAAAAAGTGATATTTTATTTTTTTTACCCCTCTTTGAGATTATACCACTGAAGAATGATCAGACTCTAACAATAATAAACTGAGAGAGAGTGTTTGTATATACTGTATATGCATGTATGCATGTATGAAACCAACAATAATACAAAGATTACATTTCTAATAACTATATATATTTTTACTGGATTTTACTGAAATGTGTTTCTATATTTTTACTATTTTCTTTACAGGATTTTATTTCTTTATAGGCCATATGGAGATGTTGCAGATGACAGCTCGCATTTAATAACGCATTTTACACAATAAATGTCACTGTCTAAAAGTGTTGAATCTTAAAACTCCTGTTGTTCTGCATATAATGTTCATTTGTCGTGTTTTACGAGTGAAGACGATCAGTTTGCGATCTCAATAGCGCAACTTCGGTGTCTTCGGGAAACCGTGCAAAAGGAACATGAGAAGAATTCGTATGGAAAACGGGAACGCTGCATATGCAATACTGAATGGTTCAGTGAGATCAGAGGCTCAAACACACGTACAGACCCGTCACGGCACGAGAAGAGGGAAACCCGCTTTACCTGACCGAACAGAGCCGAGATATTCCGTTCAGAGGAGTCGATCCGAGCGGTGATCCATCTGCCCGTCAAGAATGATCAGCCAGCCCTGCTGCGAGCCTCTAACAATATAATGAGTGTGTGTGTGTGTGTGTGTGTGTGTGTGTGTCCAGACATTTGTTGCGTTCAATGCTCCATCTGCTGGTCATAAATGGTCAAATACCAAAGTTGTGGTGATACCATGGTATCATATGGTAGCCTACTTGTGTGCATTTGTGTCTGTACAGCCTTAGCCGGCTATGAAAACAGTACAAGTCTATGAGATGTCCTCCTCTCTCAAATAAAGCTCTGCGTGTAGGCCTATGTGTTTGTTGTGCCTTCATGCACTTTGACTTGAAAACTATTAATGATCCACCAGAGGGTTGTGGTTTTGCTTCTGGACACAGATTTTACATCGGACATCAAGTGCCAGAGTATGGATATTAAATGTCTCTTGAATTTGACCACGTGACTACAAATATTGTTGCTGGCAACCCTAAATTTACTTTTTTTGAAGTAGGCTATAGCCTACTAGTAATATGCTGATTTATTTTGCAGGTAGGCCTATGCTCAATTAAATGTCATTTGCATTTAACATTGTTTTTCTTTACTGTCTGCAACCCATTTTATGCCGGTACACTCTGTGCTTGCTTGTATGCACTGATTCTACATTATTTGAACTGATTTCCAGTTCAAGTGCCATCGACTGACCCGTTACAGTAGGCTACTAGATCGCTGTTTGGCAATGCGTTTGTATGTTTTTGGTATTTTGTTGTTCTTGTTGAACTCATTTCAGGGGTTAAGGTGGAGTAATAAAGCAGCTCTGACAAGACAATAGTGCAATATAGTTCAAGTCAGTTCAGCTCAAACTGTAAAATGTCCGTCAGTTATGAAACAAGTTCAGGTTTGTAGGGAATGGTGGAGCAGAAGGGAATGAGGAACTGTGCAACAGAGAGATTGGTTATTTGGATAAACAAGTTTAGAGAACCACACCAATAATTAACCATTCTTCCTTTACCAAAAAAATAAAATAAATTAAAAATGAGCGGTTTCCACCCTCTCACACTTGCATACACACACATTTTACTGTCTATGGTTTGCAAGTTAATGCATGTTTGCCGCACTGACTCATGTGACTTAATTAAAGTTGCACATAAAGCCACAACCTGAATGAACAGAAGAGATAATCACTTTAAATATAGATCTACCTGTTTACATAGAACACTCACAGTTCAAAGAGACTCTGTCTTCTAAAACGCCCTATTACTGACAGATGTGATAGAGATAAGCCGTGTCTTCATCTCTCTTGAAAACACTGAAACAGAAACTGCAAATGTCTCTGTTAATTACAGCTGATTATTGTGGTTGAATGTTTGAAGCTGGTTAATTGCATTTTGCAAATCTGATAATTGTTAGATTGTATACTTTTGTAATAATTTGATTAGGAACAGTTTTACAAGTTTTGTGTTTTTGCTCAGGTTGAAGACATGTGCAAAGACTTTACTGATCATGTTAATAAAATAATGATCTCCAACGTCCAGGTAATTCCCAATAGTCCCAAAATAGTCCCAATAATTCTGCTTTATATGCCTTTATACTATACAGATAATAATATTTTTGTATTATATATATTACTATTTTTTTAATTTAAAGAAAATCCATGAAATCCATTTTGGTAACTTTTTTTCCCCCCCCCCCCCCCCCAGTAAAGCTGTGCAGGAAAGAGTTGTTTTGGAACATCTAGTGTAATAAAAAGAGTGTGTTTTGCGCACAAAGTTTTGTTTGCTGTCAAAGTACAGCTTAAGTTTCGTGGAACATCATTTTTCTCCTCCATTTCACAGATGCCAAAAGAAACAAAAGGTCTAAAATATCCTGCATGCCAAATAAGCCTTTATTAGAAATAAAAAATCTAAATAATAAATAAATACTCTAACTGTATCTACAAAAAGAGGACCTGAAAAGCTACAGCGGCACCAGGGGAAAAAATAATAAAATCTAAATACTAATTAGTAAAAAAAAGTATTAGAAAAAAGAAAAATAAACACTGTCTGGGACCAAAGAGTGCAGAGGTTAGTTATAAGAAGTTGGGAATAAAAAAGATTATTGGTGTAAGTTTTACAAGAAAATACGATTTCAAATTTTCATGTTTAATTCAATGCGTTTCTTTGTAAAATTGAGAAAGGATTAGTTATTTAGTCATTTAGCAGACGCTTTTATCCAAAGTGACTTACAAATTTTTAAAATTGATTAGCAATTTCTGAGGGAGAATTATTTCAAAGTACTTTTTCGGTGTACTAGGCACAGAATATATAGTTTAGTTATTTCTGGCAAAGTTTGTCATTTTTTATTTTAGTTTGATCATATATGTAACCCTCGAGTAATTAGTATGTGAAAGAGCACAGATCACGTGAAAGGCGCTTGATAGAGGCGGGCTCTGGTGACGTCAACTGAAAGTCGACCAATAGACGCTTTTGTTTTGCGCTCTCTGATTGGTCCATCGCCGGAGTGAACCGTGAGCGCGTCGCGGAATGTGAGTGGGAGGGTGAACACGAAGAAGGTGAGCTGCGTGCGGGGCAAACGTGCTCGTTTTGAACCCCCTGCTCTGACCTGCCAAATGGATTTTGACCCAGATCAGTGATATGCAGTCACATTTTCACCGCAGACCCACTTTCAGACCAACTATTGAAGAAGCGACGCACGTGGATCGATCAGAGGGGGTGAGGGTTTGTTGGAGGCGAAGCCGCGCAGAAATGCTTTGAGGTTGCCTAAAGTGGCTGGTGGTGACCCGCATGAGCGCCACACGGACACTGCTGCCCAGTCCGGTGCATCCCGGAGAGAATGAGCCGAGATGAGCCAGAGAGACACACTGGTGCATCTGTTTGCTGGAGGGTGAGACAGCTTTACTCTTCAAGATTACAGAAACAAACTAACTTACATATCGTTTAATACTTAAAACAGCTAGAGTCTAGAACTACTACTATCAATAATAGTAATAATAGTTCATTTTATTTGTTATAAATATTTTTTTTAACCGTTTCCTTTTTATAATATATAATATAATATATATATATTATATATACAACACACACACATATACCACACACCACACACACACACACACCACCCACAACACACACACACAACATACACACCACACACACACACACACACACACACACACACACACACACACACACACAACACACACACACATACATACATACATACATACATAATAAAACATACCACACCCCCACATTCACCACACACACACACAACACAAACAAATACATACCACACACACACACACACACCCTTACAACATAATACATAATACATACATACATACATACTACACCACCCACACACACACACACACACTGCCGTTCACAGCTTGGGATCGGAAGATTTTTTTTTAAAGAAGCCTCTTTGCTCATCAAGGCGATTTATTTGCTCAAAAAATACAGAAAAACATTAATATTGTGAAATATTATTCCAATTTTAAAATAATTGTTTTCTGTTTTAATATATTTTCAAATTTAATTTATTCTTGTGATGTAAAGCTTAATTTTCAGCATCATTACTGTAGTCTTCAGTGTGACATGATCCTTTAGAAGTCATTTTAATATGCTGATTTATTAACAATGTTGGAAACAGTTTTGTTGCTTAATATTTGGGGTTGGAACCTGTGATACTTTTTAAGGATTATTTGGTGATTAAAAATAGAAATCTGTTAAACATATATACTAACGTTCCGTTTTGGGGTCATTAATTTATTTACATTTTTTTATTTTTAAAGAAATTAGGCTTTATTCAGCAAGGATGTGTAAATTAATAAAAGTGCTATAAACACTTAAAGGATAGAAAGAGTTATATTTTTGAGGTAAATGCTGGTCTTTTTTATGTTATTAAGCAGAACTGTTTCCAGCATGTAATAATCAGCATATTAGGAAATGATTTCTGAAGATATGTGACACTGAAGATGGAGGAATTGATGCTGAAATACAGCTTGATCACAGGAATCGCCGTTAAATTAGCTCTTAATTGCTCTTAAAACACAATAAAAATATTACTGATCCCAAACTTTATAAATATATTATATACAGATAATATAAAGGATATATGTTAAAATAAGGGAATATTAGCAATTTTGTTATGACCATATTTTCAGTTTATTTGGCATCTGTGTTTTTATTTATTTATTTAAATGAAAAAAAAAAGAAACCTGTACCCCATGCTATTGCCGTTACCATCACACCAACCATTTTAGAGAACAATTGAGTTTTTGTTTGGTTATGATGGACATGAGAAGCGTCAGCTGATCCGGCAGGGTGACCGATGGAGAGTTTGAAGCTCAATTCCGCTTTTAGTTTTCTTAGGGAGGGTAGCTTTATTAATGTCATACAAAAATTCTGACTTGCATTCAGAGACAATATATTCCTATTTATTCATATAAGATCGACGTTAATTAGGTGCTAATTAACTTGTTGGGTTTACCAAGTCAAAAATGTTTCTCCAAACACTGAAAATATCATTACCATAACACACAATACACCAAAGTCTACTCGAAACTCGATCAAAGCTGTGATGATGAGATCTTTTTTTAGTGCACGTGATGATGAGTATATGTTTGATGCAGTATAGTCTACATTGATAATGTTTATATATATATATATATATTATACTGTACATACATAAAGGAGGTCTGATTGCTCCACTCATCCAATAAGTTTGCGTTTCCCAGGAAGAATAAATCAGATGTAACACAGGAACTGACAGCTGTTATAGAGTCATTTAGGGCTGATAATGACTCTTGACGACACAATCTTCACTCAATGAATCACTGATATATAGACATTCAGCTTGATTCTGAAACAGACAGAAAATCAACAAGCACAGACGAACCTAAATATAAAGAACGCATTGTGGTTTGCAGTATGACGTTGCATAATTTAGCACTGCCGTCCCAAGAGACCTTGAATCCAGACACACTGATGTTTATATTACAGTGTATGTAGAGAGAGAAACCTCGGGATATTTGTGCTCTTATTCTTTAAAAAATATTTCTAGATGTAAAAATAAAATGGAAGGTTTAAATCTTTATTCTTTAGTAATACTGTAATAGCAAGAATGTGTTTTTATAAGTGACAGTCATAGTTTTCTGGAATGATCTGTTACGGTAGTGTGTTTTCCTGAAGTGGCATGAGGGAATCAGCATGCCTGGCATTGATATTCAGTACTCATAGTGATTGTAGCCTGTGCTCTAAATATCTGTCCTCTGATAAACCAGCGCAGTTTAAAATAGAACTATTGACTGGCACTCTCTTGAACTCTCTGTCTACATGATATCCCATCTTTATGTCCCATATTAGTAACTGCACAGTATTGCATTCCATTTTTATCTTAGTGTTTTCTTATATGAAAATAACAATCAAAAGTACCATGGTATTGCTATATGGTACTTTTTTTTTACATGCAGTAAATTACACCTTTTTTTGATTTATTGTCCTTGTCTAATAAGCTGTTCCTCAACAACATTTCTGTAGCTTTAGATTTGTATCACATGTATCACACCTCACATTTCAGATGCCGTTTTTCCATTGGAAGACACTGATATCAGGTTGTTTTTGGCAGGTGAGGGGTGGTTTGGGTTACTGTGTTTGCTGATCCACATCTCGCGGCACGGGTGCAAGTGTTGGAGCCGATTAACGGCAACTCACCTTTCACATTAGAGTTGAAATTCTATCATCTGTGTTGTGATGCTCGACTGAAGTCTCGTGGCTTTCAGATAAGAAGTCATGGGATGAATGCCCTACATTGTGAGGTCAAACTTTTGACCGCTATTGACAGAATTTGACCATATTTTCAACATAATTTCTTTTAATCAATTTCACTGTCTCTGCCTTTTCTCTGTTTCTCTCAGATGTGGAGGCACGGTGGGTGCGATCCTGACCTGTCCGTTAGAGGTGGTGAAGACGAGGCTTCAGTCTTCCTCAATAACGCTCTGCATCTCTGAGGTGCATCTGAGCACAGTTAATGGAGCCAGTGTGGCACGTGTGGCCCCTCCGGGGCCCCTTCACTGCCTCAGGTACGTTTAAACAAGTTAGACCTCTTTACATTTTGTGCAGTGCATGCATACACATTGCCTTCTTTTATCCTGTAAGTACACTAACAAAAAAGTACCATGCTATTTCCATGTTTTTTGGACATTAAACATGGTAAAATCATGATATTCTTTGAATTACAATGAAGTACCATACTGTGGTACAATACTGAGGTACATAAATATATGATTAAATTAATATATTTATATAATAATTATATGTTATACATCAATTCTATATTATATATATTTATTTTTAGGTATATGTAAACTCTATATTTATGATTTTAATATAGACAAGAATATTTACTCATCTAATTTAACATGTTGGCTTTAGTTCTGGATACAGGCAACACCCTGTACTGGAACAGTGCGAATGTTACATATGCGTTGTGAGAACGTTGAGTCTGCGTTGCATTGGCTCAGTGTTTCGTAAACATTTGTCTTGGTTTGTGGCCTAAAAACCAAGTGTACATCTTCCCTGCCAGAGGAAAAGCCCCCTGTCTTTGACTCTTCCAAAAATGTGGTCATATTTCTGTAGTACACCACCAAATGTGACTAAATAAAGTCAGGAGACGAGACAAAATAAGGAACGTTGGTTTGCAACATAAGAATTTTGAGAATTCCAGTTGGTTCTGCATATATAATATATAAATATATACATTACCAAAGCAGAAGTTCAGTGTTAAAGGGATAGTTCACCCAAAAATTAAAATGTGATGTTTATCTGCTTACCCCCGGGGCATCCAAGATGTAGGTGACTTTGTTTCTTCAGCAGAACACATTGATGATTTTTAACTTTAACCGTTGCAGTCTATCAGTCGTCTAATGCATGGCATTGGTAACAAAATCTATGAGAGTAAAAAAAACATGCACAGACAAATCCAAAAACCCTGCGGCTCGTGATGACACATTAATGTCCTAAGACACAAAACGATCGGTTTGTTCCAGAAACCGAACAGTATTTATATCATATTTTACCTCTGATACACCACTATGTCCAACTGCTTTGAGCGCGCGCACGGCATCCGGTGCGTGAGGTGTGTATGCGCTCTGGCGTAGTTTGCGCAAGTAATCTCTCGCGCGTATACGTCACTCATTGTTTACACAGTGCACAAACATTGTAGGTACGACGGCTAATCAAAATGGTACTTAATTGCACTTATCCGGATTGTTCAAACCGACTTAAAACTAAAAGATTACGTTCTCTCACTTCCCACGTATTCCCAACTTCTGAGCCTGCTCGCCTGAAGTTATGGTTGATTGCTCTTCGGCTGGATATCAACACGCCCAATAACGTAAACTACGCCAGAGCGCGGAACACTCACGCACGGATGCCTGTCGCGCGCGCTCAAAGGACGTTGGACCAGATGGGTATTAGAGGATAAAATATGAAATGAAATACTGTCGTTTTCCGCACAAACCGATCGTTTCGTGTTATCGACATCAATGTGTCGTCACGAGCCGCAGGGTTAATTTGGATTTGTCTGTGCATGTTTTTTTTACTCTCATAGATTTTGTTACCATTGCCATGCATTATACGACTGATAGACTGCAACAGCTGGAGTTAAAAATCATCATATGTGTTCTACTGAAGAAACAAAGTCACCTACATCTTGGATGCCCTGGGGGTTAGTAAATTAACATCAAATTTTCATTTTTGGGTGAACTATCCCTTTAATACAGCGCATACTGCATAAAGTCTATAATGCCCTCTCTTTGCCTCTTTCTTTCTGTTTTCTTTATAAAGAGACTGTTCACAGTGGTTTCCACTCCCCCTTACCCAACCAATCACTGCCCTCACAATAAAACACGGCGTCCTGGTGCTTGGCTCTTGGTTGATGTGTGTGTGTGTGTCTGAATCACTGGCTCTCAAAACGGGCCCCTCGTCCTCATAGTTTAACTTGGGTTATACATCACAGAAAGGTACCAAAATACTAAACACAAAGACATTTAGATCGACTTTGGTCTCGTTTATTAATTTAATACGGTTAGTAAATGACTCTGACATCATATACACTCCTTCACGGTTTATGGCTTGTTACACAACCCGTCCATGTTGGCATCTGTCTATTTTGGCTTTTTGACACCTGAAATTGCATCTTAGTATTGTAGACTTTGATTGGACGCATGTACTTTGACGTCAACAACAAAAGCTATGGGAAGTGTTTTTGCCTCCTTTTTAAAAGTTGATAAGTTTAATAACAATTATGCCAAATTACACCCAATTTACATGGGTAGTTGCTTTTTATTATTTCCATCTAGCATTGTTTTCTTGCCTGATGTCCATGACCTTATGTGGCCCATTTTTCTGTCGGAACCTGCCAGTTGCGAACCACTGGGGTTTAAAGAATAAATGGAGTATTAAGATTGTATTTAATGAAGTCCAAGATGGAATATAAAAAACATCATTCATTTGATTTAATCTTTCTTTAGCTTCTCTCTATGACTTTCTTTTATACTGTATGTGTGTGACGCCAATAAGCTCTCACACCTAACACAAGAGAAATGTTTTCCGTTTGTCTTTGAGGTATTTCTTTGTTTGAACACATTCTTCAGAGGTGTGTCTTATTGGCTGATCGAAAGATTAAAAAATATTTTGGTGATTCTCACAAAGAAATGTCATTTATGTCTCACAAAATCGGCTCATTTATATAGCAAAATATTGTTCCAAAAAAAGAATATATAAATGCTTTCATAATCAAATTGTGGCCTGCTTATAGGGCCGCTAAGTTTTATTTGGTGTCATTTTCATGACAATTAAGCCCCCATTTTATCAATAAATATAGTTCAACAAGCAATATTATTATTATTTTTTGCATAAGAATTTGGTTAAATACCAATTTGCTTGAATTGCTTAATTGTTATGAATATGAATTCACAATGAAAAAATCTTAAATGTCCTTACATTAGAATTCATTTTCATGCTGAATAAAATTTTGGAGTGAAATATAAGACATATCCCCCAAATATTTCCCAGGTACAACATTACATGTTTTACCAACTCCAGACTGTGTTTATAATGTTCACAAAGCCATTCAGAACAAAAGTGTCATTTTGGTACGTTTGCCATGCACTTCTGTTGATATGTTTCTCTCTCTGTCTTTCTCAGATTAATTCTTGAGAAGGAAGGCCCTCGTTCTTTATTTCGGGGCCTGGGGCCCAATCTTATTGGAGTGGCTCCTTCACGGTGAGTGTTTGTCCATTCATACAGTTAAACAGGCAGATCAAAACACCTTTATCTCAGAAAGCATTTACAGTAAGAGCGTGTAGTCCTGAGCTGTGTGTGCTGAAGTGATGTGAGTCTGACTGCAGTGTGACTGATGCAATCCCTGCTCAACCATTAAAGCTGCAAATTTACAGAGCTTGGAAAAAACAGCATTCAGTTTAGGGTTATTTTACAGGTCAGACATCAGCCATGCAGGGTGCAAATTTGGGGTAATCTGAGCCCACAATTAAAAAGATAGTTCGCCCAAAAAGGAAAATTCTGTCATTATTTAATGACCTACATGTTGTTCAAATCCTGTATGACTTACTCTCAACTTTAGAACTGAATAGATATTTTGAGAAATGACTCAAATGACATTGTTTTTTGACTGTCCAAAACAATGAAATACTTCCTAAATATTTTGTGTGCCACAGTTTTGGGTGAACTGTCCCTTTAAGACTTGAAAAGTACATATAGAGTTTTAGTTCCATCAGTCCATTGGTTAAGAGCTTCAGGATACTACATGTGCAAACATTTGCGGTTACATGCGAGGGTTTGTGAGGAACATGCTGTCCTTGTGAGCTGCCTACGTAGGCATCATAGTCACCCAATGGGCGTTTCAGAAGGCGGGGAGCAAAATTATGTTGTATTTGGCAGCTTTGCGTTTATTATTTGGAAAAATCTAGCTTAGCTTTGGTATATGTGTTTGGAACATGGTAGATGGTTTCTAGTTGGTCTGAGCTGGAAATGAGCTGGTCTTTGATTAGTTGACGAGCCAGCTTGTTCAAAAACCCACCTTAAACTAGTATGAGGTTGGTTTGTTGCAGATAATGTCCATCTTGGTCTTCATGTCCAGCTCCCCTTTCTGAACCAAGATTTAAGCTAAGATTTACTAGTTGTGTTTAGAACATGGTAGATGGTTTCTGGCTGGTCTTAGCTGGAAACTAGCTGGTCACCAACCAGCTTGTTTCAAAACCCACCTTGAACTAGTATGTTAGTTTGTTGCAGATAATGACCTACATGGACCAGCTAATGACCAGTTTTCCTGCTGCAAAGAACATATTAAACCAGCCTAAATGGTTTGCTCTGTTTAGTAAGTCTTCCAGTCTCGCCGATATGATGTTAATCAGATCATTTCTGTATTTTATTGGGGGGGAAAAAAATCAAGGCTATGAAAACCAAATATAAATTTATGAATGTGAACAATTCTGTAAAAATGATGGCAGAATTGCATTTATTCTCTTGAAAGATCATTATCTTTGTTAGTTGTGTTTGGAACTTGGTAGATAGTTTTTAGCTGGTCTAAGATAGAAATTAGCTGGTCACCTCCAACCAGCTTGTTTCAAAACCCACCTTAAACTAGTATGAGGTTAGTTTGTTGCAGATAATAAATGACTTGGACCAGCTAATGACCAATTTTCCTCCTGAAAATAACATTTTAAGCCAGCCTAATTGGTGATTTGCTTGTCTTGGCTGGTTTAAAAAGTCTCCAAACTTGGCCAAGATGATGTAATCAGATTGTTTAGTAAGTCTCCAAGCTTGGCCAAGGTGGTGTTCAGCTGGTTTATCTGGTTGGCATCCTGGTCTCCCACACTGACCAAAGTGGCCAAAACCAGCCTGACTAGTCTGTTGTAGATCAGTAGGGTGTAATAGCGTTGTGTGTTACTCATGTGTCCTGCTGTGTTTTCAGGGCCATCTACTTCGCCGCCTATTCCAGCTCAAAGGAGAGACTGAACTGTGTGTTTGAGCCAGACTCCACGCAGGTGCACATGACGTCTGCTGGGATTGCAGGTAACTTTGCAAAATGCAACTTAGCATGCAATCCAACTACATCCTGTTTCCTCGGTTTTGATGGGATCATAAAATATAAACCGTTTACTGCTTAATTGCATGTGTCGATTTGTCCAGCCGATTGGAATTGCAACTTTTTCCTTTTGTTCCATTCTGTATCTCTGAGTAACAGGCTAATAAATATCACCGCACTCAATAAAGATCTGGCACACGGCCAGAAGAGAATGTATGTGTGTGCGTGTGTGGGTCTACTGTCACCTGGACTTTTGCCAAGGAGGATTTAGATTAACGCTCGTACTATGCTAGAGTTTTGTTACACCTTTAAGCTGCTTTTTCATTGTTTATGAAGATGATAGACAAAGTCATTCAACTTCAGAAGAAAATCATGTGAGGAGTGCAGTATTGGTTGAAAACTAGGGCTGTAACTCTGAGCTGCAATGTTTTCCTCCAAACAATGTGCAAATTCAGCGCTATAAGAAAAACACAAAAATTATATATATATATATATAGCCTCTGCTCACACTGTGGCAAAGATGGGAAACCAAAACAACGTTTAGTCCAGTGTAAAGCAGCAGGACACTTTGAATCAAAGTTGTGAATGGACACCAACGTGAAAAACACGAACAGCAAATGCAAATAAATATGGTTAATTTTAAACCTAAATGTAATGTCAAACAACAACTATTTTATCAAAATGAATTTGGATGATTTTACTAGAAAATGATTGCACTGCCTGCTGTTGTTTAATAGTTACATGCTTGCTCTCAGGACGGCCCTTTATGTAAAACCGAAATATTCAAAAGTGTTTAAAAGTTTGAGGTTGCTAAGATTTATTAGTGTTTTTGAAAGAAGTCTCTTCTGTCCATCAAGACTGCATTTATGTGATCAAAAATACAGTAAAAAACAGTGATATTTTCAAATGATTACGATTTAAAATGTTTTCTATTTGAATATATTTTAAAATCACATGATCTTTCAAATCATTCTAATATGCTGCTCAAGGAATATTTCTTACTAATATCAGTGTCGAAAACATATGCTTCATATTTTTGTGGAAACCATGATATCTTTTTTCATGATTCATGGATGAATAAAAAGTTCAAAAGAACAGCATTTATTTGAAATGGAAATCTTTTGTAACAATGCAAAGGTCTTTACTGTCAATTTAATGCATCCTTTTCATTTTTCAAAAAAAAAAAATCTTACCGACCTCAAACTTTTGAATAGTAGTGTGTTATAAAAAAGTTAGTGTATGAAAATAGCTAATTTTGCTAAATATCTGTAAGTGTCATATCATTTCTCTTTAGTAAATTTGAATCTTAATCTTTCCTCTTCTACTTCAATCAGGGTTCACGGCTATAACAGCAACCAATCCAATTTGGTTAATTAAGACACGTCTACAATTGGACGCCAGGTAAATGCAAACAGATATGTGGCATTATACAAGTAGATTATAATTTTAACATGACCTAGTGCTTATTATTCATAATTCCAGACTAAGTGTTGTATTTGACTCTGCACAGGAAACGCGGGGAGCGTCGCATGAATGCGTTTGAGTGTGTGCGGCGCGTGTATCAGACGGATGGTCTACGCGGGTTTTACCGCGGCATGTCTGCTTCTTATGCGGGCATCTCGGAGACTGTGATTCACTTTGTGATCTATGAAAGCATAAAACGACGTCTTTTAGAGGCCAAAGCAGCAACGCACATGGATGGGGCCGAGGACACAGCCAAGGACGCGTCGGACTTCGTGGGCATGATGCTGGCAGCCGCCACTTCCAAGACCTGCGCCACATCTATAGCCTATCCACACGGTGAGCATGTGCATTTACCATCAGAGCATCTAGAAGTCAACATAAAACATCATTCACAACCTATTTTACTGCCATAATATTTACATACACTACGGTTCAAAAGATTTGAATACTTTTATTCAGCAAGGATGCATTAAAGGTCCCATGACATGCTGCTTTTTAGATGCTTTTTATAGGCCTAAGTGGTCCATAGTACTGTATCTGAAGTCTCTTTCCCGAAATTCAGCCTTGGTGCAGAATTTCAGCCACTACGAGCCAGTCCCACAATGAGCTTTCCTTAGGACGTGCCATTTCTGTGTCTGTAGCTTTAAATGCTAATGAGGAGGAGAGAGGCGGGGCAACTGCCATGCTTCGCTCGTTTGCAAGCCATGATGTCTCGAGGAAAAAAAAATATTGCGCTCGTCTCGCACGTTAGTAGCTAATTTTCTCATGGGCGGGCCAAATTCTCTGGGCGGGCAAAGCAGAGAAAGGGGAGGTAACCTGTCCCCGTATGACGACATAAAGGGAAGATTCCAGAATGGGCCATTTGAGCTTTCATTTTCTCAAAGGCGAAGCAGGATACCCAGGGCTCGGTTTACACCTATCGCCATTTCTAGCCACTGGGGGACCATAGGCAGGCTAGGGGAACTCATATTAATGTTAAAAAACCTCATAAAGTGACATTTTCATGCCATGGGACCTTTAAAGGGATAGTTCACCCAAAAATCATGTGGTTCCAAACCCGTAAGACCTATACCCATATGATGCTTTTTTAAAGATCATTATTTTGTGTATTTGGTGTAACAGAATATGCCTCTCTGAAAGCGCAGTCTGATCTGATTGGCCAGCTGACACAGTGCATTGTGATTGGCCGAACACCGCAAGCACTCGTCGGAAATGTAACGCCCCTTACCATAATCGCGAGCTTCATCTTTCAAAATAAATGTAAAGACAGTAAATAATGTCATTAGTTTTACCATCAGTTCAAGCCCGAAAGGGGAACAGAGTCGCGTGACAGACACAGTGATGAAGCTGGTATGTGTTTGCAGTACACAAGCCACGGTTAAGACAGCTGACTAATGTGACCCTGTCTCTCTCTCTCTCTCTCTCTCTCTCTCTCTCTCTCTCTCTCACACACACGCCCACACACACACACACACAATGTGCAAAACTCCGCATTTGAACAGTAAATAGCAAATACTTAAACTTATAACAAAAGAGTAGCTGATTCGGAAGCGCCAGATTGTCATAGCAAAGTCAGAATGACCTCCTCTCCTAGGTTCACGAAACGGTCGTCCATAAAATGCATTGCTGTTCTGTTGTAAGTAATCTTAAAGATTTCTAAATGCATCTACTTTCGGAAGGCCAAATAAAGTGCTTTTGCTTTCACCTAGAAACACACAGCGTCTCCCTGACATGCTGCTTCAACACAACTGCTGTTCCTGAAACCACACCTTCATTCTTTGCATGCATTTGGGCGGCATTATGCTAATATTTCACATAGTGAGGTAGATCATGGGGGGTGTTTAGACCGAGCCGTTTTTAGGGGGGCGTGCAGAGTCTTAACTTTGATAAAGAATATCTCTGTGGTTTTGAGACTTCAGTCTTTGCAACTTCAGGGATCTTATCTATGCACAATCAGCTTGTAACACTCCAAAGAGAAAGGAAAACTTGAAATCGCATCATATGACCCCTTTAAGGTATTTTTGATGAATTCTGAGAGCTCTATGACCTGCTATAGACAGCAAGGGTAATACCAGTCAAGGGCCAGGAAACATTGCAGGAGGATCGGTACAATAGTCAATTTGACATCAGTGGTTCAACCGTAATTTACGAAGCTACAAGAATACTTTTGAGTGCCAAAAGAAAAAAAAAAGACGACTTTATTCAACAATTCGTCTCCTAGCGCCATTTTGGAGAGTATCCAATGAACGTAACACTGCGTATACTCGTGTGTCAGCTGTGCAACGCGGATACGTTGTTTACGTAATTTATGCTTTGATTTGAACGAAAACACCGTATCCACGTGACGCAGCTGACACAAAACAGTATACGCAGTTTACGTTCAGTGGATACTCTCCAAAATGGCGCAAGGGTGGAAACGAATTGTTTTTTTTCCTTTTGCGCTCAAAGTATTCGGTAGCAGCGTAACTTCAGTTTGATCAATTTCACAGAACGCAAGTTTTGCTTCTCAAGTAACTATATCTTGATTTAAGAATCTTAAGACGTGTGAACTAGAAAATAAGGCAAAAATACTGAGGAAGAATACTTTTTAAATTTGTATTTATTTATTTATTTTCTGCAGTGTGATCAGAAGGTAGTAAAAGTGATGGCAATATTCTATTGATTGGGAACAGTTCTTTTAAATTGCAATAACATTTTATTTTCAATGACATTTGTAATGAAATAAATGCAGCCTTGGTGAGCATAAGAGACTTCTTTTAAAAAAAACATAAAAAAATCTTTCTAACCTTAAATGTTTGAATGGTATATAAAAAGTAAAAAGGGAGACAAACGGTATCATTTTGGGTTTCAAGTTTACTATTAATAGATTGTAACCAATTCTGAGCATATTTGTTTTTCTGTTTGGTTCTGCAGAGGTTATCCGCACACGGCTAAGGGAAGAAGGTACCAAGTACCGCTCGTTCTTCCAGAGTCTCAGCATGGTGATTAGAGAGGAAAGCTATCGAGCTCTTTACCGAGGACTCACCACACATCTGGTCAGACAGATCCCCAATACAGCCATCATGATGTGCACCTACGAGTTCGTCGTCTACCTGATGGATGGCTAAACTTTGACCTGAGGTGCCTCCGTATTCATGGACGAAGGGTTCTGTAGTTTCATTCACAATTTGGGAGTGTCTTCTGAGAGGAAGGTGTTAGGAGAAAAAGGAAAATGACTAAAAAGGTTGTGTCTAGAAAGCAATGTTCTCGTTTCTTGGTTTTCCTTAACTTTCTGTCTTTTAATGTTGCTTAAAATGATGCTGCTTCTAAAAAGCCTTGACAGTCAGTTCAGCTTTAGCCTCCTCAGAGTTCGTTTTTACATCTCAAACAGCACTTCACGTCAGATAGATCTTGTATGTGGATTCAGCAGGTTATTTCTGTCAGAGAAGCTGTTCTTATGTTGGCAGGTGTTTGAGGGGTTTGTCGGCATCATTGCGATGCTATGATGGCGATCAAAGCTTCACTGGATTTTCTCGAGATTTGAGCTGGAAAGGATTTGGAGAGGATCCAATCTGAGGCTCGCTTCCTGTCTGGGAACAGCCAATCAGGTTGCACTTACAACCATGCAATGCAAAAGCAAAAAGATCTGATGCATATAACTGACACTGTGTGCACACATGTATGCAAAAACAGATGTCTAAGAGTGTGTTTAGTTGTTTTAACACTGTACAGGTGATTGTGTGCTAGTCTCAGAGTGTCATATTTGTCTGTTTATTCCCGTTATTGTGTGTTTGTAGCCCCTATTTAACCTTAACACATGAATGTAACAATCATTGCAGCCAAAATAGGTTGTTGGCACAAAAAAACTTTAATAAATATATGTACTCAGCAGCAGAATTATTAATGAAAGAAGGTAATGAATAATGATAAAGAAATAATCATTTGAAATTTTTAAAAAGAAAGAAAAGCAAGTATTATGCAAGCAAGCCATTGCACTGCAACACAAAATAAAAATTTTTTGTCGCCATGTTGTTGACCCCATCCCAAAAACACACAAAAAAAAAAAATCAAAGGCCGCTGTGCTAAATGCCATAGAAAAGAGTCTCTGCAAAAGAAAACAGCATTTTTGTCGTTTTGCAGTAAAAATACCAAGAAATCCTTTGAATAAGATCAGTTTGATTGAGAAGCAAAATTGCATTAGATATTAAGACATTTTTAGACAGTATATCATGAATTAAACTATTTTTAACATTAAGTAATTTTAATGATTACAATGTATTAATACTTCATCATTATAACTTAAAGCATAAATCTGTTTTGTTAGATTTATACTTGACTCATTGGCAAATTTCTTTTTATTTTGTTAAGAAAAAATTGCAGTGTATATTTACTGAGAATGTCTTTATATCTATCTGTATTTATATTCTAATCATATTTATATTTTTGTTTCTCAATTTCAAGTAAATTAATCTTGTTATAAGAATGTTTTAGTTTTTTTTTCAGGAAAACAAGACCGAAATAAAGATTTTTTTTTTGCATTGCAGACAGAAAAACATCAAATATTGTCAAAATGCATGTTTTGCTTTATGATGCAGTTTTGTATCTCGTTCTCTCACTCTTTTATGCCTTCATGGTATGTCACAAGTCCAGTGTTTTGTTTAGTTTTTTTCTTTCAGTGTTTGGTTTTGTTTACAGTCAGTTTGGTGTGACCTGCTCTGTTGTCACTGTTCATTATGACATTGATATTCAGCAGATGGAAAATAAATGCATCTGAGAAAACAAAGAAGGACATGTATATTTTGGGTTTTGTCTTAGAGATATGACTCTCACTGAACAAAAGTTCGACATTTCTGAATTGTGTGTTTTTACTGTGTTGTTAGACACGGCCTCCTTTACACTGCTGTTCTTCTTTGCTTTATTTTTACTTTCTCACATGCACTGAGGAATTTTGTTTGACATATGGAAAATCAGGAAATGTGTGTGTGAATTCCAGTGACACAAAACTTACTTTAAACTCGTTACACGAGTGGTTCAGCATTCACAGGTCCAAACTGCTGTAGTTTGGGTCAGATCTGCACGCGAGGAAACAACTTGTTTAATTGTCCAAGCAGGTAAGAAATTCATTAAATATGGAGCTAATTGTTTTAGATTTGCCTGTGTTGAAAAAAGTCCTAATCAGTTAACAGACGTGCTTATCAGTTCCTTTAGGCAACAAAGCTTTTAGAGATTTTTATACTTTTATTTAAATAACTACACAAAAGGTCAGGACATTTTTTACACTGACAAAAAAGTCGGTGTAAAAAAAATCACATATAAATTGCTAGTAAAAATAATCCGCAGGTAATTATTACAAATGATCAGCAAGTAACATTGAGTTCAAGAGTTAGTTTTTCTCAAGTTTTGCTCAGATATATAGGCTGACATCAAAATAGACATTCAGTCAGCTTAGGTACCATATTCAATTTAATAACCATGAAAACGAGGAAGTGAGGTATAGGCTTACAATGGCACGCACCGTATTAATTTTCAAGACTGGCACCTGTCAAGACTTTTATGGAGTTTTTGTCTACAGAAACTGTCAGAAAGTGTTTTTCAGAAATAGTTTCAGCTGAAATAGAGAATGTTTGAACAACAGTCCAATCCACTGAACGCACTGTAGCCTACTTCAGTCCCTCACAGCCTTCATTCCTGTCAAAAAAAGTTACATTTGGCGCTACCCGGACTATAAGGCCTATGGAAGCCCGTTTCTGCCACTGAATAAAAATAAAAAAGGTAATTGCGACTTTTTATCTCACAATTCTGACCGGTTTTTCACCCTCATAATTGCGAGAAAAAAGACAGAATTGCGAGTTTTTATCACGCAACTGTGTTTATATCAGGCAATTATGAGAAAAAATCCTCAGAATTGTGAGTTTATATCTCGCAATTCTGACTTTATAACTCGCAATTGCGATTTTATATCTCACAATTATGTGAAAGAAAAGTCGCAACAACCTTTTAAAAAAAATCTTTATTAGTGGCGGAAATGGGCTTTCCATATAAGGCTGATGCTACACGAGGCAACTTTTGAGCAATGTTGCTGGTTAACGAGCAACCAGGTGAGACAGGGGCCCACGGATATAGAGTATCCAGATACACATTTGTTACCCATTCCCTGTTGAAAAAAACAGCATATGCTGGTTAGGTATGTTTTGATGCTGGTTTAAGCTGGTCCTTTGCTGGTTTATGCTGGTCCTTTGCTGGTTTAAGATGGTCCTTTTGCTGATTTATGCTGGTCCTTGCTGGTTTATGCTGGTCCTTTTGCTGTTTTTTGCTGGTCCTTTTGCTGGTTTAAGCTGTCCTTTGCTGGTTTATGCTGGTCCTTTGCTGGTTTATGCTGGTCCTTTGCTGGTTTAACTGGTCCTTTGCTGGTTTTTGCTGGTCCTTCTGCTGGTTTATGCTGGTCATGTGCTGATTTATGCTGGTCCTTTGCTGGTTTAAGCTGGTCCTTTGCTGGTTTATGCTGGTCCTTTGCTGGTTTAAGCTGGTCCTTTGCTGGTTTATGCTGGTCCTTTGCTGGTTTAAGCTGGTCCGTTGCGGGTTTATGCTGGTCCTTTGCTGGTTATGCTGGTCCTTTTGCTGGTCCTTTTGCTGGTCCTTTGCTGGTTTAAGCTGGGTACTTGCTGGTTGCTGCGTCCTTTGCTGGTTTAAGCGGGTTCTTTGCTGGTTTATGCTGGTCCTTTGCTGGTTTATGCTGGTCCTTTGTTGGTTTAACTGGTCCTTTGTTGGTTTATGCAGGTCCTTTGCTGGTTTATGCTGGTCCTTTGCTGGTTTATGCTGGTCCTTTGCTGGTTTAACTGGTCCTTTGCTGGTTTAAGCTGGTCCTTTGCTGGTTTAAGCTGGTCCTTTTGCTGGTTTATGCTGGTCATGTGCTGGCAAAGGACCAGCATCCCAGCGTCAAAACATACCTAACCAGCATATGCTGTTTTTTTCAACAGGGTTCTCAAGTGCCCAAGCAGCATCGCTCAAAAAAAGTTGCCCCGTGTATCATATCAGCCTAAGGGCTATGAGTAACAAAAGGCTATTGCTATTGCGACTTTAGCTACATACTGACGAGAAAAAAGGTGACATTTTGAGGTATAAAGTCAAAAATACAATTTTCTTGTAAAACACGTTCCAAAAGCTAATTTTTATTTACAACTTCGAAAGACAATTCTACTGAAGAAGAACACTCTGATAGCAGAGATGATGGAGACGCTGCAGAAGACGTCTCTACAAACGACTGCTGTGGAGTGTGATGTTTGCACTACAGAGAAGAGCAGAGCTGTAAAGTCCTGTCTGCAGTGCTTGGCCTCCTTCTGTCAAACTCACCTGCAGCTTCACTATCAATCTCCTGCGTTTATGAAGCACAAACTAGTCAAAGCCTCCAGACACATTCAGGAGAACGCCTGCCTCAGTCATGGGAAACCTCTGGATATTTTCTGTCAGGATGACCATCAATACATTTGTTATTTGTGTATGATTGACAGTCATGTAAACCACAATATGGTATCTGTGGATTCAAAATGGACTAGTAAAAAGGTAATGAATGCTATTTTCAGGTAGTTGTCATTTTTTTCCTGAGTTGATAGTTATTTATTTTAATTAATTAAATTACTAGGATAATAGTACACATCATCTTACTTGATATTTAAGAATTACAAGATGAGATTGGCAAGGTGTGTATTTCTACTTTTGTTATTTAATGATTTTGTATGTTAACATCCTCAGGAAGAGTTAAAGGAGATAAACGTGGCGTGTCAAAAGCTGATCCAGGAGCGAGAGAGAGGTCAGCAAGATCTCAGTGAAGCTGTGAAATCTTTTAAAGTGAGTAAATGGGAGAGAAAAAATAAAAAAAAGAATAAATGCAATGCATCATATTAATACAGAATCCTACAGACAACCTTCAGTGAAATTTGCATGTATGAAAAAAAAACTAGATCGAAATTGTTCTTGTGTGCACACAAACACACATTTTATTTATTTATTTTCAGAAACATCACTTTAAAGGTGGGGTAAGCAATTTCTAGTAGCCAATGTTGACATTTGAAATCACCAAAACAAACACGCCCCTACCCCAAAAGGGTCTCGCCCCTATTTTGAAAGCTCCGCCCCACACATACATGCGCAACTCGGGCAACAACGATTAGTTCTGTGAAACAAAGCAAAACCAATGTTACACAGTGTCTACACCGGACGCGAGTGGCGCGGCGCAACAAAATACTATGGAACTATTATAATCAGTGATACTGTCTACACCTTAGATATATATACATATATATCGTCTACACTGGATGTGGCACGGCGCAACACGACAAATCCCCGACGCAACACGTCAAATCCCCGACAGAAAACTGCTGCTGCATTCTATTTATGACGTATTGACACAAATTTCAAATGATTTTCAACGGTGTACTAGACAGACTTTAGCTGTTGCGGCGCAGACACTGTGTTACTCACCTATCGAGAAAAAACAAAGCAACCTCGGCGTCCGATCACAGACCTTCTGCTCCTTGAGTTCTCTCCAGCGCTGGAAAGCTGATCCGATATTTACACGGGTCCTACATCTGGCCTTATTGCCTTAAGCCTTCTTTTGTTCCGCAGACGTTTTTCTCTTTTGTTTTTTATCCGCCATCTCTATCTTTCTGTCGCTCGGCTCGCTAATGTCCGTCCTGTGCACTGAACTCTCTCTCCTCCAAATCATGAGTAGACACGCCCCTTACTGCTGATTGGCTACAAGTTTGTTTTGCTAGTCGGCCCAAATCAGTTTTCTAAAGCGTTTTTGAAAAATCGCTTACCCCACCTTTAAAACTAATCCACTATAAATAGGCAAAAAAAATTTATTTTGCAAGATTCATTTATGATAATCGAATAATACATTTAATTGATATTGGTCACATAAATACAGTATTTAGGCTGTTGTTCCTGTCCAACAGAGTTCAGCACAAGAGGCCGTGGAGAACATTGAGAAGGTCTTCACTGAGCTCATCTTCTCTCTGGAGAAGAAACGCTCTGAGATTAAAGAGCAGATCAGAGATCAGGAGAAGACTGAGATAGATCGAGCAGAGAAACTTCACAAACATCTGGATCAAGAGCTGACAGAACTCAGAAAAAGACAAGCAGAAATTGAGAAACTTCTGATTACTGATGATCAGATCCACTGTCTGAAGGTAATGATGCAAAAATGTTAAGAATCGATTAAATGAAACTCCAATGTGTCATGCTTGTTTTGTGTTTTATAAAAAAATCTATTTTGTATTTTTCTCATTTCAGAGCTGTCAGTCTGTGTGTGTTTTACCCAAATTTGAAGATGTTCCCAGCTTCTCTCAACACACTCATCTGTCTTTTAAAGACATTTCAATCTCAGCATTCAGAGAGGTTTTGGAGGACGTCTGTCAACAGCAAACAGCCAGAATTTCTCGAGAAGGTCTGAATCTTTTAATATGTTGTATTGTCATTCATACTCTGTAGGAGTTAACCAACAAATTAACCGTGCACTTGTTTGGTTTTCTCTCTTCAGTGTCAAATGTCCATTTTGCAAAGACTCCAGAACTAAAGACCCAAAATGATTTTTTGCAGTGTAAGTTGAACTTCAAGGCAAACACTCATTAACTGATAAACATCAGTGGATATGAACTGTTACCATTTTTGTGACCATTTTGAAACCAAATTTGTTCAAATGTATTTTTTATTCATTCCTCCTCCTCAGATTTCTGTCAACTTAACTTGGATCCAAACACTGCAAACAAAACCCTCAAACTGTCAGTAGAGAACAGAAAAGCATCAAGTTCAGATCAAATCCAGCAATATCCTGATCACCCAGAGCGATTTGATGGGTTTCCCTACATCTTGTGTAGAGAGGGTTTGTACGGTCGCTGTTTCTGGGAGGTTGAGTGCTGTGGGAACAACTGGGCTGTAGCAGTTTGTTACAAAGGAATTGGTCGTAAAGGAAACAGTGGTGATGACTGTAAACTTGGCTTGAACAAAATATCCTGGAGATTGGGCTATTATCTACAGAATTTCTGTTTCATGCATGGTAAAGCACAGGTCCGTATCCCTCCTTCCTCTAGAATAGGAGTGTATCTGGATCACAGAGCAGGAACTCTGTGCTTCTACAGCGTCTCTGACACAATGACTCTACTACACAGAGTCCAGACCACATTCACTGAACCCCTCTACCCTGCATTTTTTGCTGCGTTGGGTTCATCTGTCAGGATCATAGAGCAGAGGGAAGTTAAAAAAGGCCAAATATAAAAACAGAATGTATGACAAAGTTTTACCATAAATCATCTCAACCCATTTATTGAATGGTTTTGCTCTCATTAATCTTGATTTAATGATCTGAAAATCAACATTGTATGATTTATTCCATCAGTTTAGAAATTAAAAGGGCGTCCATTATGATAATGACCTGTAGATTGATTTAATTTGGGATACTAAATTTTAATATGAGATTTGTAGTGGGAAGAGCATTGTTTTTCAGATAAACAAATATGTTAACTTAGCATGTTTCTTAAATATCTGCAAACATATTATTGTGTGTTTATGCTTTAGTAGAGTCAAAAACTTACATACAGCACCTTTAAACGTGTGAGTTGACTGGCCAGCAATGACAGCAGTGGCAACAAAACCTTTTTTTTGTTTTTTTTCTTTCTTTTCGTCAGCTGAACAATCAGTATGTTGTTAAACAAAACTTGTGCAAAAATTGGACTCACTGTATTTCTATCCCTACCAGCCTCATTTTAATTTCTGTAAAAAATTACATATTTTATCATAGGTTTAATGACATTCTTTGAGTACTGAGTACTTGAGTCTTGTACTGGGTACAAGTGATCTGTAACCCAAATTTTTCTTACTGACGTGGATAATATTCGTATGGACGGCCCTTACTACCACAAGATTAAATAAATAAAAAATTTAATTTATTTCTTGCAGTTCTTTGATTACATCTCGCAATTCTGACTTTTATTCTCTGAATTCTGAGTTTACATCTTGCCATTCTGTTTTTTTTCCCTGCCATGGAATATCAAATAAAAAAGGTAAACGCAGCTTTTTTTCCTCACAACTGCGAGTTTATATCACACAATTCCAACTTTTTTTTCTTCTCAGAACTGCGAGATATAAAGTCAGAATTGCAAGAAAAAAGTCAGAATTGTGAGAAAAGTCACAATCACTTTTCTTTTGTTTGTAGTATTTCCTCTGCACCTATAGTGTGGGAGTTTGTTGGGTAGGCCTGCTGAGATTTGGAAGCTGTGGGTTACTGCAGTTGTGCATTGGCTAAAGTATGTGTTTTTTTTATTTATAATATTATAATGTGGGTTGTGTGGCTGGCAATTAAGGTATTGTTTCTTTTTAAAGGGGCAACCCAGACACTATTTCTTATTGTGCTTTTAAGTTTTCTTTTGTTTGGTTTATCTTAGGTATAGATCCTGTACTGAACTGAATACTGTTTGCATTGTAGCTTTGTTTTTTGTTATTTGTGAGCTTTGTGGCTTTAGTAGGATGTATTATGTGCTTGGTGGCTGTGTATGAGAAGGTTTGCACTGTAATGGTAATTAAAGGTTTTTAAGAGCATTTTGCTCATTTTTTGAAGTACTTGCTGTGGGTTTTCTGTTTTCTTCTCTTCCTCTGTCCTCTACAGGGGGCAAAACGAGGCAGTGTGCATTAGCAGGCCTGACCTATTTCATGAAAGCGTTTCCCTCCTTTTATGGATTCTATTGACATACATATGTTTTAATTGATATTTTAAAATGAGAAGATCTGCGTTAGGGTAATAAATTTTTTGTATTGCTATTGTTACAAATTTTGAGTTGTTTATTCTTTCAGCTTTGCTGTGCCAAAAATTCTTTACCTACTTTGGTGTTCCCAGACAAAAATGACCAGCATTTAAAAAATTGCTTGTAAATCTCTCATTATGCTATATTATCACCACATCTTTTTAGCATTTTTTTCCATAGTAACTAATAGATTTGAAAGGTGACATGGGCTATATTGTTTTTATTATTAAGTGCTTTTGCTTTGAATTATGAATTGGATAATTACATTTCTGAATAGATTACATTTAGGCTATTTTATTTTCTTAACACTCTCGTAGTAATTATTTCTCTCTTTCCTTTGGGGCACAGTGAACACCCATTTTGTTTACGCACTGAAAACCAGGAAGTATTTGAGTTCAATAGAAACAAAACCTAATTTACCACAACACCTGTGCTTCAACCTCAATAGATCCACGCAGCTGTTCTTTGGGCCAAAGCTGTTAAAACGGATAATATTCGTGTTGTGTGTCTGTTGAAGTAGGTAAGGACTTGATAAGATCCAATGGTAACGGCTTTGTCACATTGTCTGCTTTTAAAAATATATCATGTTTCTATTCATGTACCTTGTAACATGTGTGGTGAAAAAAATTTGTTTTTATTTGTCAAAAACGTTAGTATTATATTTTTATACAAACTATTCTACAAAACCTATACTTTTTATTCTCTATAGCTTCATTAAAATTGCATATTTCTGTGGCGATCACGACTATTCTGGACTAAATTCAAATGAAGTTTTATTGACAGCAAATGTCTGCTGTTGATTAGCATAGAACAGAATTTATTCTTAAAGTAAAAAAATACAAATAAATAGTGATTAAGGTTGTTACCATTATTTGTGGAAACTTTTCTCACAAATAAATGTTTGGTTAGGTAGCCTACCTGGACTTAAAAATTCTAAAATCTTTTATAGTGTCCATACTTTCACTTTCGCAACTTTTACACTGCATGGAAATAAATCAGCTAAATGTAGTAAAATGAAATAAAACTATATAGCACATGTAAAATATAAAGTATCTTTTCTGGTAGAGTACATATAGATTGTCCATCCATTTTACTATTGCTGTTTACAGGAATTCTGACAAAAGATATATAACAAATAACATGTTTTCTTGACAAAACAACCCTTTTTACAGGATAGAGGCTGAGAATCGTGCACACGAAATAATAAGTCGTTCTACTTCCTGTCTGTCCTCATTCTCATAAACTGATGTAGATGCCTCTCACTTAAAAGGATTCCATGCAATGCTGCAAGGCTTTTGAGAATGTCTCTATAACTCAGCAGTGTTTAGAAATACGATAGCCCGGAGTTAAGCTCAGTGTGAAAAGCCCTTTGGTCTTCGCTCTCCCGATCTGAAAACCAGGAAGTGTGTGCAGCAAGAAAACTAACCTATTTCTTCTTCTAACAATCTGTTCTCGCTTAAAAGCTGCAGTCCGTAAGTTTTGCCTCTTTGTTGCCATCTCTGTTTGAAAACCTGGAATTGCAGATGAGTGCAGAATTCTGCAGCCTGGAGATCTCCAAATGGGGGTGGGAACTCCAAAACGGGGTGGGATCTCCAAAATAGGGCGTGGCTTCCTCCTATTGACAGACAGGCACATGACACACATGACCAATTTTTCCTCCAATCCACTTCAGTGCAAACTCCACCCCACAGCTGATTCTAAAGATTTTATTGGTTGTGTCAATTAAAGTGTTGATTTCCTACACTATGCTACAAACAATGCTAACCCCTAAACCTACCCCACACCTGACCCTAACCTTAACCAGTGAAATTGACTGCACTGCGGGATTGGCGCTGAATAGCGTGGTAAAGAAAATTGCAGTTCAGGAGATAAACAGTTAATAAGATTATGCCATATGAGATCGTTCCGTAACTGCCCAACTGGACCTCACCGGACAATGGCAGTTTTTTTAGTTACACCCAGCGTCACTACCCACTCCTCCCTTTGAATTTCAAGCCCCGGGACGCCCCCATTGCTTAGAACAAAGCAATAGTGAAATCGTTCCCCTGCACTGCGCCGGGACGGCTCGCGGGAGAGCTCGTGGGTGATTCCTGTTTATATCATTAAGCAGATGTTCAAACTCCAGTCCGAACACCACTGGCCACGAGCTTTGGGCTCTGCTCTCACGGAGAATATTTACTTATATAGCATATTTTATTTTAGATGAACTAGAAACAATGTTTAATTTATAAAGTTTTATTTTGAAATGTAAGTCAGTAACAATTGGCTGGAGCCAGAGCCAATGTTGAAAGTCTTTGCGCGAGGAGACCCCGCCCCATTTTGGAGGTGCTGCCCACTTTTGGAGTTCACACCCCATTTTGGAGATCTCCGGTCTGCAGTTATATCTACTTGGAGGATCTCCAGGCTGCAGTTATACCCTTCTCGAATTAGCTTGCATGGGTTGTGAGTCGGCACGGCTCCAGCGCGGATGAATCTAATGTTCTGAAGAGTATGTGTGGCAGTCAGTCAGTCACCGCACTGGTGTGAATATTTACTGTACATCGCTATCACAGATCCTAGCCTACATCTTGGAATATGACCCAAATAAGAATTTTCACCATATATTGTCATCTGAACAAGTAAGTAACAAGTCTGCCACGTTTGTTCTGACCAACTGAGGAAAAAAGCATTACCATAAATCTCGCTACCAATGGTGATTAAATCTAAAGATCGGTTAGCTCATATCACATCAAACCATTCAAATTATTATTATTGTTATACTTTATTCTCAAATGATTAATGTTAAAAACATCAGCATTGGTGACTATGAGTATAGTGTGTATTAGCGTGTAGATTTCAATTTCTGCACAGTCTAATCTAATTGTCATACCATTCGAATTTCATATTAAGAAATTTTTTTAACCCAAAAAGCAAATTATTCTCCCTTCGAACTGGTTCTCTTTAAAATAATCTGTAAGCCCAGGCTATCTGTAATCAGAAGCACATTTATAATTGGAATATATTTAATTCACTTCACCATGTGTTTCATAAAACTAATCCTTATGGATTACAATCCGCCAATCAAAGAACATTTAATTATTCCAGCTGCTGTGAGAAAAGGCTAACGATCTGCCACCTGCAGGATCCTCACATGCGATAGCCTACTAGCCGGGACCACTGTTGTCAACTCTCGCGAGACAAATAAGCAATCGCTGCTTCAAAAACAAGCCCAATTTTTTTTTGATGATTTATTATCATCAATATTTTTTATTATCAATTATTTATTACCAATAAATGAACCTGCGACATATTAAACTGAAACCACTCTTTTTATCTGAAAAGCAAAAACAGAAGCTATTTTTACAAAAATCAGCAAACTGCAACTAAGTGGGAACAAAACTCATCTCCAATCACTTGTGAGCAGAATAGGATTGGAGAGATTGAAAAGGAGAAAAACAGAAGAGCTTCAAAGGGGAACTGTAACACAGCCACATATTTATAGCCTACTAAAATATAGGCTATTCGAACCAAATGTATAGGCTATATAGTTTTAGTATTAGTATGACTACTTGTTTTTTATTACAGCCCATGATAATTAATACATTACAAAAACATTGTAAAAATTTAAAATTACCTTTTAAAAGAAAGTCATCCCACTCCTCTACATCTATTTCTATCATCGCTTGGATTACAGTGTCACGCGCCTTCTTTTTGAATGTGATTTTTCTCCAATGAGGGGGAGGAGGGGGCGGAATGTTTGACAAATTACGCTACAGCACTTGTATTTTTGCACTGATTGGCTATTAACTGTGAGCAGACAGAGTGTCAACCAATGCATTGGAGAATACGGTGAACATAAATAAAGAAACGAAGTTGCTTGTCAGATTTCCCTAACAAGCAACCATATTTTTTAAAATAAGCCCAAAAAACTGCAACCCCCGACCAGGGATTTTTTCACACAACTTTACAAAAAAAGAAGCCCAAAGTCGTGTATAATACAAGGACTTGGCAATTATGGCCGGGACAACTTCTTTATGTTTACAGACGTGACGTAATGATGCAGTGCCATGCTCGAATTTCCCGCGAAAACCTACCTGTAACTGTTAACACTAAAACATTATTATAAGCTAACCGTTGTGAATCGGGCTAAAGTAAGGCGATAGTTTTGAACACTGACTGGTTATGTACTTGCTCAAATATTGATTTTGGATCATTTTTAACCAAAAAAAGTTACCGACTGCAGCTTTAATGATCCACACTCTTCTATAGAAAATAGTTTTACCTGTCTTTTTGCTTGCATTGAGAAAAAGAAGAAGAAGAACGGTATTACTGTATGTGTTTAATGCTGTCTTGATGTCATATGTTTATCATTTTGGTTATGGTTGAAGCCTTTAGGACTATTCTTAATACACAAAACTGTATGTGCTTTGTAGATTTTTAGACGTGCTCTTTCATTAATGATTTACATGTGCATTTATGTTCTCTTTCTTTAAGGATTTACTTCTATTAGAGCTATTTAAACTATCTGCAAAGAAATGGCCGAGTCTGCAGCGAGTCAGTATGAGGATCAGTTCATCTGTTCAGTCTGTTTGGATCGGCTGAAGGAGCCGGTGACGATTCCCTGTGGACACAGTTACTGTATGAGCTGCATTACTGACTGCTGGGGCCAGAAGGAGCAGGAGCCGCCGTACCGCTGTCCCCAATGCAGAGAGAGCTTCAGTCAGAGACCTCTACTGAAGAAGAACACTCTGATAGCAGAGATGATGGAGACGCTGCAGAAGACGTCACTACAAACGGCTGCTGTGGAGTGTGATGTTTGCACTACAGAGAAGAGCAGAGCTGTAAAGTCCTGTCTGCAGTGCTTGGCCTCCTTCTGTCAAACTCACCTGCAGCTTCACTATCAATCTCCTGCGTTTATGAAGCACAAACTAGTCGAAGCCACCAGACACATTCAGGAGAACATCTGCCTCAGTCATGGGAAACCTCTGGAGATTTACTGTCAGGATGACCGTCAATGCATTTGTTGTTTGTGTATGACTGACAATCATAAAAACCACAATGTTGTATCTATGGATTCAGAATGGACTAGTAAAAAGGTAACGAATGCTTATTAGGCCTATATCAGTACCTATTCTACTTCTTCCTTATTACCTTTTTATGACATATTTTATTTGATATTTAATAATCACAAAATGAGATTGGCAAGGTGTAACTATATTTCTACTTTTTAACATTAATTTTGTACATTAACATCCTCAGGACGAGTTAAAGGAGATAAAGATGGTGTGTCAAAAGCTGATTGAGGAACGAGAAAGAGGTCAGCAGGAACTCAGTGGAGCTGTGGAGTCTTTTAAAGTGAGTATCACAAGATGCAAGTAAATAAAAGGGAAAAATAGTAATAAAAGAGAGGCATAATAAACTGGTGACATTTTGATTTTGCTAGTTCAATTGACTGATAGTATGCATGATCACTGTTTTGATTTGGACAATAATTATAATAATGGAGTAATAAAATTAATTGATATTGGTCACATAAATACAGTATTTAGGCTGTTGTTCCTGTCCAACAGAGTTCAGCACAAGAGGCCGTGGAGAACATTGAGAAGGTCTTCACTGAGCTCATCTGCTCTCTGGAGAAGAAACGCTCTGAGATTAAAGAGCAGATCAGAGATCAGGAGAAGACTGAGATAGATCGAGCTGAGAAACTTCACAAACATCTGGATCAAGAGCTGACAGAACTCAGAAAAAGACAAGCAGAGATTGAGAAACTTCTGATTACTGATGATCAGATCCACTGTCTGAAGGTAATAAAAGTGAGTAAATATTTTTTATGATCATATGTGTGTGTGAGAACCCTCCATATGACCATGGATACATGTTTGTTCTGTCTCTCTTTATGTAAAGCAAAAGGTATCCGTTGCTTCACAAACTATGTATTTGTCTCATTTCAGAGCTGTCAGTCTGTGTGTGTTTTACCCTCATATGAAGACATTCCCAGCTTCACTCAACACACTCATCTGTCTTTTAAAGACATTTCAATCTCAGCATTCAGAGAGGTTTTGGAGGACGTCTGTCAACAGCAAACAGACAGAATTTTTCGAGAAGGTCTGAATTCTTCTTTTCCTTGGAATATAAAATGTGGCATTCATACTATGTAGGATTAAACCTAAACATTGACTGTACAATTGTGTTTCTTCTCGTCTTCTCATGCAGTGTCAAATGTCCATGTTGCACAGACTCCAGAGCCAAAGACTCCAGATACATTTTGGCAATGTAAGTCAAGTTATTTTTTTCACAAACACACATATTAATTTATAAATATCAAAAAGCAAAACGAGAATTTTAGAAAATAATAATAAAGTTCATATTCCTATTCCTCAGATTTCTGTCAACTTCAAATGGATCCAAACACTGCACACAAAGAACTTAAACTGTCTGAAGAGAACAGGAAAATATTGGGTTTATATGAAGCCCAGCAATATCCTGATCATCCAGAGCGATTTGATGGGTTTCATTACATCTTGTGTAGAGAGGGTTTGTGCGGTCGCTGTTACTGGGAGGTTGAGTGCAGTGGGGACGACTGGGCTGTAGCAGTTTGTTACAAAGGAATTGGGCGTAAAGGAAACAGTGGTGACTGTAAACTTGGCTTCAACAAAATATCCTGGAGATTGTCCCGCTCTCAGCAGAATGTAAATTTCATACATAATAATGAGCATGTCTATATCACTGCTGTCCCTTCCTCTAGAATAGGAGTGTATCTGGATCACAGAGCAGGAACTCTGTGCTTCTACAGCGTCTCTGACACAATGACTCTACTACACAGAGTCCAGACCACATTCACTGAACCCCTCTACCCTGCATGTGGGGTTTTACATGGTTCGTCTGTCAGGATTATAAGACAGAGAAGAGTTCAGACAGACCAGAAAGAAATATACATTTAAGCCCCAACTTATTCATACCCAGGCCAAATGTTTAATTATGGTGAATTTTTTATGACACATAGGCATCTTCTGGCTGGAAATTACACAAAAAGGTGACAAAAGTAAGACATTGTGTTAGAGATATTAACGAAGAATGTTAGCTCTTTTTTTAACCTTTTGACAAAACCTTTGTCAATAATCAATGGCAAAGTTTTTATTTCTATTCACGGCTGTCAAACATTTTTATGTTTTATGATTGGAGACAAATTTTTTTTTGCACATTTCCACTGGGATTTTGGACCACTACCCTTTTGCAGTGATCCTCAGGACATTGAGGTTGGAAGGTTTCCTTGCCATCACTATGGTTTTCGGTTCTCTCCCCAAAAGTATAAATTGGATTCAGGTCTGGACTGTGGCTTGGCCTCTCAAAAACACTGATATCTATATTCAAGCTTTTACAACTTCTTCAAACTTTCAGATTAGGCTTTCTCAAGACAACCTCAAAGTTTTGTTCTCAAATTTTATTCATGTAGTTACTAATGTAATTGTTCAAATGAAACAGAATGAAATATTGCATTTGTGTTTAAAAAACATTTGAATGATCATCAGATTTTAAAGTGGAAATATGGCTGTTTTGGGAAATATTTTGTCTCAAGAATCCATAATCTGTGAGACTGTTTGTGATTGTTGTTTTTTCTCCACAGCAGCTGAATGAATATCTGCTCGTCTTATGACCAAGAAGCATCACTTTTTAATCTTTATAAGTTTGATGCCAATGGTGGTGTTTATTGAACTGAAATCATCAATAATTTCATCATTGTACACACATATGGCTTGAAATGTGTTTGTAGCAGTTAAAGCAAAGAAACATGTTTGATCTGTTATTAGACACATTACTTAACTAGTCTGATTATTGGTATGGAGAGATGTGTTATGTTCCCTTTCCATTCGGTCACTCTACATTGCTATGGGGATTACCCTTTCCTCCAAATACTACAGAAAGCCTTAATGAATCACTCCAGTGAAACTGGCCAATGGCGTTCAAGTGAGCAAAATACGAGGGGCTCCCACTCTATATAAAGCAGCGTTTGTACATAATTATCGATCTTTTTCGTTCAGCAACCTTCTACCACCCCCCCCCCCCCCCCCCCGAGAAGCAAGAAGCCTATCAGCAAGACTACGCACTGTGGACTACACGCGGCAGCGGACACGCCTTCTCTTCCCCTGCTGTGTTCCGATGAGCTTCGGAAACAAGGATGACTCACGATTGCCTCTCCTTCGGGCGCTGAAGAGGAGGATGATGCCATTTCGGTGGCAGCGTCTGCGAGAGAGGAGTGGTCTAACAAGCCCGCTGGATTACACTGCGCCCCACGGCAGCGACGCGGGGGACCTCCATCATAGTGATGCCAAGTTCCTTAAGGTCCTGTCCAAGGCAGTTGATGAGCTCGGTTTGGAGTGGGCGCCTCCTGCCGAGCCGGCCAGAAGCCGTCTGGATGAGTGGTACCTCCAGTTGGATCGCGGCCGAAAGGACACCCCGCGGAGGCCCGGCCCCTTTTTCCCTGAGGTGCACAATGAGATAACGAAGTTGTGGAACGCGCCGCTCACCAGTCGAGTGCACAATCTGGGATCCTCCCTCCTGTCATCTGTGGACGGCGCTGACGGAGTGGGGTATGTTAAACTTCCCCCGTGGAGGAAGCTGTTGCTGCCCACCTCTGTCCTGCAGCCGCGGCAAACTGGAGAGTAAGAAACAATGAGTCTCTCCCCTCTAAACCTTGCCGCGCCACTGCAAACTTCGCCGGCAAGGCTTTCTCCGCGGCGGGCCAAGCAGCTTTAGCAATGCACGTGATGGCGATACTCCAGGTGTATCAGGCCAAGCTGCTCAAGTCTCTGGATGAGGACGGGCCGGACCCTGAAGTGTTCAAAGAGCTCTGACGCGCCACGGATCTGGCCCTCAGAGCAACGAAGGTGACAGCTCGAACGATCGGCCCCAACATGGGGAATCTTGTAGTGCTGGATCGTCACCTGTAGCTTACCCTGACTGAGTTGAAAGACTCAGAGAAGACGGCCCTTCTGGAAGCACCCGTGAATCCCTCAGGTCTCTTCGGAGCAGCGGTAGAGACGTTCACGGAGCGCTTCGTTGAAGCGCAGAAACAGTCGAAGGCTATTAACCACTTCCTACCAAAGCGCACCTGCGCGAACCCTCCTGCGTGTTCCTGCTCCTCCTCAGCGCAGCACGCGGGAAGACCGCACTCCTCTGTCTGCTGCTGTTCAGCGTGAACATGAGCCGGCGGTGAGACCAAGACAGCCTTGGCCGAAGCGCCATCAAGGCTCGAAGGGCCAGAGACCCCGCCCTGACAGAGATGGCAGACCACCGGCACCGGAATCAAAGCCGTGTTCCGCTAGAGCGGCTTCTACAGTCACTATTTTCTGGTACCAAAGACGGTGGACTCTTTGGACCTGAGACCACTGAATCACTTAACTCTGTTAAGCGAGTTTGGGACCTGCAGCCGCTGTCAGTTGACGACTTGTGTATTGAGTTCGGGCCAGGTGATTGCAGACTCAACTTAAAGCCTAGGAAGGGTTATGTGCCTAAAGTACTTTCGACTCCATTTAAAGCGCAGGTCTGAACACTATCTGCTTTCCATCCCAAAACACTGGCTGGGCCAGAGCTGCTTAATGCACTTTTGGTGTGCCCTGTATGTGCGGTGCGCATTTATACCGAGCGCTGTAGACAGTTCAGGCTCTCGGACCAGCTATTTGTATGCTTTGGAGGGCACACCAAAGGCCTGCCTGTGTCCAAGCAAAGGCGGTCACTCTGGATCGTCGACGCAATTGCTTTGGCTTATGGCTCTAAGGGCGTGAAATGTCCTATAGGGGTTCGGGCCCACTCAACCCACGGACTCGCGTCCTCGTGAGCCCTCGTGACACCGCCATTTCACATTCTCACACTCTCTCTCAATATCATTGCCGCTCTCATTACGATTCTGTATGTGAAACTTTACATACTTAGTCGAGCCAGGCTCCATCGCTGTGACACGGCGGGATTTTATACGTTCCCATAGCAATGTAGAGTGACCGAATCGAAAGGGAACGTAACCTCGGTTCCCTGAGATGAGGGAAAGAGACATTGCTCTTATTGGCCAGTTTCACTGGCGTGATTCAATAAGGATTCAGTAGTATTTTGGAGGAAAGGGTAGTCCCCATAGCAATGTCTCATTCCCTCATCTCAGGGAACCGAGGTTACGAAACCGAGAGCGATTTTGAGCACAGTACAGAGGGAGGAGCAACAAAACTGCAAAGTCCCAGCCTCACAAACATGTTTATAATCTCCTTCACATTCTTGGTCTTTTCTTTCTCTGTCTTGTGAAATGCACACATTTGCACATTGAAAACCAGGAAGCGTGTAGATTCACAAGAAACGAAACCTATCCCCGCTACACGAGCCTCTGCTGTTCTAGTCGGAGTAAAGGAGTGAATATTTGACTTTTCTGTCAAAACAGGTAAAAACATCATAGAAACATAAATAATGGTTTTACCTATGTCTTTTTGCTTGTGGTAAAAAAAGAGCATTCAATAATTATTGTATGTGCTCCTAATTATATGTTAATCTGGATGGTGTATGTTTATTCTTTTGGTTATGGGTGAAACACTTTTCAGATGACTGTTTAATACACAAAAGTGTAAGCATGTTGTAGATTTGTAGACGTACTCTTTCATTAATGATTTACATGTGGATTTACGTTCTCTTTCTTCAATGATTTACTTCTGGCAGAGCAGTTTCTATTAGAGCTATATAAACTATCTGCAAAGAAATGGCCGAGTCTGCAGCGAGTCAGTATGAGGATCAGTTCATCTGTTCAGTCTGTTTGGATCGGCTGAAGGAGCCGGTGACGATTCCCTGTGGACACAGTTACTGTATGAGCTGCATTACTGACTGCTGGGGCCAGAAGGAGCAGGAGCCACCGTACCACTGTCCCCAATGCAGAGAGAGCTTCAGTCAGAGACCTCTACTGAAGAAGAACACTCTGATAGCAGAGATGATGGAGACGCTGCAGAAGACGTCTCTACAAACGGCTGCTGTGGAGTGTGATGTTTGCACTACGGAGAAGAGCAGAGCTGTAAAGTCCTGTCTGCAGTGCTTGGCCTCCTTCTGTCAAACTCACCTGCAGCTTCACTATCAATCTCCTGCGTTTATGAAGCACAAACTAGTCGAAGCCTCCAGACACATTCAGGAGAACATCTGCCTCAGTCATGGGAAACCTCTGGAGATTTACTGTCAGGACGACTGTCAGAGCATTTGCTATGTGTAATGATAAATCATAAGGGCCACAAGTGGCATCTGGATCAGAATGGAACTAGTACAAAGGTAATATAAACAATAATAAAAATGCATAAAATATTTAATAATAATAACTATTATTATTATTATTATGTTGCATACATTTTTATGATTTTTGATTCACCCTTTATCAGAATGGAAAGGTGTTGTTTCTATTTTTACCTGTTGTTTTATTAATTTTTATGCTAACATCATCAGAAAGAATTAGAGGAAATAAAGGTGGTGTGTCAAAAGCTGATCCAGGAACGAGACAGAAGTCAGCAGGAACTCAGTGAAGCTGTTAAGCTTCTTAAAGTATGTTTCTTTGTGTTTTCTTTATTTTTAAAAGTTGTTTTGACACACAAAAGTAGATTAAAAAAAAAAGGTAGATGAGCTTTAAGCTCCAAATAATGTTTAAAAAAGAGCTATAAAAAAGTGACTTCCAATTCATGGTGTTTTGGAGTTTGAGAGCCACTACATTGTCTGCTCACATTTTTAGGAAACAAAAACAGCTTATTATTTAGAGAATTTTCCAAAAAATGCTCACATAAACTACAATGGGCGAATTCCAAAAGGAAGTGAGCATCCCTGTGCCCTGCTCCCTTCGAAGGCCAGAGCCCTGAAGTGTGTTCTTTGAAGGGTGCAGGGCATTACTGTCTCGTATAAGTGTTTGGAACTCCCTTGGTGAAGGAAATGACTGACATGTTACCTTGACAACGCTGCGTGTGCATGCAGCATTCAGTACTCCATCAGTTGCAAATAAATATTTATTATTATTATAATTGTGTCTTATTCACTATTAAACTTTTTCAAACTAAACTTGCTTACACTACCATCTTACATTACTATCACTGACTAAAAAATTTTTTGTATTACATTCAAATAAAGACTCATTTAATTTTTATTAATTTAATTTTTGTACGTGAAGTCGAAATCAACCCCAACTTTGCTTTAAAATGCATTGCAAGATCTTGTAACCCGAAGATCTCATGATCACAAACGGAAATCACTTCCTTGAATAGACATCGCATATTCCCTTCTCTAACGGACTTCTGGAAGGGCCCTTCGTGAAGCGATTCCGTTGTGCACTTTCAAACGTCTAAACAAATGGCGTCCTCTTCCCAAAGTGCCCTTCAAGGGTGCAAAAAAGCCATTTGGAATTTGACTCTTATATTGGCTACTGTGCCAAATTGAGTCACAACAATGACCTGCATGATCACAGTTTTGTGTCTCCAACAGAGTTCAGCACAAGAGGCCGTGGAGAACATTGAGAAGGTCTTCACTGAGCTCATCTGCTCTCTGGAGAAGAAACGCTCTGAGATTAAAGAGCAGATCAGAGATCAGGAGAAGACTGAGATAGATCGAGCAGAGAAACTTCACAAACATCTGGATCAAGAGCTGACAGAACTCAGAAAAAGACAAGCAGAGATCGAGAAACTTCTGATTACTGATGATCAGATCCACTGTCTGAAGGTAATGATGCAAAAATGTTGAGAATCTGTTAAATGAAACTGCGTTGTGCAGTTATATGTTTAGGAAAAGATCTGCTGTGCCTAAGAAATAATTTTTCTCATTACAGAGTTTTCGGTCTGTGTGTGTTTTACCCTCATATGAAGACATTCCCAGCTTCACTCAACACACTCATCTGTCTTTTAAAGACATTTCAGTCTCAGCATTCAGAGAGGTTTTGGAGGACGTCTGTCAACAGCAAACAGCCAGAATTTCTCGAGAAGGTCTGAATATTCTGATATATTGTATTGTCATATTTACTGAATAGCATTGAAACATGAAATTAATTATATGTTTGCTTTGTTTTGTCTCTGCAGTGTCAAATGTCCATGTTGCAAAGCCTGCAGAACCGAAAATTCTAAATGATTTTTTGCAGTGTAAGTTGAACTTCAGTTTCTTCAAGGCAAACACTTATTAATTGATAAGTATCAGTGGATATGATCTGCTACAATGTGACCATTTTGGAATCAAAGCGTATTTTGTTCAAAATTAGTTTTTATGTCCATTTCTCCTCAGATTTCTGTCAACTTCACCTGGATCCAAACACTGCACACACAAAAATCATCCTGTCAGAAGGCAACATGAAAACAACATGTTCAAATGTAGTCCAGCAATATCCTGATCACCCAGAACGATTTGACATATTTGAATATGTCCTGTGTAGAGAGGGTTTGTGCGGTCGCTGTTACTGGGAGGTTGAGTGCAGTGGGGACGACTGGGCTGTAGCAGTTTCCTATAGAGGAATTGGTCGTAAAGGAAGGAGTGATGACTGTAGATTTGGGTTCAACAATATATCCTGGAGATTGGGTTATTTTATGAGGAATTTCCGTTTCTTACATGATAAAGCACATATCCGTATCCCTGCTGCCTCTAGAATAGGAGTGTATCTGGATCACAGAGCAGGAACTCTGTGCTTCTACAGCGTCTCTGACACAATGACTCTACTACACAGAGTCCAGACCACATTCACTGAACCCCTCTACCCTGCATTTATAACTGGAATGGGTTCATCGGTCAGGATCATAGAGCAGAGAAAAGCTCAGACAGATCAGAAGTAGAAATATAATTGATTGAGTTTCAGGTTCAAATTTTGAATTTCTAAAACATTCATCTATTGTTTTACAGAGTGTAACCTGACACCTTCTACCTTATGATTCTCAGGCTAGGCCTGCTTCTAAATTATAAGCCCTTTTAAAAATACTTACAGCCTGACTAGAAGAGTCCTCCGTGATCTGTTCTTGCAATCAGAAATCAATGCTCCGGGAGTCAAAGAATAAAGGTCCATTTTTTTGGTTAGAATTCTTGAACGTTTAATATTTTGAAATACAAAACAAAAGTTATATACAGAAGTCACATATATTAACTATAGGTATATATATATATATATCTATATATTATATATGCTATATATTATATATATATCTATATATATAAGATATATATATAGATTTCGGTTTCTTTACTAAAAATTTATATGTAACTATGTGTAAATATGACCAAATACAGGGAAAACCAAATCAAAATGTGTATATCAGTCATTCTTGAGACATGGGACAAAACATGTCCAGCAATGGTAACTGCTATTAGGTTTAAAAATGCAAATATTTTCATTTGGATTAATAATAGAATGTATTTAACACAAATATCACATATTATACCAAATCTATGCTTTCTAATGTCCTCTCACTACGTCCAAAACAGTGTGTCCACAGAGAAGGGTTCAATCATTCATATGCAATAAAATGGATGAAAAAACATTTTTAATGATGAAAAAGAGCTTGTTATATCAAAAGCAACACTTATCGATTTTAAAGTGCGTCCCCTACTGGGGTGTGCGATATTGACAAAAAAATTATATCTCAATATTTTCTGTGATTTTATCGATTAAGATAATTAGACGATATTTTGCTGAGGGTGTTATTGTGCTGGACCTTAAGGACTGCCGAAACAGATGATCCAATGTTTTTAATATTCTTTCATATTATGTGTGGTGGTCGTCAACTGATAGAAGTAATCTTTTCCAATAAGTTCAAATGATTTTTGCATTTTCTGGGCAGTTTACCTTTTAAAGCCTTTTTTCTAAAAGTGTCTATTATCTTGAGTCCAATTTTACATTTAATCAGGGAATAAGAATTAATAGACATTTGGGGTTTACCAAGCAATTAAACTACAACACAGACGTGCATCTGAAGTGGCATTTGGATGTATTTACACACGTGTATTTTGTTTAATGCCAGACATGAATGCATTTAACCTGCAATTACAAATGCATAATATTTTGATATATTAAACATAAAACGTTGGATACTGATATTTGAAATGATTTAAAACATGAAAGAAAAAGAAAAAGCCGAAATGTGAAATTAAAACCGCGAGCAGGTGGCAGCAAATCACTGTTAATAAGTGAGTCATTGCGATTGAACCGAATCATTTAAACGGTTGATTCATTCAAGAACGAAACACTGTTGTATTCTGTATTCAGAATGATTTTTGTTGGCGAAATAGAGCAAAAACAAGCAATATGGTGTCTAAAGCGTAAGTCTCTTAATTAACTTATTGTTTATTGAATTCAATGTCACATTTGTAATCAGTAATTTTTGAAGAAAAACTGCACTCTTCGTGTGAAATTGAATAACTATATGAAGTGGTTTAAATATATAAATTTTCTGCCTGTCCTTGAATTGTGATTCATTCTAAACTGCATTTTAATAGACTGAGGGGGGGGGGGGGGGGGGGGGGGGGGGGGGGGGTATATCAGTGTGAAACGAAAAACACACTAAATGCGCACACGCACTAGTCTAGACCAGAGCTGTAGAGAGAGAGAGTTGTGATAACTCCGTTCACTCCAATTGACCAGTTTTTTACAGCAATGGCGGATCGTGGAGCCGCTCAATAGTTCCCGGAAGTTAGCGCTCATACTATCAGCGCCATAGAGATGCAGCAGAAGAGACCACTGTGATTAACTTTTAAAAGGTAAGACATCTATAGAAAAAAATTGCATATTATTGGCACAACTAATCAAATTACCCTGTGCATTAAAACAGACTATTATTAGATTATTCCTCACTTAATTAATAGATTTACGGGATGTTATTCATTCTCTTCATGCAGTTTCATCCATCGTTGTGTAATTTAAAAGTGATTTTGCTGGTGGGGAGTTATTAAATAGACTTAGATATATTGCAAAGGATGCAGATGAACCAAAGTGAGAATGAAAAGTTTAATGTAGGTGAGCAGTTTTCATTTCAGAATTCTGCTAGGCTAAATGTCCAAAAAATGGATTAAATAACACTACTATATTAGAGAAGAATACAGTAAACCTGTACCTTATTACTGTATTTTATACGTAAACATCTTAGCTACTGTAGAAGCACTGTGTTGAAGGAACAGACTGAGCAGTGATGCCACAGGACTGCAATGTGATGGAGCATCACTTAAAGGGGTCATATGATGCGATTTCAAGTTTTCCTTTCTCTTTGGAGTGTTACAAGCTGATTGTGCATAGATAAGATCCCTGAAGTTGAAAGACTAAAGTCTCAAAACCAAAGAGAAATTCTTTATCAAAGTGAAGACTCTGCCACGCCTACCTAAAACGCCTCGTTCTAACAAGCCCCACATATCTAGCCTCACTATGTGGAAATATTGCATAATGCCGCCCAAATGTGCACGCAAAGAAAGAAGCGTGGTTCAGTAACCGCAGTTAGTGTTGATGCAGCATGTCAGGGAGACGCTGTGTTTTTCTAGGCGAAAGCAAAAGCACTTTTTGGCCTTCCGAAAGTAGATGCATTTAGGCAGCTTGAAGGGTGTTTCACACATGGCCTGTTGTTTCGGAACCTGGCGCGTTTCCCCCCTTAGCATGGTTCGTTTGGGCATATGTGAACACGGCAATCGCACTCGGTTCCGCGCCAAAACAATCGGTCCGAGATCGCCTGAAAGAGGTGGTCTCGGCTCGATTGAAAACGAACTCTGGAGCGGTTCGGTTGTAGTGAGAAAGCAATCCGATCTAACGGGCCAACAAACAGGCTATATCACAATGTATAATGGGTAAAAAAAAAAAAAAAAAAAAAAAAAAAAAAAAAAATTTTTAAAATAAAAAAAAAAAAAACAAAAAAAAAAAAAAAAAAAAAAAAAAAAAAAAAAAAAAAAAAAACAAAAAAAAAAAAAAAAAAAAAAAAAAAAAACAAAAAAAAATTTACGTAAGTTAAGATGAAAAGCATTAGCTTTGTTGTTTTGGTAACACCTCAAAATGAACCTGTGAATGTCTGCGGGAGAGCACGTCTTTGCCATTCAAAAATCAAAGTGCACTTTTTATTATTGCTCTTCTTTGTAGTATGTGCATTTTAAAAATGTTTTCCCAATCAATCCTGGACTCCTGCTCAAAATTGATAAATTATTATAACGACAGCTACAAAAACCCCAACAATAAGCCTGCGAAGCTGTTATCATTCCATCCTGACAGATGACAGCTGTGACAAGCTAGTGGAATCCCGGAAAATAAACCATGAAACTTTGACCAATAAGAGAACAGTTTACTCACGCGTGACTTGAATTAACAAATTTGGTCCGTTTAGAAACTTTGCTGTGTGAAGCGAAGCGCACCAAGAATAAAAAGCAACATTGAAATAATTTTAATCCCTGTTTCGGAACAAAACAATCGATCTACAGGTGTGAAAAACACCCAAGATGCCTACAAACAGAACAGCAAGCATTTTATGCCGACCGTTTCGTGAACCTAGGCGGAGGTCATTGGACTTTGCTATGACAATCTGGCGCTTCTGAATCAGCTACTGTTTTGTTAAACTAATAAGTATTTGCTATTGACTGTTCAAATGCAGAGTTTTGCGCATCGTGTGTGTGTGTGTGCGAGCGCGTGTGTAAGAGGAGAGAGAGCGAGAGAGAGAGTGCGAGAGAGAGACATCATAGTGGAGTCAGCTGTTTTAACCGTGGCGTGTGTACTGCAAACAAATACCAGCTTCATCACTGTGTCTGTCACGCGAATCTGTTCCCCTTTCGGGCTTGAACTGATGGTAAAACTAATGACATTATATAAGTGCCAGTTCCCTAGTATGATTCCATCACATTTTGTTGGTGTAATCTATAAATTACTCCTGCTGACTATATCCAGCCTCTTACGAAGACTTCAGATGACCCAACACTTGTGAAGAGATGACGCCCACCCTTCAGAGGACTTCAGATGAAGTTGACTCCGAATAAACATACAAAACTGCTACATTTTCCTTGCACTGTAATCAACATGATCACATCATGTAAACCATTGCTTTAATTTGTTCATTGTTTCTGTATATATTTAACTGTTTCTGAATACATGACGTTACTTAACTGCATGATTTGTATAGCCTAATTTTAGAACATTTCTACCATTACTTTGGCACAGTTACACCTGTTAACAGAACTCTTATTCATAATGTAGAAACATTCATTTTCTGTAGAGCTGCTTTGAAACAATGTGTATATTAAAAAGTGCTATACAAATAAATGTGAATTGAACAAAACTTGATGCATCATTTCTTTCCTCCACTCCAGATCAGTAGGGAAACCATACATTCACACTCATTTCTGTGAGTGACTGGAGCACTCCCACGCAGCACAGCAAACTATAGTGGAGACTGTTCAAGGACAACATGCTTTATAGTTTATTATAAATGTATAAATCGATTGCTGTAAATAAGTGCATAACAAAAGTCAACATAAATAAAATATATGATTAAATGTGTACAAATGTTTGAAGTTGTTTTAAATTGGAATATACTACAAATATATTTTTATATATTAATAATTGTGGGGTGCACAAGAATCAAAAACATTGAACAAGATTAGTTTTCACTTAATAAAATATCTTCATTTATTTGGAACGAATTTTCTAAGACAACAAACTTAACATTTACCATGAGATTAGTAAAACGACAATGAACAGGTATATTTGTGATTGAACAAGCAAGTTGTAAGAACACACACATATAATTGTATTTATATAGAGAGGCTGAAGTTACCTTGTCAGAAGACCACGATGTCGTTTATATAGCAAACACGGACTTTTACCATGGTAACTAAAGCTTAAAATATGTTAACAAGGCAGGTACGGATAGCTGACCACATTAATCCTCAAATATTAGAGGATTTTATCTTTTAAAAACAACACTAATATAACTACATCTATATATATACTACATATATATATATATATACTATGTATACATTATTTTATAAATAATGTAAAAAAATTATTTTATGTCTACTAATTACCAAAAATCAAAGGTTCTGTCTCCCCAAACTCAATGTATTTTGTTATTATTTATTTATTAACAATCATTACTGTAACAAACATTGGCCTATCAAAACATCTTCACATTACAATATACAGAACAGGTGCATACAAATACAACAACAACAACAACAAAAAAAGGAGAGAGCAGAGAGAGGGGGGGGGAAAAACCCCAAAAAATTTAAATAAAATTTCCTTGAAGGGGGGCTAGGGTTTTTCTTGTAGATCATAATCCATAATAATAGAAAACAGAATTATTGCATTTTTCTTTTTTATCACTTTAAGGGATTTTGTATACAAAAGAAACTCATTATAATTCATAAAAGGCTGGTTTTACTTTCAAAAACCTAGATTTGTCAATATTAAATTTTCCCAGCATAAGGATGCTATTGACCAGAACATCATCTTTGTTATTGTTCATTACAAGTCCATAGATAATGTCCTTTAGAGTGAAACTTTCAAGGTAACGTACCTTTGGGTAAAGCCAGTCATATATATCAGACCATAAAACATCCACATATTTACAATGAAAAAACAGATGATCCGTGGTTTCAATGTCATCACAGAATATACATTTATTGGAATCAAATCCAAATCGAAGTCTTAAGTACTCACTGGATGGATATATCCCATTTAAAATTTTAAAATGATTTTCTTTAATTTTGGGAGATAAAGGAATTTTTGTGTATTTAGTTCTAAGAATATGAATGGTATCTTTTTGGAAGTTATAAGAAATTGAATTTCTGTAGACTACTATAGGATAAGAAATGTTGTTAAACATATTTCAAATAATTTTGCTTGAAAGTTGACCTTCTTTAAATTCACAACCTTCAATTAACAGTGGAGGTAAACACAAGGTCATGGGGTTCGAATAAAAGAGAGTTTCTTTGATTAGACAAATAATAGAGTTAGGGATAGCTTTAATAACAGATTCAAATTTAGCCCGACTGCAACTTAAATATTTAACACAGAAATTCTCATATGATATAATACCACTATTCTCCATTAAATGGGACACTGACCAAACACCTTTCTCCATCCAATCCTTGTCATACAATGATTTGTTTCCAACTGTAATGTATCTATTATTCCATAGTGGTGTATTGTGTGGTGTAAAATTATGGTTATATAAAATCTTCCAGTATAACAAGACCTGTTGGTGAAACTGGGATAATTTAACTGGGAGACGTTGAGCAGTGAAATCATATCGTAGTAGAAACTCTTGTAACGAATCAGCTCATGGGAAATAATTAATTATTAATATTTTAGATCCACCGTAGATATTTAGCTGACCACTCAGGGACAACCGTCTTGTCAATTCTAAGAACGTTAATTTCCTGGTTAAGGGAAATAACTTTCTTACTGTACAATTCTACAAAGCTTGTAGCGTAAATCTGCATGATTAAGTGACTCCAGTTATAAGCAAACAATGCACCACGTCAAGTGTGATACAAGTAAGACTATATTAACTACATAAACACTTAAACTAGTCCAACATTCTACATAAACAATTAAACTGGTCTACAACCTAATACAATAAACTGGTCTAACATTAAACATATAACACACACACACACACACACACACACATACAGTTGGTATAGGAAAGGGTTAAAGTTAAAAATAAAAAAACTCAGTACAGAAAGAGGCATAAGGAATGAAATTTATGGAACCATTTGCATATTCAGCAGATCTACACCTGAGGGATACGTCAGATTCTCAGTTCAAACACACCTTTGTAAAAAGGTGTAAATGATACTTAATGCATCAATTAATAAGACTAAGTTAGATACTTAGCGAGTCTCGGCGGTCTGAAAAAGATTCCTGATGCAATCTTAAGGTTTACAGTTGATCTTTGCTGAATTTGGGTCGATGAAATGAACCAGTTTTGAGTCAGAGAATCTTCATTGAAATGGAAAGGACAAGGCCGAAAGAAAGGCCTGGCACAATGCTTTGGTATCCTGAAGCGTTTTCTCACATCTTCATCTTAGCATCTGACCGAACAACTGACTGGGCGGGTCACATGGTGTGTCAGCTTTAAGGTCAGAGAAGATCCCTGCCTCTCAAGATGGGCTTATCCAATGAGAGAGGCCGGAATCCCAAGTGGGCGTTTTGAGATACTTGGGCGTTTTTATGGCCCTTTGTTTGAAAGCATGGTAATTTGCAAATGGACTTAATTCGAAATTATTAACGATTCTCAGGGCCATAATATATATTGCCTATGTACCAACATGTAATATACACTCTTGTTTAGATCATCAGAAGGCGAATTCATAGATACTAAACACGGTATATGTAAGGTTATATGAATGAGTGGTTTATCGTAAGCATGAAAAAAAATAGTCTATAATACAACAGATTAATACAAAACAGCAATAATATACACAATGGCCTGAAGAATATGTGTGTTAATTCAAAGAAAGGTTTTCATATGAATTAATTAGCAAAGAAAAGTCCATTTCTGCTCTGCCTCTCCTATGGGGACAAAGAGTGGGTTATCCTACTCACATTCCTGGGGGGTCATAAAACCAATGATATCATGATTAGTTGTTATTGTGACCAGAGGCGCCCCCCGGCACCCCCCCCCCCCCCCCCCCCCCCCCCCCACCCCCCCCCCCCCCCCCCCCCCCCTGGTGTTCAGCAGAAATCATGGCATCCAGTTTATTGAGTGAGGGGACTGTGACGATTTGTAAACCTAATGAATAATTGATTTGTTAAAACAAATAAAAATTAGTGTGTCAGATTGTTCGAGACGCTACAATTTATTCCTCCTAATTATGAATAACTCTCTGGGAATATGAAACCAAAAATTGTTATTGTTTAAAATAACGTCTTTCGGATGAGACGTTAAACCGAGGTCCTGACTCTCTGTGGTCATTAAAAATCCCATGGCACTTCTCGTAAAGAGTAGGGGTGTTACTCCGGTGTCCTGGCCAAATTCCCTCCATTGGCCCTTGTCAATCATGGCCTCCTAATTATTCCCATCCATTGAATTGGCTCTATCTTTTTCTCTCCTCTCCATCTGTAGCTGGTGTTTGGTGAGCGCACTGGCGCCGTTGTCCTGTGGCTGCCGTCGCGTCATCCAGGTGGATGTTGCACACTGGTGGTGGTTGAGGAGAGACCCCCCCACATGATTGTGAAGCGCTTTGGGTGTACAACAATACACGATAAAGCGCTATATAAATGCATGATTCATTCATTCATTAATTCAAAATGGATTTCAACCAATTAATTTTAAGGTCCCATTTATAGAATCAAAATCAATAGCTTGTAAACCTCCCTCTTTATATTGTTTTATCATCTCTACTTTTTCATATAATGGGTCTTCTTTTTCCAGATGTAACCAAAGTTAATCTGATTTATTTTTTTAATAGCTCTATTTGAAATAGCAATTGTATATGCTGGATAGATTAATCGTGAAATGCTTTCCATCTTAGTCAAAAATATTCTACCTAATAAACTTATATCTCGCAATAACCAAGAGTTTAGTTTAATTTGACATTTATCTATTATATCCCACACATTCATAAATTCGTTTTCAGTGGAATCTTTTGAGATAAGCATACCTAAATATTTAACTTTCGATTTTATAGGGATGTTATAAGCCTCGGTTAATTGACATTGATGGATTGGCATTAAATCACACTTGTTCAAATTTATTTTTAAACCAGAGGCTTTGGAAAAAATGTGAATAGATTGTAGTATTTTGGGGACTTCTGATAATTGCTTCATAAAAAAGGCAGTATCATCTGCAAATTGACTGATGATTACTGTCTGGCCAAGTACCTCTAATGGGGCTATTGTTGAGTTTTTGATAAAGATGGAAAGCAGTTCTGTGGTTATAATAAAAAGAAATGGGGAAATAGGACAACCCTGTTGTATACCACAATTGATGGAAAATCTGGGTGATGTACCTCCTGGCAAGGAAATAGAACTATTAGAATTTTCATACAGAGATTTTATAATGTTTCGAAATTTATCTCCAAAACCAAACAATTTTAAACAATCAAAAATAAAGGGATGTTCAATTGAATCAAATGCCTTATAAAAGTCAATGAACAGAATAAAACCATCATCTTCTATTAGATGTCTGTAATCTAAAAGATCAAGCACTAACCGAATATTATTGTGTATAGATCTTCCCTTCATAAAGCCATATTGAGATTCACTTATAATTTTGTGTAGAAACATTTTTAATCTATTAGCATATATAAGGGTTACAATTTTATAATCAGTGTTTAATAATGTAATTGGTCTAAAGTTATCTAAAATGTTGGGGTCTTTATCCGGTTTAGGGACTAAAGTTATTATACCTTGTTTCATGGTGGACGGAAATGTCATATTTTCTGTTGCTTCTTTTAACATAAGCATAAAAGGTTCTTTTAGTATGCTCCAAAAGTGTTTATAAAAGTTTGCAGTAAGGCCGTCACACCCTGGAGATTTGTCTAAAGATAAGCTACCTACTGCTTTATCCAATTCCTCAGATGTAATATCTGCATCACACAGTGCTACAAAATCATCATCTATATGGGGAATAAAATATTTAATAAGGTCAAAAAAGGATGTTGTATCGTCCAGAGAAAAGTTTGAGGAATATAGGCTACTGTAAAAAGAAACAACTTCCTTAGTGATTGAAGCTTGATCAGTAATTACCTGGTCCTGGATCAATAAAGCTTTAATTGAAAGTCTCTCTTGCCTTCTTTTTTCTAACAGACAGAAATATGAAGTACTCCTTTCCCCCTCCTCAATCCATTTAGCCCTAGACCTGATAAAAGCCCCTTCTGCTTTACAAAGATAGATTTCATCGAGTATGTTTTGAAGACTTTGTAGTTTCTGTTTTTCATTATCAGTAGGTGATGTTTTATTATAATATACATTTATTTCTTTAATAATATTAAATTCAGATAATCTTTTACTTCTATTTAGTGTTTTACCAAAATTTATTGAATATTTCCTCATTTTAAATTTAAGAAATTCCCATTTGGAGATATAGGACACTATTGATTCATCAGACATCACATTAGAGACTATGGCCCTAATACCCTCATTAAATGACTGGCATTTTAATAAATTTGAATTGAATTTCCAATACCCTTTATTTTGTCGGCTAACACCAGGAGGTTTAAAAATCAACTTAATAACAGAATGATCTGTAAGAGGAGCTGCTGACATACAGCAATCACTGACAAAATGAATAATTTAAACTGAAATTGACCAAAAATCTATTCTTGACTTTACTACATTATTTGGTTTAAACCAAGAATATTGTTTCATGTTAGGATATTTAAAGCGCCAAGGATCCAATAAATTGTGAGTGTGACAAAAATCAGTTAAAACAGGGTTATAAGAAGAACTATCGGTACATCTGGAGAGATATCTATCAAGGCATTCATCACTGACCATGTTAAAATCACCACCAATAATTATACTAGCAGTCGGATAAATGAGTTTAAGGTTTACAATGACACTGGAAACATCTGAAATCAACTGTCTGTTTTGAATTACATTATTAAAACCATAAACATTGACCATAATAAAATGATGGTCATCCATTTTCAAGACACAGATTATCCAGTGACCATTATTGCTGAATCTAGATGTCACTAATTTACCAGGTGGATTACAAAACAAAACAGCCACACCTGCTGATCTAGTGGACCCATGATCAAAAAGGATTTTGTCTCCCCATTGATTTACCCAAAATCTTTCATCTTCTGGTTTGGAGTGTGTTTCCTGCAACAAAATAAAGTGTGCTTTTTCACCCTTGCAAAACAGAAATAATGACTTTCTCTTAGTGTTCTCTCTTAAGCCCCTAACATTAAGTGAAATTCAAGAAAAAACAGAATTATTCATAAACAAAATTGGCAACTGCCAACAAATATTATTAAGTCCAACCAATTATACTTTGGAAAAATTGAGAAACAAAAGCCCAAACAGGCACTGTCCCTTCAAACTGCATTCAATTCAAAAATACCATCCAAACAAATCCTATAAATCAAAAGGCCATTTCAAGCTTTAAATACTAAGGCCTTTGTTCATATACCTTATGTGCTCCTAAGTGATTCTTTGTCCGTTTATATACCTAACACCTCCTCGGAAGTACGCACGCTTTCCTGCATCTCTAGCTTCTTTTATCTTGGGCCACAGTGCAGCTCGGGTCTCCCTGTCGGCTTTGCAGAGGTCTTCGATGAAGCTGATGCGAAGCTCTTTGCAGATCACGCGGTCCTTTGTCATTCTCCACAGTGCATCTCGGTGTATTCTCTGAGTAAACTGAATGATGACATGCCTTGTTTCATTTTCTTCACGTCTACCTATTCGATGAACCAAGTCCACGATATGGTTGATGTTCGAGGACCATGATGGGGAGATTTTCACCAGTAACTGAACAACGGCCTCCCGTATGTCTTCACCATCCTTGTCCTTTAGACCACGAATCCTCAGATTCCATCGGCGTTTGTATCGCTCCAGCTCCAAGACACGCTTCATCAACTCCTCGTTATCTTTCTTTAAAGCCGATACTTCGCGGACCGAAGACTGTAACTGAGTTTTGCAGTCCTTGATTTCGGCCGCATTGAACTCGACTGCCTTGGCTATGTTGGTTAACATGATGGAATTCTGTTGTAGCTGAGTACCTAGTGTGTCCACCTTATCCGTTAGCTGCTTTATTGCTTCTAAGACTGCATTCATTCCTTCTTTCCCCTCGGTCCCCGTGTTCTTCCTTTTAACTGTTGGTGCGTTCTTTACCTGCGAGAAAGGATCTTTTCTTTTAGTATTCTCGGTGGAAACTTCCATCCTTGTAGCATACTCATGGCCGCCAACTGCCTCATTACTGCGGGATAAAGCAAGATTCTTTTTCGTAGACATGGTGCATCTACTTTTCTTTTGTTTTTCAGGTTATTGATATATGTTACTTCAAAAGGAACACATTATAATGATTGGATAGTGTAACATGTAAAAATCTGGGACAGTTCTCAAGAGCTCACAGCATGTGATGCACCCGGTCCGCCATCTTCCTGGCTCAACTAGCAGCTGTGTCTCATTTAGAAGGCTGCACCCTCCGGGAAGGAAAATTATTTCTAAATTTGGAAAGTAATTTAAAAAAAAAAATGGTTTTACTTGTTTTATTTTGTTCAATGTTTGAGGAGCTGCAGCGTACCTATAGCAGGCATCTATTAAGAGAAAAAAAGGAGGAGGATATTACTAACAAAGTTTATCCGTTTTTACCGAGGCGAATTAAGGTAAGTTGTAAACACCACATCTGCGCTTGTGTGTACGTTACATCTGCCGGCGCCGGCATTTTTCAAATTAACAACGGTTGTTCACGGCATGCAAAGAATTGTGGGTTATCTGTTAAATAAATTTCCTTCATTTAAGTAGTGTGAGAGCGCAACCATGCTCTAAATGTGTTGGCATAGCAACACGATACTTCCGGTTTCCTTTTCCGCCCACGAAGGCCGTCTCGTTTAATTCTAGATTGAGGACACTTAGTATATGCATCCTACAGAGGATTCGACATCCGGAGGATCGGGCATCAAGTGCAGTGCAAAAGGGTAAAAGGTCTTGAGGCAGGTGTGACACGCTCTCTATTACGGATTAAAAGTGTAAGTGAGAGTAAACAGTGAGAGATGCAGAGACAGGGGATAATCGCTATATTTGGGGTAAAAAAGACATAATTATGTATTGTGCCAAGAAGGTTGCACTGTCTGTTCGTTCACACAGTTGTGAAACTGATTGGTAGCTGCCTTTAGCGTAGCCTTTACTGATTGCCTCCATTGATCAGAGCATTCTGCGCGGTCGTCTGTGAGTGACGTCACCTCGCAATACAAACACGCCCCCTAGTATAGCCCCTCACATTGATTGACAGCTTTCCATGTAGACGTCGGAATTCAAATGCAAAAGGAATTGCGATTCAATTTGAGTTTTGGCAGGTTACATGCGCGACGCAGCGAGAGTGAAAAAGCAGACGTGGTAATTAATATTGCTATTTAAATATGACAGGCTCGTAACTCCTAAGACATGGGAAATACAGCTGCAAATGGACTTTGCTTTTTCATTTGAAATTTGGCCGTCACTGTGCGTTCGCGAAAGCGAAAATGCAAACGCTAATGCAGGATTTGCAATGGCATTTGGATTATGTCACAATTATGGTCCACATATTGAAAACGCATGAAAATCCATGTGCTATGCTATTCATTGCAAATTGTCCGGAAGATCGTTCCAACCGGAGGGGGCAGATTCTAAATGAGACAAAGGATGTATTCAATTGCCCGCTCTGAAACTTAGGAACATTTGAGGTCAGTGAATCACGTGACGATCGAGCGTTTTGGACTTCCGTTGACGCAACTCTCTCTTTCCATGGCTCTGGTCTAGACTTCACGTAATGTATGCGTGCGCTCTGTAGGGAAGTTTTGAATGGTTTTTGCAAAATATTCGATAAAGTCAAATCGCACATCGTTAAAACAACAAATACGATGTTATCGCAGACGATATATATCGCACAACCATAGTCCCAACTTTTTGTCAACACCGTCAGACATTCATAATAAAATCAGGGAATATCAGCGGCAGCTGTCACTCTAAAGGAGCCCCTCGCCACAGTTCACCTCTGCAGAGTACATCAGCGTCAGACAGGCTCTGCTAAGTTTTAGAATATTTTAAATCCTAATGTTAATATTTCCCGTGTCACAGCCATGATATGTCAACACCATCTTTCAATTTCTGAGGAAATTATTTGAAATATCGAGAATTTTATTCTCCTGAAGCAGGTTCCATTGGCATCTAGCATCAACAGAAAAAAAATTAAATGGCTACTACATGAACTCCATTGGTTTTTGTGAAAGAAATGCCAAATTTGTCAACCCCGTCAGATGTCCCCACCATAAGATCTTGTGTTCCAGTGATATATCAAAATACTTCAAAATGTGACTCTTGAATAAAAGCTTTATAATCCATAACATACTCACTGTTTGTTTTAATACAGTAATTGACTGATTCAATGTATTTGATAGTTAAAATGACTACAAATTCAGGTTTTCGTCACCTCCGTCAGTTGAATATTTTGATAATATTTCATTATGATATTTTATATTTGTTGTGGAATTATTGGTCACATGTGAAAGTGTAATCTGTCTGCTAACACCAGAACGTGTTTTGAAATGTTAAAAACATCTTCAATGCTGTTAAAGATAAAGTTGAAATATTACACCGTCCAAGCTAAAAAAAAAAGCACATTTTGTTAAAAAAAAAGAAAAGTTGGGAGGTTGTATCAAAGCAAAGCTCAGTAGCTTAGTACATATAAGATACATAAATGTAGTTTCATTTATCTGAGTACAAGGTTTTATTTTTTTCAATTTTGACCCTGTTTTGTCCCACTTCTCAAGAATGACTTATTTGTGTTCTAATCATCTGATTTCGGAGCGGAAATGTGTCTGTTTCATCAAATATTTTTAAGATCAAGAATCTGTGATCTGTGAGATTGTCTTGTGATTGTTTTTCTCCACAGCAGCTGTGAATGAGTATCTGCTTTTCTTATGATGAAGAAGCATCACTTTTTAAACTCAAAATTATTTATGAAAGGTTTGATGCCAGTGGCATTGTCCAGCCAGCCTGAAATCATCATTGATTTAATCATATTACACACATTGGAAGTGTGTAAGTAGGCTATAGCTAACAGTAAAAGCAAGGAAACCAGGAAGTGAGTGGATTCATTCAAAAGAAACGAAACCTATTTCCCTGCTACACAAGCCTCTTCTTAAGGATCCACGCTGTTCTAGTTGGGCTAAAGCTGTAAAGGAGCGAATATTTTACTTTTTTGTCAAAACAGGTAAAAACATCATAGAAACGTAAATAATAGTTTTACCTATGTCTTTTTGCTTGCATAGAAAAAAGAGCATACAGCTGTATGTGTTGCTATCTTGATGTCATAGGCCTATGTTTATTATTTTGGTTATGGCTGAAGTGTTTAGGACTATTATAATAATACACAAACATGTACGTACTTTGTAGATTTGTAGACATGCTCTTTCATTAATGATTTACATGTGGATTTATATTCTCTGATTTACTTCTGGCAGAGCAGTTTCTATTAGAGCTATATAAACTATCTGCAAAGAAATGGCCGAGTCTGCAGCGAGTCAGTATGAGGATCAGTTCATCTGTTCAGTCTGTTTGGATCGGCTGAAGGAGCCGGTGACGATTCCCTGTGGACACAGTTACTGTATGAGCTGCAATTATGCTGCTTGAGGCCAGAAGGTGAGAGGAGCCGCCCCCCCCCCCCCCCCCCCCCCCTACCCCTGTCACCAGCAGAGAGAGCTTCAGTCAGAGACCTCTACTGAAGAAGAACACTCTGATAGCAGAGATGATGGAGACGCTGCAGAAGACGTCTCTACAAACGGCTGCTGTGGAGTGTGATGTTTGCACTACAGAGAAGAGCAGAGCTGTAAAGTCCTGTCTGCAGTGCTTGGCCTCCTTCTGTCAAACTCACCTGCAGCTTCACTATCAATCTCCTGCGTTTATGAAGCACAAACTAGTCCAAGCCTCCAGACACATTCAGGAGAACATCTGCCTCAGTCATGGGAAACCTCTGGAGATTTACTGTCAGGATGATGATCAATGCATTTGTTGTTTATGTATGACTGACAATCATAAAAACCACAATGTTGTATCTATGGATTCAGAATGGACTAGTAAAAAGGTAATAAATGCTTTTTTACATCAGTTTTATTTATTTTTTTATTGCTGGCTCAAATTACAGAGATAGGCTACCTATTCTACTTCTTCCTTATTACCGTATTATGATGTATATTTTATTTGATATTTAACAATCACAAAATGAGATTGGCAAGGTGTAACTACAGTATTTCTACTTTTGAACATTGATTTTGTACATTAACATCCTCAGGACGAGTTAAAGGAGATAAAAGTGGTGTGTCAAAAGCTGATTGAGGAACGAGACAGAGGTCAGCAGGAACTCAGTGGAGCTGTGGAGTCTTTTAAAGTGAGTATCACAAGATGCAAGTAAAAAAAAGAGGCAAAATAATAATAAAAGAGAGGCATAATAAACTGGTGACATTTTAATTTTGCTAGTTCAATTGACTGAAAGTATGCATGATCACTGTTTTGATTTGGACAAGAATTATGATAATGGAGTAATAAAATTAATTGAACTTGGTCACATAAATACAGTATTTAGGCTGTTGTTCCTGTCCAACAGAGTTCAGCACAAGAGGCCGTGGAGAACATTGAGAAGGTCTTCACTGAGCTCATCTGCTCTCTGGAGAAGAAACGCTCTGAGATTAAAGAGCAGATCAGAGATCAGGAGAAGACTGAGATAGATCGAGCAGAGAAACTTCACAAACATCTGGATCAAGAGCTGACAGAACTCAGAAAAAGACAAGCAGAGATTGAGAAACTTCTGATTACTGATGATCAGATCCACTGTCTGAAGGTAATAAAAGTCATTTTTAAGTTTAGTTCAAGTTCAAGTTCAAGTTCAAGTCTGCTTTATTGTCAATTCTTCCACATGTACAGGACATACACACAGAGAATTGAAATTGCGTTACTCTCAGACCCTTGGGTGCATACAGATAACATAAATACAGATTAAATACAAAATACAAAAAACAACTATACAAATAAGGTAAAATGTAAAAATATATATATAAAGCACAAGGCATATGGCAGATAGAGTGCAAAACAGTAAAGTAAACAACAGTGCAGATATAACGATTGTAGTGCAAAAAATGATTTGTAGTGCAAAAGAGCTTATTCAGGGATGATTAAAGTGTGTGTGTGTGTGTGTATTTGGGAGGGGGGCGTGGGAGAGTCCGTCAGAGGGTCAGAGTTCAGTGGTGCGTGGGGCAAAAGAGGGGAGGGGGGCCAAGGTCGGGAGGGAGTTCAGCTTCCTGACAGCCTGATGGATGAAGCTGTCCTTCAGTCTGCTGGTCCTGGCCTGGAGACTCCGCAGTCTCCTCCCTGATGGCAGCAGACTGAATAAGCTGTGTGTCGGGTGGGTGGGATCACCTGCAATGCAGAGGGCTTTGCGGGTGAGACGGTGTTGTAGATGTGAGAACCTTCCATGAGACAATAAATGATCATAGATGCATGCTGTTTCTCTCTCTTATTGAACTGAAAAATATGTCTGATTTTTTTTGTCTCATTTCAGAGCTGTCAGTCTGTGTGTGTTTTACCCTCATATGAAGATGTTCCCAGCTTCACTCAACACACTCATCTGTCTTTTAAAGACATTTCAATCTCAGCCTTCAGAGAGGTTTTGGAGGACGTCTGTCAACAGCAAACAGCCAGAATATCTCAAGACGGTATTTTTTAAAAGCAGTTTTTCGTTTAAAAGGTGTTGATTCATTCATAATATTTTAGAATTAATTTATAAAATAAACATTTGATTGTGTTTCTTGCCTCATCTTTAGTGTCAAACGTCCATGTTTCAGAGTCTCCAGAACCTACAGCTCCAAATGAATTTTTGCAGTGTAAGTTGAGTTGTATTTTTTATACATTGTTCCACACAACTGTTGAATGATAGTTAATAATAGAGCCCGACCGATATATCGGTATCGGCAAATATGCCGCCGATATTAACATTTTTTTACAGAACATATAATGCAGATAAAATGCTTGAAATTGTGTAATTACTTAGTTTGTCCAGCAGAGACTCCATTGTTTGCTACTGGCGACCTGGATGAAACGCTTTAAAGCTTAATTCTATGGAAAACCATTGAAACTTTGAACGGCCATATCTCCGTAAAGGCGTGGCTAATCCGCACCAAATTCGGGGATCCCTTCAGCTCGAGGAACCCTCTCGAACGGTGAATCGAGTGTATGTCTCAAGGCCCCCTTTCGAAATGAGACCACCCTTGCGTCGATAGCCCCCGGGGTTCGGGAGTTACGGGTGGTTAAATTCGCGGTCCGGCGCCGACCGATCAAGCGATCCCGGGGGGCTACCGACGTGCGGAGGGTGGCGTTCGAGAGGGCTCCTCGAGCTGAAGGGATCCCCCGAATTTGGTGGAGATCTGCCGCCACGTTCGCGAGATAGTGACACCAGCTAACACTTTCACTTCAGTAAGGAGGTCTCTTGTTCAGGCAGCAGCATTCAAGCGTTGTCTTATTCGACCGTAAGTGCCTGCGAAGTGAACTTCACAAGAAATTCTGCCATGATTCCAGTTCCAAGGGAACGTACTCATTACATTCAAAGGGCATTAAAGTGCACGAGACGTGAATTTAAATTGTATTTATTTACAGAGGTATATTATTTCACACTTCTCTAGTAAGTTTCGTGTGTGAAGACAGTAGCGACAAATCCGTGAATGAATGTTCCGAAGTTAAATAAACTTCAAAGGAATAAAGTTGAGTGGAATTGAATTGAATTAAAGTTGAATGAACTTCAACTTTACTGTTCAGTGCACAGGACCCACCCACATTTATTTTGCTTCAGACGCCCATGCTGTATTGTATTTAAGTACCAGTCAAATGTTTGGAATGTTTGTCCAAACTTTTGACTGGTACTGTACAATATACACAAAGAATATCAGCCGATGTATCGATATCTTTCGATATATATTTTTACTCCCTAATATCGGTATCGGTATCGGCCCCCCCAAAAAAACATATCGGTCAGGCTCTAGTTAATAATGCCTGTTACTTATTTCTATTATCTTTTGAAAAATATAAAATAAACGTGTCAGATTATCGTTGTCACTAACTATTAAAATGTGTAATTTTGAGCAGAAGGATGGGGGTGGTAGGGGACAGTACTACATTTGAATATTTATTTATCCCTCCAATCTTCATTAGATTTCTGTGAAATTCATCTGGATCCAAACACTGCACACAAACGCCTCATCTTGTCAGAAAGGAACAGAAAAGCATCATGTTCATATGAAGTCCAGCAATATCCTGATCATCCAGAGCGATTTGACTGTTTTTCTAATGTCCTGTGTAGAGAGGGTTTGTATGGTCGCTGTTACTGGGAGGTTGAGTGCAGTGGGAACAACTGGTCTGTAGCAGTTTCCTATAGAGGAATTGGTCGTAAAGGAGAAAGTAATGACTGCAGACTTGGGTTTAATAACAAGTCCTGGAGACTGACCCACTGTTTCCAGGACTTCTATGTCAGACATGATCATAAACAAGTCCATATCTCTCCTTTCCATTCCTCTAGAATAGGAGTGTATCTGGATCACAGAGCAGGAACTCTGTGCTTCTACAGCGTCTCTGACACAATGACTCTACTACACAGAGTCCAGACCTCATTCACTGAACCCCTCTACCCTGCATGCGGGATTGTGGAAGGTTCTATCAGGATCATAGAAAAGAGGAGAATTCTTAAAGACCAGAAATAAAAGACAAACATAATTTCCTCTCGCTCTATTTGATTGCTTTTAGAGCAATTAAATGGATTGTATTAACATGTTTAATATTTACTTAATTTGGCATTATATCTGAATGATTTTCTCTCTCTTTTTTTTTTGTATGTTTGTGTGGGACAATTTTGATTTATTTTGGGGAGTATTGTGGTGTTGTGTGATGAAATGAGCCAAATATAGCTGCACAGCTGCATTACTGAACACTAACCACTATAACCTACCACTGTCTCACGTATTTACATATGTATTACTGCAAAGTCCAAGTGAAGTGCCAAACTAATCTGCACTTTTTAATGCCAAGATATTATAACACAATGTGATTGCTATATACATTCTATCATCAAGTGTTTGCATTTCCCTTGCAGTTTAAGGATTTTGTTTGTTTTTGTGAGGGATCATATAAAAGAATTACATTATTATGGGTAGCAATCATTGTTATGGCATACGGTAGAATGAATATGGCAGGATATTTTACAGCGTTTTCACTGTCCTGTTCTCAAATGAGATGCATATATGGAGCTTGCCTGGATGTAATTTTGTGGCACTTTTCTGTTCACTTATATATTACTTTACATGTAAGAAATGTGCAAAAATGGACATGCAACTGTGAATTTGCTCTTTACATGTAACACATTGCTATAAAATAAAAGGTACTGTATCCATGCAATTGTGCATATTATTTTTCTGTGTACTAATGGCTCCTCTCTATACTGATTTGTCTCAGTAAACTTTTACCTGCTGTTGAAATCTGTATCTAAAAAGTGTGATACACAACAGCATTCAGCTAGACAAAACTGTCATTCTTGTATAAAGCAGCTGTGTCAACAAAAAAGCAGATTTTTTTTAAATTTAGTTTATAACTAACATTTCCATGGTTGACTGCAGTGGTGAAAAACATCTAATTATTTTGACCAGTGAGTGTCACACAATAACAAACATTTTTTATTTTGAAAATCAATAATCAGAATTAGCTTTATTCGCCAAGTGTGTGCAAACCCATAAGGAATTTGTTGTGATTTTTTAGGAGCTCTTGGTACATACATACATACAATAACTAAGTTTTGAAGCGTGAAATAAGTGGGTGGGTTACTAAAATTTGCAGACTTGCTGTAGCCTACTTGTGATGTCCTATAAAGCAGTGTTATTTTACTTAAAGTCAATCTTTTATATACAGTACGTATATACAGCATGTGTGTTACCATACATTTCCAATAGGTGGCAGCAATGCGTTTTCGAGTTTGCCATGAAAATCCAAAAGAACAAACAGGATACGCAGAGATTCTTATTGGAAGCAAGACAAGATAAAGAGCAGGAGTTACTAGAGGTAGAATTGACAAAACAATATATTGGGATTAACTATGAACAGTATGTTCAAGTTCAAGTTTTTACAGATGCATCTAAGAATCCACAGAATGGTCAGGTGGGAGTAGCGTATGTTATTCCAAGGTTGAAAGTGGCAGGAGGGAAAAGAATATCAAATCATGTGTCAGTATTTACAGGAGAGTTGCTAGCAATTTTGATAGCAATGAATAAAATATATGAAATGGGGATAAATAAGACAAAGAGTGCTCTGAAGGAGATCGAGAAATCCATGGGGATTACTGGAAAAATCAAGGGGAAAGACTGCATTGGGGCCAACATTGTGGTTCAAATGAATAAGATGAGGTACATGGATGGCAAGGGTGACCCTCGTGGCTTTAAGATCTTTCTGGATCACAACAATCTCTCTCTCGGCCTCATACCACGCTACAGAGGTAATAGACTGCACATTCTTTTCCATATATGTGGGATATTCTCAAGTCATCATGCAGCACTAAAGTCATATCTCTGTGGAGGAACATCCTGTGGAGGCCTGCGTGCTAGCATACTGGAAGACTTCAACTCTACAGCTGGACAGGTTGAAATGCAAGTTCTGGGTTTGCTTGGGAAATTTCTGACTGGACCCTGGATGACCAAATTCTACACTGGTGCAGATGACCAAACTGATTACATTAAATGTATTGAAATGATCAAAGAGACCGTGCAGAACCTGAAAGATCAATTACACTCACCTGCTGAATTCCTAACTCGCACAACAGACCTCTTTGGAAATCAGCTGAATGCTTCAGACAAAATCCTTGAGAAATTGCAACAACCACCAAAAGACACAGTCATGTTCACTCAAATGATGGAAAGCTGTCTGAGAGCAGTCATTTTAGTACTTGAAAGACAGTATCAACAATACTTTGATACATGGACAGTGACGGAGAAACTAAAACAAGAGACAACCTCGGCAAGATCACATAACATGGATGCTGAAGAGCTGATGGGGATGTTTAGTGCGCTGAAGAAGAAAGCTCCAAATGCCACCATCTGCTACTTGTCCTGTAAAATGCGAGCACGGAAAAACAACACTGTGGACTATTTGAACAGTTTAGACAAGGAAAAACAAGAGCTGGTCATCAGGAAAGCAGTGAGGCTGGGGGTCATACAAAGAAGAAAGAGGAGGAAGAAGCAAGGAGAGCTACAGGAGGAATTGCACAAACGTCAAGCCACAAAAGAAAGGAAGAGAAGTGAACAAGAACGGAAAGTGTTAGAGAAAAAGTTTGAAGAATTAGGTGCAGACAAGATCGAGGAAGCGTTTCCAGAACTCCCAGAAGAGAAAACGAGCTTGATCAAGGAGTTGTTGGGTGGCAGAGGAGTGGGGGCATTTATATGTCATGCGTGGGATTTGGGTGGCAGCAGGGTAATTTTCAATGGGAAAATCTAGACTTTCCATGCTAAAAAAAAGAAATACACTGTTGGCTATTGGGCCATGAGTGGAGAGGGGTATGAATTTGATGCACATGACACTGATGTGTCCATCTATGCGATGGCAGCAGATGTCATCTTGGATGACTTGGTTGTACAATAGCCTGTCAATAGCCTGTTATCAACTCAATCGCACAGATAGCCTGTATATTTGTCATACCGATCATTCATTGTTATGAAAAAATGAAAAAGAAAATGAATGACTAGGAATATTAATGTATATTTGCATTTTCAGGGTGTATAAATATGAATTCATAATTAATAGTGGTGTGTAAAGTTGTCTTTGCTTGTATTGTGAAAATAAAATGTTTATGAATATGAAAGAACGCTTATTAATTCAATTATAATTGTTTTTGGTGAGGTACCATGGGTCTGATGCCCATTCCAACTAAAACAGTAAATGTTCATGATTTCATTTGAAAGAACTAACAAAATTCTACCTTCTGTTTAAATTTCATGCAAATATCTGATAAAATGAGAAAGTTACAAGCAAAAAGATGTGAATAATGAGCATTTTCGGTCACATACCTTCTATTGTAATTAATGTATAACATTTTAGTATAATCCCTAATATTATAAATATCATAACTTTCTCAATCCTCAACTGATTTTCACAATCCAGGTGTCTTTGTAAAGAGAATTTTCTAATCTGTCTAGTCATGTGATCAATTTTGAGTTTAGGGGTGGTTGAAAATTTTGTCATCATACCTAGATAAAGAGCAGGAGTTACTAGAGGTAGAATTGACAAAACAATATATTGGGATTAACTATGAACAGTATGTTCAAGTTTTTACAGATGCATCTAAGAATCCACAGAATGGTCAGGTGGGAGTAGCGTATGTTATTCCAAGGTTGAAAGTGGCAGGAGGGAAAAGAATATCAAATCATGTGTCAGTATTTACAGGAGAGTTGCTAGCAATTTTGATAGCAATGAATAAAATATATGAAATGGGGATAAATAAAACATTAGTATGTTCAGACTCAAGTTCAGCTTTATTATGCCTGGAAGCTCAACAGTCTGAAACTAGACAAGATATTGTTTTGGAGATCCTTCAGTTATTATATATGTTGCAGCAGATAAATAGGAAGGTTCAATTCTTGTGGTTTCCGGCACATACAGGAGTGGCAGGGAATGAGGAAGCAGACCAATTAGCTAAACAAGTAATGACAAAGGAAAATATAGATATGCAAATTCTGTATAGTAAAGCACAACTCAAGTCAATAATAAAAAGGGAGATAAATAAAAACTGGCAATCTTATTGGGATAATGAGCAAAAGGGCAGGCATCTATATTCAATACAACCAATGGTAGGTAGAGGAAGGAATTCAAGAGGGAGAAGAAAGGAAGATTGTGTTCTTTCAAGACTAAGGTTGGGACATACAGGGCTGAATTCAACATTGCACATAATAGGGAAACATCCAACAGGACTGTGTGATTGGTGTGGAGTTAGAGAAACTGTAGAACATGTACTTATTCAGTGTAATGGATATACGGAGGAGAGAAGTAAGTTAATCGATTAACTTAAAAAAAAAACGGTGAGCAGCAAGTAACGTTAAAAGAGATTTTGAATCCAGTAGGAGGTGCTATAGTCTGTTAATACAATTTCTAAAAAGAACTCAGTTAATTCATAGAATATAGATTATTGTTATTCCTATTCTCTGGGCTGAGAGGGACTTCTGATAGGTCTGGGAAAAGGGAATTCAAGTCTCTGATCCATTGCTTCAGTAGATGGCGGTAATGCTCAATTGGTGATTGCGAGCCGCCAATAAAAAAACGAATAATAAGAAGAAGAAGGATGCGCAGAGGAGAGGGTTGCCAAGTCCGCGGTTTTACAGGAAATATTTCAAACTGTTGCACTATTGGGCTAGATTGGCTGGTTTTGTTTCGCACATCTGGCAACCCGCCGGCTAAAGCTAAAAGTGAGGTTTTTAACCATCATGAAAGAAGGGCTATTGTGGAATATTTTCGACGGATGTGAGATTCGATGCCGATTTACACAGCTTACAGATATTAACCAGCTCCAGAGTTGAAATACTAATGTAATGAAACGCATTATGTGTCTCGGTTTGTTATTAATTGCAGTGTATTGTGTTGGCAGCGAGTACAAGCTCTGAGTGAGTGCAGCTGTGTTATCAAGATTTCATTTCATGGCTTAATGCTATTAAAAATCGTGTTTCTTTTCTAATGTAAGAATTTACCTTTGTCCGCACTGTACCGTACTAGAGTAGCTACATTGCTTACTACATCGAATAATCAATCATTTTGATCAACCTCCATTCAGTCTGTTCATATTTTGTATAAAGTGGATCTCTAAAAAAGCCTCTTCTTTGCATAATTTAACCTCTACTTACGCTTGTTTCTTAGACTAGTTTTTTTAATAGGTCTTGTACACTACTAATATTGTTGGCTCTGTGACAAATTTCTTATGTTCCTGTCTGCTAAAGCATAAATGTAATGTAAATGTAGATCTCTGTTATCTATGTTAGGTTTCTGATTAGTTTGTATGTTCTTTTAAGAATATAAAATCCTTGGTTACATAAAAATGAACAACCTTCTAATGGAGCGGTTTTACTAACATATAACCATTTTAAAATACTCAATATTTCAGAAAACACACATGTAATTAAAGTAATTCAATATGAGTTCTTCTTGAATTTGCCAGATCTGGTGCCCATTTCACAACAGCCCACCAATGAAGGTTAGCAATATTCCCATCATCCTAGAAGAAGAGAAACTCCACATCTGTGACATGCTATGGTAAAGACTGAGCTTGTTAAAGTGGAGATTGATGACATGAGTGATCCAGAAACATCCAGAAACAATTATGAAGAAACCGAGGAAGAAACAGGTTGGTGTCCATTCTTGAGTCTTTATTATTGACTGCTGAGAAACATTAAAGGGGTCATATGATGCGATTTCAATGTTTCCTTTCTCTTTGGAGTGTTGCAAGCTGATTGTTCATAGATAAGATCCCTAAAGTTGCAAAGATTAAAGTCTCAAATCCAAAGAGATATTCTTTATAAAAGTTAAGAGTCAGCCACGCCCACCTAAAACGGCTCGTTCTAACACCTCCCCCACATTCTAACCTCACTATGTGGGAAGATTTGCATAAAAACGCCGCCCAAATGTTTCACGGCAAGACAGAAAACTTAACTTTTATTCTCGCTGTAGTATTGTTGCTGCCGCCGCCATGTCCTGAAGACGTTGTGTGTTTCGTTGTGAAAGCTTTACATTGTTTGGTCTTCCAAAAGAGGACACAACTAGAAATCAGTGGTTAAGTTGTATTTACAACACTGTTCCAGAACAGTTCAACCCAAATATTCAGATGTGTGCTGCGCATTTTATGGAGGATTGTTTCCTGATCCTGGAGAGTAGACTACAATGCCGGCTGTTCTGACTCACAGACTGTAAGTATGTTTTTTATGTTTATAGAGTTTTTATATTTTATATATTTAAGCGAGTTTTTTGAGCAGTGTAGAGCAGCGCTTGCTGTTTGTCATTTCTCCAATCACAAATGCAGACATGGGCTTATGTTTACGTGGCGCGATGCAACGCGTAAAAAGACAGTATAAGTCATTATAATCCGTAATAATGTCCCCACTGGATGCAACAAATGCCTAGTTTGTAATGGGTTTTAATGTTTTTGTCTCATCGCTCCGGGACACGGCATCAACAGTATGGTAAGGGGCGTAACATTTCCGTCACATGCTTGAGGTATTCGGCCAATCACAACGCACTGGATAGCTGGCCAATCACAGCACACCTTGCTTTTCAGACCGATGCACTTTGTAAAAATTGACAAAAGGCGGGGCATAGAGGAGAAACAATAATGTACAGTATGTGGAAAATAATGTGTTTTTTGAACCTTAAACCACATAAACACATTTCATTACACCAAATACACAAAATAATGTTCTTTTTAGCAACATCATATGACCCCTTCAGTTCACCAGATTTAATGTTAGTGAAATAATAAGCAATATATGAACAATAAATGTATCGCAGCTGTCATCCACATTTTGATCGTATTATCAAGGAAATGACAGAACTAACCTTTGGAATATACTGTTGCTTTCTGCTCTTAAATCATGTTCACGTGACTTGATTTTAACTATTTAGTATGTTTATTTTAGATCGGATGGAAGTGAAAGAGCAAAGACAAGAACTAAACGAGGAGGAGGAACATCATAACTTCAAAACCCGAAGAAAATCCAAAAAGCGGCACATTTGCTCACAGTGTGGAAAGAGTTTCAGACTTAAATTAGGTCTCAGTAATCATCTGTGGCGCCACTCTGGAGAAAAGCCATTTAACTGTGATCAATGTGGTAAAAAGTATACTTCGGTATCAAATCTAAATCTTCACCTGAAAGTTCATTCAGATGAGAAGCCTTACGTGTGTTCTGTCTGTGGAAAGAGTTTCTCTCGGCTGGACTGTTGTAAACAGCATCAGAAAACACATGATGAAGTGAGAGATCATGTGTGTTGTGAGTGTGGGAAGAGCTTTACTACAGCCGGTCAGTTGAAACAGCATCAAATAATTCACACTGGAGAAAGACCTTACAAGTGCTCCTATTGTGACAAGAGTTTCACTCAGCCTGGAAACCTGAAATCTCACGAGCGTGTTCATACTGGAGAGAAGCCGTACCAATGTACTCAGTGTGGAGAGCATTTCAAATATTCAACTATTCTCAATGATCACATGCGCGTTCACTCTGGAGAAAAGCCATTTAACTGTGATCAGTGTGGTAAAGAGTTTAATTCATCATCAAATCTGAAAAAACACCTGAAAGTCCATACAAATGAGAGGCCTTATGTGTGTCCTTACTGTGGGAAGAGTTTTTCAGTGTTGGTCAGTTGTAATCTGCATCAGAAAATCCACACTGGTGAGAAAGATCACTTGTGTTGTGAGTGTGGGAAGGGCTTTACTACACTTGGCCAACTGAAATGCCACCAAAAGATTCATACTGGAGAAAAACCCTACAAGTGCTCATATTGCGACAAGAGTTTCACTCTGTCTTCGCAACAGAAATCACATGAACGAATTCATACCGGAGAGAAGCCGTACAGCTGTACTCAGTGTGGAGAGAGTTTTAGACATTCAAACTCTTTAGTGAATCATATGAAAAAGCATTTTCCATCAAGTCCATCCAGTTAGTGGGGAAGTCGTGGCCTAATGGTTAGAGAGTCTGACTCGTAACCCAAAGGTTGTGGGTTCGAGTCTTGTGCCGGCAGGGATTGTAGGTGGGGGGAGTGAATGTACAGCGCTCTCTTCCACCTTCAATACCACGACTGAGATGCCCTTGAGCAAGGCACCGAACCCCCAACTGCTCCCCGCAGCATAAATGGCTGCCCACTGCTCCGGGTGTGTGTTCACGGTGTGTGTGTGTTCACTGCTGTGTGTGTGCACTTTGGATGGGTTAAATGCAGAGCACTAATTCTGAGTATGGGTCACACGCTTTGTAGACATGTCGAATATTTATACATTCAAATCTTCAAAGTAATTGCATTGTTTCTGCATACAATTAAAATTGAGAATGGCGCAAAACAAAACACTGTACCTGCAGGTGGCATTGAAGAAAGATATATGTAGAAATATATAGAAAAGTCAATAAAATATGAGTGTTGTGGCCACATATAAGCATTTTACCTATATAAGCATTATTCTGTGGCACTGTGAGATCCTGTGTTTTAATTAAATAATGTGCGATTCAGATAAAGTAAATGTGTTAGTTACAATAAACTTGAATTGCTGTAAAATCTGAACAACTGAAACTTTATATTACGAGCACTTGTGTTTAGATGCCTCTTTATGATGAATCGCTTGTTGTGTTCCTCAATTGTAAGTCGCTTTGGATAAAAGCGTCTGCTAAATGAATAAATGTAAATGTAAAATATCACACGAATTGTGGAGATTTTTGTTCTGTTATGTTGGGGGACAATAAAAGTTTTGAATCACTTGAATCTTACATTTATGTATTTTTATTATTTGACTGAAAGCCTCCTCATTAAGGCATGGACTAAATAAATTACTCAAAATTAAAAGAGACTGAACACAAATATATATATATGTATAAAACAACAATCAGCCATTTGTGAGTGTGAAACGATTCCCTTAAGTTGAGTTTTTAACTTTTTAAAATCTACAGATTTCTCTGCAACATGGAAGTTGTCTATAGGCTCTGTATAATGGCAAAATATAATTATTATTGCACTGACAACAGCTCTGATTATGTGTGATATTAAAGGAGTAGATCACTTCCAGAATAAAACAAATTCAGTCATCATTTACTCACCCTTCAATTGTTCAAAACCTGTATGAGTTTCTTTCTTCTGTTGAACACAAAAGAAGATATTTTGAAAATGTTGGTATCCGAACAGTTGATGGGCACCATTGACTTCCATAGAAGGAGAAAAAAAAATTACTTTGGAAGTCAATGGTACCCATCAACTGCGGATACCAACATTTTTCAAAATATCTTCTTTTGTGTTCAACAGAAGAAAGAAACGCATACAGGTTTGGGACAAGTGGAGGGTGAATAAATGTCGACTGCATTTTCATTCTGGAAGTGAACTCCTCCTTTAAGTAATGTTGTAATGTAAAAGTAATACTGTAGCCATATTATGTTAAATGTTTGTGAATCACGTGACTACTACTACTACTACAAAAAAAAGAGTCAAAAATCCCCGAAATTTCGGGCCAGTTTTGTTACGTAGTTTCATTTTTAATGCCAATCCATCACTAATAACACGAAACAAGCGCTACATGTTAATAAAAGAACACACATTTTACAGAACCTTCACATTTAATGGTATCTAATTATTTATAGATTACATTTAAAGCAGCACTACGTAACTTTTTCTGTGTTCAAAATTTGCAAAAATGTATATAATGAGCGAGTGCATCATCCAAACCAAATCTTCCAAACCGCGTTTTTGTCTTATTCCGAATCGCTACGGTACACTTACGGTATAATAAGTACTTATAATCGGACTATTGTAGGCTGGTCACCGCTGCGGAGTAACACATACCTGCGTGAATCGCCAGAGACATAAACTTAGAGAAGTAGCTCCGGTTGGAATGCTCTTCCGCGGGATGTGTGCAGTTCTGTTTATTCACCGCTAAAGCGCCAACAGTTACATAGTGCTGCTTTAATCGATTAGAGCTGAGTTTTTGTTGCATTTACATCATTTTGGCCAGGAGGTGCCGCCAGTCTGGTGTGTTTCGAGGGCTTTGAATCGTTTTGCGTGTGAATGAATCATTCGGTTCAAATGATTCAGAGATTCGAAGAGCTTCACTACAGGACGCACTCTCGGCACCGCCCTCCCGTCGACGTGGCCAATCAGCTCGCGCTGGCCTCGTGTGACGTCACGCGCCAGCTGGTTCTCGGAACAAAAGCGGTCTGCGCGCTCCGCTCCTCCGCGCCGGATACCACCGAGAAGACGCGGACGCGTTCGTTTTTAGCGTCAAAGTTAGTTTTATAGGAATGTGCGGCGTGACATACGCCCGCATACAGTGTAAAAGTGTAAATCCCGGCGAGTGTTTGTGTCCGCGCTGAAGCTCCGAGGGATTCTCGCGAGAGTAAGTAGATCAGCAGCGCGTGGCTGGTTTGTTTGTGTTTGTGCTTTACATTGTTTCAAAGCAGCTGAAACCGCAGGACCGCATTGGGTCGTGTTGCGATTGTGCATGCTGGTTCTGGACCATGTTCTACACGAATTATGCTGAAAATATTCAGGCACAACATATTTGGCCTCATGCACCTTTAAAACTCATTGTTTCGCTCGCACGGATATATTTGTGTTCACTAAAAATTTAGTTCAATGGTTATTCCGGGGGGGGACTTGCCTGTCAGGCAGTGTACATGAAATAGTATGTTTCGAAAATAGGGTTGTGTGTCATCTTCAGTGTTTACGTGCAAAGGTCACAGTGGAAAGAGGTTCGGATATAATCTAATCACGCTGTTGTCCTCCCCTTACCCTTTATCTGCCACAGATTCTGAATGTTGTGAAATGCATGAATAATCAGAGGTGAACAGTGAGGGGGAGACTCTATTAAAAGATTTTTATTTCATCTTTTGTGTATGGCAGCGGTGATTCAGACACTGAAGGGTGTTATTTCCTAGTTTGGGCCGCTGTCACTTCTGCAAAGTTCTTTCCATTCCCTTTGTCTCGTGTGTTTTTGTTCTTCTGTCGTCTTTAAAGTCGTGCCCACTTCCTGTTACCTATGGAATTTGCGTATGTTCGTTATTCATTATGGATACTTTCTCAACCCTTATGCAAACAAGTTCAGCGACCTGTGCACATGTGTCTGTTTGAGTTTAAACAAAGGGTTCTGTCCATTTAATGATCAAAAGGTAAGTTGTCAAATAAAGATTTGGCATGTGTCAATCAAAATGAACATAACACTTTTAAAGGAATAATGCAATGTATATTCTGTAATCTTGTACTCATCCTCACTTTACAATAAACCTTTTCCTATGCTACACACAAGGAGACGTTTTGAAACATCTTTTCATATAGACTTCTTGAACTGACTTTGAATTTAGTCTTAAAGGGTTAGTTAACCCAAAAATGAAAATTAGGCTGTGTTTTACTCACCCCCGAGGCATCCTAGGTGTATATGGCTTTCTTCTTTCAGACGAATCCAGTCTGAGTTATCTAAAAAATTGTCTTTGATCTTTCAAGCTGTTTCATGGCACTCAGTGGGTGTTGCATTGCATCAGTCCAAAAGAACTTAAATAAAAATCACCCATCCATAATAAAAAGTGTCTCACACGGCTCCGGTGGGTGAACAAAGGTCTTCTGTAGCGAATCGATGCGTTTTTGTAAGAAAAATATCCGGTAACACTTTACTTGAAGGGGTGTGCATAAGACTGACATGACACCTTCATAATTATAACATGACACATGTCATGAATATGAAGGAGGTTTTATGCATGTTTATGACAACTGTCATGAAGTGTCATTCGCTCAGTTATGTAATTTTTAATGCAAATATGACATTATTTGACCTACCCCTACCCTTAGCCCTAACCATAGCCCATAACAAAGACATCTCAAACAATGTCATCTTTGCATTAAAAATTACATAACTGAGCGAATGACACTTAATGACAGTTGTCATAAACATGCATAAAAAACCTTCATATTCATGACATATGTCATGTCATGATTATGTAGGTGTCATGTCATGATTATGAAGGTGTCATGTCAGTCTTATGCACACCCCTTCAAGTAAAGTGTAACCAAATATCCATATTCAAAACGTAATAATCACTTTAATGTAGCTTGCGCTCACTGTTGTACACGGAAGCAGTTCCGGGAGGATGACATATGAGGTCGCTTTGCGCATGCGCCGCTCAGAAGTGATGAACACGGAAACGCAGGGAGAGATCAAAACAAAACAACGGTCAAGAATTAGAAGTACAAAACGAGGATCTGTAAAGAATAATGTCGGGGGATTTCGATATAAGCCAAGAGGAGACTGGCTTTCCTTTGCTAAAGTAAGGAAACTTTGTTTCCTTTGATCCTGTAAACAAACGTTGGTTTTCGTGAGACCCCTTTTTTTCCACGGCCGCCAGTGCAACGATTGACCTCCATAAATCATCCGCCCGGAACTGCTTAGTGTACAACAGTGAGCGCAAGCTACATTAAAGTGGTTATGCACGATTAATCGAATGTGATTGTCATGCGCATTTTGTTAAAAAGCCGGTTCTGTAATCAGCAGGAAATAATCATCACGTGCTTTCAGATGGAGCAGAATTACTACACAGCCGTAGTTCACTCTCAAGTTACGCAAAAAAATTGCAGATGATTTTATTGCGCGATTCTGAAATCGTTCGTGATGATGTGAACTACGGCTCTGTGACGTAAATGCTGCTCCATCTAAAAGCATGCGAAAATAGCACATTTAATAACAATGTCAGTCGAGTGTTTGAAATAAATCCTTCTGTGAGATGGTGTGGCTTCTTACACAGAATAAGGCACGCAACATATTTCATAGTATTTAAGCAATGAAAGATTGCATTATAAATATACTTTATTTTAAATGAAAATTATAATAATAAAAACTCAGATAAACCGTATATTGCCGTAGTAGTGTTTTCTAGTCACGTTGAATCATGAAAGCAGTTGAATCTTCTGTTGATTCAGCTGCAGCGATCTTCCCCATAGTGAGGTAGATATGTGGGGGCGGGTTAGAACGAGCTGTTTTAGGTAGGCGTGGTTGACTCTTAACTTTTATAAAGAATATCTCTTTGGATTTGAGACTTTAGTCTTTGCAACTTTACAGATCTTCTTTATGCACCAAGAGCTTGTAACACGCCAAAGAGAAAGGAAAACTTGAAACTCGCATCATATGGACCATTTAATATAACTCAGGACTGGATTTCTCTGAAAGAAGAAAGTCATATACACATAGGATGCCTTGGGGGTGAGTAAAACGCAGCGTACTTTTCATTTTGGGATGAACTAACCCTTTAAGGGCTGTTAATTATGAGGTATGGTATTTTTAATATTTTTTGTTTTAGATTTACGTATACATAACATTTATTTGATAAAACTATTAAGTTTCATGAACATGACAATAAATCTATATATATATAATCACACACACACACACACACATTTACCTGCTGCTGTAAAGTTTTGACTGTCTACTCAACTGAATCGCCTCAAGAGGCCACTTTTCATTTTCTTAGCTTCTGTTTTCTGCTGTCTGTCAGCTGAGGTCAAGCTCAAATCACTTTTTTTGAGCATGCTCAGAACGAGAGAGGGAAGCAGGAAGTCTCAGTAGCTACTGTTTCCTCTTCCTCTTTCTTTCATCTCGTTCTATTTTCAACTTTTTTATGGGTCATGCAAAGACATGGTCTCTGCACCGGGGTCAAACGGAGGACGAGGTCGTCACGGAAACACAAAACAGCATCTCGACTATGGATTAAGGTGTCTGCATTGGCCTGATGTTGAACTATGTCTGACCTTTGAACTTTATTGCGACTGGTTGTGAAAGTCACGCTGGTGGAGTCACTGACCACATGTAGTGCTCTTGTACATGAAGTTTTAACACCTAAAAAAGTTATTAGTACTGACAATTTTGCCAAATCAATGCTATGCAAAAAAAATAGGTGGCACGATTTGGGGAAAAATGTATTTGTGAATTGTCTATTTATTTATTTATTGCGAATTTAAAGTATGATTGTAAAACAAATTATAGGTTTTCTGGGACACATTGGTCCCAAAATTTGGGTGATAATTTATATCAATGGCTATTAGTATAATAATAATAATATATTAGTAGTTAGGAGTATTATTAAATGTGTTAATATAATAATATAATTATAAAGTATTATAATTATTAGTATTAAAACAATAAGAAATATTAGCCTACTATTGTAATGTTACTGTAAAATAAAAAAACAAGTATACAACAATAAAACTTTCTACAGCTTAAGACATTTTTTTTAATTGTATTAATGACTCATAATGACTTTTTATTGTAAATGTCTGCTTTTAAGTGCTGAAAGACTGTATTGTATTCCGTTGCATTTTAAGCTATTTTGTTTTTGGTACTGACATAAATTTGAGAAAAAACATTTATTATTATTTATGGAATAAATACTTGGCACTGAGGAAGGGGTAATACCCGAAAGCGTTCTGCACTTTTTTTGTACATATTGTTTCGTGACCTCTGAGCAATAAATGTTATAAGCCTTTTTGGCTGAATTTGAAAGAGTGTGGATCTCTTTCATCCTCATATTTTGGAATAAATACATTTATCTGATTTATTGAGTTGAATTTTTAATTTATTTAAAGTTGGGATGGGATTGGCCATTGCCAAGGCTGTACTCAAATCTGGGTCAGTGATCTATAAGCGCTTTTGTGTCACAGATGCGTTTTTGATACGTTTTTAATGTAGGACACTACAAACATGAATAATGCAGGTGTGACAGATGGAGGGTGTCCTATAGTCAGGCTTGACCAGCTGCTGGTGTGTCCACTAGGACGTGCACGACTGCTCACTCTAGTTGACTAGCCAGTGGGTCAATGTTTACTTTATAAAAGTGACTCACAAATGCTGCTTTGGGGGGAATGTTGGGTACACGGCTTGCTCAGGACACATTTTAGTAAACAAATTACTGTATTTTTATATATATATAGATATATATAATATATATTATGGTATATAATATATAGTGGTTTACATGTATTTATATGTATAGTGAAAATGAAAAAAAGATAATGTTATTTTTTTCTGCCTGAGAGAAAGTTTATGGTGTGTGTGTGTGTGTGTGCTGACCGATGAGATTCTCACTTCCTGGTTCTGGTTGGGCACAGGTAGCATTTCTCCTAACAGAACTCTTCTTTGTCTCTGTGCAGGAGTTCAAGGCCTGATAAAAGTCGTCCGGCTGACGTGGATCCTCCTTCATTCCTGCAGTGATCCGGAAGGTGAGTGTTTGCTCTGTTATTCACACTTACACCACAGTTTATTCCAGTGAATCACCATCGTCATGAGGGACTAGAGAGAGCGCAGCGGAAAGCCAGGCATGTGTTTGGTGCTCGGTGAGGGAGGAGAATTGCTCTGGAATTGCTCCACTCTGAACTGCTTTACCCCTTTTCATTTCTTTCATTTTCTCCCTGTTCTCCTGTTCTATGCTGACACAGAAGCAGCAAGGCATGGAGGGTAAGCTCAGACTTTGTTCTTGTGTGTCTTGTGTTGATTGTGTGGACAAAATCTCGGTAAAATCTCACATTCTTCTTTTTTCTTTCATTACTATATAGGCTCATAGTTGGTGATCTAAACAAACCACTAGAACTTAGTATTGAACTTTAGTGTGTAACACATGCCGCAATATTTGTGTTTCAGACATGAATGATTCCTCAAGTAATGTGTCTGGTTGAGGAGAGGTGTGCTGTTGTTGTGTAGTGATTTTTGCTGTGCTTGTTTTTAGGGCTGACCAAAGATTTTTGTAATTTATATACCAACATGATTATATAATAGTAATAATAATGTATTGTTGTTGTTATTATTATTATTATTAGTAGTAGTAAGTAGTAGTAGTAGTGCATTTATTAGTTATTTATTACATGATTAAAATATCATTCACATTCACAAACAACAGAATATTAATAATAATTTTATTATAACGAAATAAGATATACTTATAAAATATAAAATAATTAATTAGTAGTAGTAGTAGTAATATATAAAATATATTATAAAAAAAAAAATTAATATCTTTTTACAACTGTAAAATTGCAATACTGATATTTATGGCTGTCCTAATTTCTTAAAATTTAAATGTTCTAGTCCCCATCACATCCGAATTGACAATTTAAACACTGCAATATAATAAAAGTTTTTTAGTTTTTTTAAATTCATTTAATTCATAATCTTTAAGTAAAACATTAGCCTAACTTCCCATCCCCGCATGACATCTCATCTTTTCTCTACACTAGCACTTAGTCTATAAACTTGCATGTTAAGGTTGCGCCATTCTCACATTTTGGGTGAGATTTAACTTTGAATTGTCATAGAAATATAAAATTTCTTTATTTTATCTTGCTGTCTTGGTTTGTTATGGTGTGATTGTGTTTGTTTGGTTTAGACCAGTCGAGTTCATTTCCTGAGAAGGGTTTGGCTCCTGGGGTCTCCGTTCAGTTTGTCAACGGTGGCTGTTTTGGCTGCACGTTTGTGTGTCGTTGTTTCTTTCTTTGGAGCTCCGGAGGAAATATTCACTTCCCATCCACATGCTCTTGTGAAACCGCTGTCTTCTCAGGTTCCGAACAATTCTGCATTTTTGTAGAGTGTGAGTGAAAGCGGCTCCTTCAGATAGTGTGAAAACTAATCTTAGTCTAGAGAATTGTCTCTTTAGTGAAGCGCACCCACTGCTTTTCTTTACATATTCTATACTGTTTCTTTTGCCTTTTCCTGTTTTAAACCTGCAGCCATACTGGGTAGAACTAAAACAATGTAACAAAAAATATTTAGCTAAAAATTAGTTGTTATATATATATCTATTTTTTTTATTGAAAAATAAAAATTATAAAGTGGAAACTGATAGATAGGATGCATTTAATTGAGCATATTGGCAATAACATTTATAGTTATTATTTCTACCAAGATTCGATTTCAAACGAACTTGTTCTTTTTGAAAAAAATCAACTGTTTCAACAATGAGAAGACTGTTTCTTTAGCGGCAAATCAGCATATTAGAAAGATTTCTGAAGATCATGTGACACTGAAGATGGGGAGTAATGATGCCTGAAAATTCTGCTTGGCATCACAGAAATAATTATATTTAAAATATATTACAATAAAAAAAACAGGTTTTAAAATTGTAATAGTATACCAATATACCCATTTTTTTTTTATCAAATGAATGCAGCCTTGGTAAGCAGAAGAAACTTCTCAAAGTATTAAACGTTTTTGAACAGTAGTGAATATTTGAAAAATACTGTATTCAAAAGAAGTTTGAAATTACTTTAAATATTCACTATCTTATTCTAATTTTGTGCCTCTCTCAGCAGAAATAAGCCCTTACCCCATGTTGTTTATTGACGTGTTAGGAATCATAATGCCATTGTCCGGCAGCCATATCACCCTGTAGCCCAAGACTGTAGCCCAAGACTCTCTGTGGTCATTAAAAATCACAGGTAGAGGTGTGACCTCGGCATCCTGGCCAAGATTTGGCCATTGACCTCTGATCATCATGGCCTCCTAACAATCCCCATATCTGCTGATTGGCTTCATCACTTTGTCTCCTCTCCAGCTGGTGTGTGGTGGGCGTTCTGGCGCACTATGGCTGCCGTCGCATCATCCAGGTGGATGCTGCACACTGGTGGTGGATGAGGAGATAACCCCTGACAATGTAAAGCGCTTTGAGTGCCTAGAAAAGCGCTATATAAATGTAATGAATTATTATTATTATTATTATTGTGCGTGAGAGTTCAAGGGAGAGTCCAAATGTACTCAAAATTGACACCTAGTCTGCGGTTTGTTTGATTAGTTTCAAGTGCGGCAATATATAACACACTGTGTCTTTAAAAGTCACAACAATCTTCCTTACTCTCTTTTGTTTTATTCTACAGTGCTGCCGACTCCAACCTGGACTTCTTCTTGTGCATGGGACCGTGTCGTCTCTTCTGATTGGCTGCCGCTCACCGGTCCGTCCTGCTCATGAGGTAACCCCGGCTGTGGTTGTTGATGCCCGTGGCTGGGCCGTGATGGGGCAGAGGGTGTCGGGTGTGGTGAAATCTGCGGATGAGCCGGAGACGAGCGAGCTGGCGTATCCGCCAGTGTGTGCGTCGCTCCGTAGCCGCGGCGTCCAGTTACCCGCCCGTCTGGAGCTGCTGTTGGACATGCCGCCGGCGGGCCCGGAAATCCAGCTTCAGCACGCCTGGAACCCAGACGACCGCTCACTAAACCTCTTCATCAAAGACGACGACCGGCTCACGTTCCACCGCCACCCGGTGGCCCAAAGCACGGACTGTGTGCGGGGAAAAGTCGGATTTACCCGCGGTTTGCACGCTTGGACTTTGCGCTGGCCCATACGGCAGCGCGGCACACATGCCGTAGTCGGGGTCGCGACTTCTTTGGCTCCCTTGCGAGCCGTCGGATATTCCGCCCTAATCGGCAGCGATGCCGAAGCCTGGGGTTGGGACTTGGGACGAGGTCGGCTTTACCACGACAGAAAGAGCCGGACTGGCCCGGTGCCGTCGTACCCGGAGTTTATCGAGGACGAGGAGGACGAAGGGACGTTCTCGGTGCCTGAGGAGATTCTGGTGGTTCTGGACATGGACGAGGGAACGCTGGGATTCTGCGCCGACGGGAACTACCTGGGCGTGGCGTTTCGCGGGCTGAAGGGGAAGAGGCTGCACCCGATCGTCAGCGCCGTGTGGGGTCACTGCGAGGTCACCATGACCTACATCAACGGATTAGACCGTACGTGTCTTTTTCAAGTTCTGCTTTTTGTTTTTCCTCCTTTTCTCATATTTTCTGTCATCGCCATCCATGGGCAGTGCATGTCGATTTCAATCCAGCTCTTTAGAGATGCTCTTCATAGCTTTGTTGTTGCTTCATGATGTGAGTAATTGCGCAATCACTCATAGTAACTGGGAAAAACATGTTGTTCTACTGCTTTTCTGTAATAGCAGTTTTTAGAAATTATGTCCACAATGGGGCAGTCGTGGCCTAATGGTTAGAGAGTCGGACTTGTAACCCAAAGGTTGTGGGTTTGAGTCTCGTACCGGCAGGGATTGTAGGTGGGGGGAGTGAATGTACAGTAGAGCAAGACACCGAACCCCCAACTGCTCCCCGGGTGCCGCAGCATTGGCTGCCCACTGCTCCGGGTGTGTGTTCACGGTGTGTGTGCGTGTGTTTGTTCACTACTAACTGCTGTGTTAAATGGGTTAAATGCAGAGCCACATACTTGGCCACACATCACGTCCTTTCCTTTCACAAGCATATTTCCAAACTTCTCTGAAAAGGCAATTTAATAGGGGTTTTACATGGTTGCAACACCGACCAGAAACGTTTTTTACAGAAACATTTAAAAGGGCTGTATCCTACACTTAGCATTTTATTCTTTTTTTTTTTTTCTTCCTCCAAAAGCCTACTTACAGTTGATCTAAACATAGTTGGATATGCAAGTCACACCTATTTTATAAAATTCCCTTCCTGTGTTGCAGGATCTTTTCACTAACATCACATTATTGCGTCTTTTTTTTAAGCCAGGTATCATAATGTTGTTGGAAAGTTTGGGGTTGGTCTTTTTTTTTTTTTTTATGTTTTGAAAAACATTAAAAACTGTATATTATTTATGAAACATCCTAATTACAATTTAACATTTTTATTCCTGTGATCAAAGCTGAATTTTCAGCATCGTTACTCCAGTCTTCAGTGTCACATGATCCTTCAGAAATCATTCTAATATACTGATTTTCTTATTGTGATCAATGTTGAAAACCGTTTTTGCGTCTTAATATTTTGTGGAATGGATACTTTTATTTTCCGTTCAAAGAAGAGCATTTATGGTGGAATAGAAATCTTTTGTAACTATAAAACACTGTCAAGTTTGATCATTTTAATGCATCCTTCCTGAATAAAAGTATTATTATTATATTTTTTTTAAATAATCATACTGACCCCTAACTTTCAACAGGTAGTGTTTAAAGTCAGTTCTTAAGTTCCACTAATGTCTCACAATGCTTTGTCATCATTTTCAACACTATATTTCAAAAGTAAATTGTAGTTTAAACAGATTGTAGATGTTTAACCGTTCGTTTGCAACATCATGAATCATTCAGCTTATCAAGGATCATTGCTGGTCTTTGAAGTCCTAATGAGTGTTTTCACATGATCGCTTGGTCTTTGACCCTGGACCCTAACTGACCTCTGCTCTGTCCCGTAGCTGAACCCCTGCCGCTGATGGAGCTGTGCAGGAGGGCGGCACGACAGGCTCTGGGACGCCACCGAATCCATCACATCCAGTCTCTGCCACTGCCACAGACGCTCAAGAACTACCTGCAGTACCAATGAGAGACACAAACACACACAGCCAAAAAATCACCTACGTTCACTGAAAACGCACTCAGAAATGATCTGCAGTGCTGTAGAAGCTTTGTGCTGTGCACATACTTTAAGTGTCGTAGGGACGGACTCTACAGATTTGAGCAGCCGGACGACGAGTATCTGGTTTTATACATGATTATGAGTTGAGTAATGAGAAGGTGTCTGTATTTGTGTGTGAGAATGACTCAAGTCTTCCATGGAAATAATTTTCTTATGAGCTGATGATTTTTGCTTTTTCTTTCACTTTTATCTAAACACTAAGGACCTAGCTTTCTTGCACATAAATCCAACATAATTATATTAAACTAATGCATTTTATTCCAGACAACAGGTTCTTATTCTTTCACCAGTTTTAACTAATACACATCCGCAGTGCCTGAGATCTTTTAAAATCTTTTTCTGTTCATGTTTATTATGAGTTTGCTTTCGTTTGTGTTCATGACGAAGCTGATTAAATCAGTTTTCTGATGTTTTTAGCGTATTAACACGGCTTTGAAATGTGCCACGAACTCTGTCAAGCAGACTTTTTTACAGATTTGATTTTTATATGAAATGGATGCTTGTCTTTTTCACGAATCCAACAGAAACCCGCAAGACAGCAGACACGACTTTGTTCATTCGTGACCTTTGAAATGTGAATAAAAATAAAACTCCAAAGCCAAACGCTGTCTGCTTCTCTTTTACTTCTGTAGTGTCACTTGCGTTTAAAATCACATGTTTGATTCTGATGTGACGACATGTTTATAAGTGTTTTCACAGTAGTTTTGACTAACCTGCTTATGGTGTATTTACATCGTTCTAATCGGGTTTCGGGTTTATATTATTCCGTTTATGGATCATTGGGGTTTTCTGAAGAACAACACCCAAAAGCAACACCGCTGAACAGTAAATGGCTAGTTATGCGAAGTATTTTTTTTTAGATATTTGAATATGATAGATATGAAATATGTATTTATAATTTATATTTTACTTGATATAAATAACACATTCTATGTCTCATCAATATATTAAGATAGTTATTTGAATGTTGACCCTTTAACGGGGCATGTTGTCACACATTTGTCACAACTTTATTTTAATGTGTCATTGTTTTTTTATAATCATCATCATCATCAACAACAACATCCTCATCATGATTAAATACTCTTGTTGGAAACCGTTTGAATGACCAGTTATAATGTCTTTATTTAAAAATGTATAATATCCTCCTGAGAACCAGAAAAAAAAAGTTTTGTGAATTTAGTATTTTTTGTTTTTGTCATTTCATTGGTTGAGTCTAGCATTACCACAGGAGGGCAACGGGAGAAAAAACAATTTTTGAAACAAAGATCATTGGTGTATGTCCTTTGTAGAGTGGCGCCCCGGACAAAAAGTTATAAAAAACAACTATATAAAATAAAACAATTGGACTTTAAAAGGCAAAAACTGTTTTATTTTTTTCATTCACCAATCAGTTTTCAGATTTGAGGCTACTTTTCAACCAAACTTTGTACAAAGATGATTCTCAACTATGTTATGAAAGATAAAACAGAATGATTTGATATACTATTTTACTTTATGCAATATGTCCATAAATTGGTATTATGCATCTATACATTGCATCTAATTTGCATATTAATGTGTTTTTGGGGCAACATGTAATAAAAAAGAAGTGTAATAATGGCAGTAATAACTTTGCAACATTTTCATAAGAATATCTCATATTTCATAGGAATATTGATCTATAATTTCTTGTGTCTCCCCAAAATGGCTGATTAACATGATGTCTGTCTTGGGGTGTAAAGTCGGCATAACAGAAGACATGTATGAAAATTATGCCCTGTTTTGTAACAAAAAGTCATATTCTGATTTGAAACCCTATAACATTTTTCTGAGATGTTTATGACAAACAATTTGAAAACGAGCCAGATTTAAATAATAATTGCAAAACATTATCATATTTCCCTAAGACTGCTAAATTTGATCATTCTGTCAATATCAGTCATATTTAATCATTAATCTTGTCCTCTAGACTGGACTATTGTTATGCACTGCTAGGTGGTTGTCCTGCATCTTTAATAAACTAGCTACAGGTAGTCCAAACTGCAGCGGCTAGAGTCCTTACCAGGGCAAGAAAATATGATCATATTAACCCAATTCTACAGTTTCTGCACTGGCTACCTATTAATTTCCATATCAGTTACAAAATATTATTACTTTGCCTATAAGGCCCTTAATGGGTTAGCTAGTCTTCTACCACGCTACAATCCATCACGCTCCCTAAGGTCGCAAAACTCTGGACTTTTAGTAGTAGGCCTAGGCTAGGATAGCAAAGTCCACTAAAGGAAGTAGAGCTTTTTCGCATTTGGCTCCCAAAACCTGGAATAGCCTTCCTGATAACGTTCAAGGTTCAGACACACTCTCTCTGTTAAATCTAGATTAAAGACACATCTCATTGGCCAAGCATTCAAATAATGCATCTCATAATCATGTACTGCATTATATCTGATCAAAGGCACGATTCTTATTTTTTAGTTGAGTTGAACAAATAATTTTTGCTTGGTTGGAACAGCAGCTACCCTAATCATGTCTTGTTTCTCTGTTTTGATTGACACAAGCTTCAGTCTGGATCCAGAACACCTGAGAAGAGATGATGCCAACCCCTCAGAGGACCTCAGATGATGCCAACCCTGAAACAACATACAGAACTACCACATTTTGCTATAAGTTTGATTGCATCATATAATAATTGCTGTTAATAGTGTTTGTTCATCGTCTGTTTGATTACGTCTTTAATTGATTTTTCCATACATTTCTGCCATATGTACATTAACTGACAGTCACCACTGATAAGCTACCACTAAATGTTGTAGAAACTAAATTTGCTGTAAAGTTGCTTTGCAACGATTTGTATGGTGAAAAGCGCTGTACAAATAAACTTGAATTTAATTAAATATTTAAAGACCAAGGAGGTGAGTGTTCATGATCAAACCTTCAAACATTTGATATCTCTAAAAAGCCCTGAATGTGCTCTGTACAGGACATCCAGTCTAAAAACTGGCCTTTTTTTTCTTTAAAATACTAAAATATATGAGAGCACAATGACTATCTGAACGTGCTACACATGTTGCGCCACTAGATGTCGCTGTTGTGTGACCTTTTTCCCCCAAAAACACCCAAAAACCAAGGGGGGGGCGGTCCTAACCAGTTCTGCAGTGCCAGTGCGACCATAATAGACCTTATTGTGGTTAAATTCCAGTAAAACAGCCACGTTTATGAGTAAAATGAGTTAGGTGACCAATTTCTTAAAACCGTTTTTATTGACTTATGTAGAGAAAGTCCAGCAGCAACCACAAAAAGGAGCAAATTGACTCGGTAAGATGTACAAACACATATAAACCATCCATTTGCACTTTATGAGAGAAAAGTCATTTACAAAACCACTCGCACACAAATGCACCGCATGTTACACACAAGAGAGACCGATGGAGTAAGACGACACTTAAAAAGGAGCACGTACGGATTTATAAAAATCTTTTCGTCAAGGACGTCAGTTTTCAGGTTTATTAGAGATGATCATTTCACATTAAACGTTAGATGGCACAGGTACGTCTGCAAGATGTCTGTTAAAGATCACTTCATCTGGAAAACATCTGCTGTGTACTACCAGTGAAAGTTTTTGAACAGTAAGTTTGTAATGTTTTTTTTTTTTTTTTAAAGAAGTCTCTTCTGCTCACAAGCCGCATTAATTTGATCCAAAGTACAGCAAAAGCAGTAATATAGTGAAATATTTTTACTATTTAAAATCAACTGCTTTTATTTGAATATATTTTAAACTGTAAATTATAGTTCTGTGGATCAAAGCTGTATTTTCAGCATCATTACTCCAGTCTTCAGTGTTACATGATCCTCAGATACTCATTTGATATCTGCTTTGCTGCCAAGAAAACATTCTGATTATATGTTTCCTAGAAAACAGCGGAGTAGTATTTTTTCCGGTTCTAGTAGCATTCATTGAAAAGACTCGTAACATAAATGTCTTTATCATGACCTTTGATCAATTTAAAGCGTCCTCTGAATAAAAGTAGTAATTCTATTTAACTCCCCCCACCCCCCCCTTTTTTTTATTTAAAAACTTTTGACTGGTAGTGCATGGAAATCACGGAGGATGGCTATTTGAAGTCTGCTTTATATCGGCAAGCCGTATTTTTTAAGTTTGCACTCATCTGAAAGACGTCTATAGGCCTTTACTATCAGATGTCAAATAGACGTTTAGAAGATCTCTTTAAGATGTTTAGAATGCATGTAAAACTGACATCTTAGTGACGTCTATCAGATGTTTGTACACAGCTGATGCTTTCCAGATGAAGCGATGTTTAACAGACGTCTTGCAGACGTACCTGTGCTCTCTGTGAGAGGAGAGAAAATAAGATGCGCTGTAGAGGCCTCAAAAAAGAAACTCTCTTTAAACCAAAAGCCTGAACAGGCGGCTGCTCTAGGTTCTGCTGTGACTTCACTGTCTCATATTCTGTCCTCCAGCGGAGACAGAGAGTGTAAAGGGAAAAGACAGACTTTTATTAGTTTGTCATCTCACACCAAATCTGTATCGATCAGAAACAAAGGATCAGAGCTGTTTCGAAGTCTTTCGAAGTGTGTTTGCATGTATTGCAGGTCACTACAGAATGCTACAGGTAGAGTGTTGTGTTTTCGAGCGTGTGAATGTGTTTTCAGCAGTGTAATGTTGATGTTCCCCATTGCATCCTGGTCTGATGATGCATGGGAGACATGGTGGTTTCCTCTTCATCGCTGTCTGATTCTGTAGTAGAGATATCGCAGTCATCTTCCTCTTCCTCCTCAGTTACTTCTTCTGCTGACTGAAGCTCCTGAAAGCTCTGGAATGAACCAAATTAATCTGTTGTGACAAACAGAAATATACAAATTCTTTCCATTTGTCTGGTTACTCTCCTTCAGAGTCATTTAAATGAAATATTGAAAAATGAAAAAAAGAATAAAGCAACTGTATGTAGATTTTGTGACTTTGGAGTTCCCTGGAGTTAAGTGAGTGAAATGCACAGTCATAAATATAGAAGGGATACAGCTACGGCCGGAAGTGGCTCAAAATCTCGCCATAAAATAAGAATAAATTAAATTTGCTACCTATTCACATTCTGTTATATTAAGTCTACCCAACCCAACCTAAACCTTCCCCTTCAAACAATGGTATAAAGCTATTCAAAACATAATTTAATGTAAATTGTGATAATCGTAATTATTAATCGCAATTACAATTTCAAGGGAATTATCGGCAATTATAATTTTTGACATAATCGTGCAGCCCTAACTCTTACTTTCTTCCGTGGAACACAAAAGAAGATATTTATAGCTGAAAGTTCAAGCTGCTCTTTTCCGAACAAAGAACATGAATGGTGAATATGGCTGTCAAGCTGTAATTTTAGTAAATAAAGTAATATCAGCCTGTTCGGCACAAAAAGCTGTCATACAACTTCAGAAGACTTGGAATATTGTGTAAAGTAACAAATTAGACAAATACTCTTATTATGCTTTTATGGTGTTTTTGCCAGTTTCGGGAGCTCGACAGCAATGTGAACATGCTTCAAAATTGGACTATTGAACACTTAAACAGCTGTAATACTCAATATTAATTTGGTTGATTATCTAAACATTACAATTCTGCTTTGTCACAGTGTTTTCTTAATTTTTTACAGGATTTTGTGCTGAGGAGGAGACATAATTTATAGTTATATACAAGAAAAGTCACTGCAATTGTGAAGATTCAGGAAGAAAGTAAGCCATACAGAGTTTTTGAAGCGATGTGAATGTGGAAATGTACAGAAATGAATTTAGTCTCATTCCTCCTTTTCTTTAAAAAGCACAAATCAAAGCTACAATGAGGCACTTAATGGGGCCAATTTTAGTGGCAGAAATGTGAAGCTTTTCATTTTAGAAAACACACATTTTAAATTGTGTTAAAACATGTATCTGAGATGTAAAGCTGTTTAAATCACATTTTTCAAGTTGTTTTAGGGTTTATGGAGTTCCGTGTCACCCAAAAATAAAAATTCCGTCATCATTTACTCGCACTAATGTATGGAAGCCCGTTTCCGCCACTAAAAAAAAAAACGAGGTATTGCGGACTTTTTATCTACGCAATTCGACTTTTTTTTCAGATTGATATGACTGTAATGTTCTCATAAAGATGATATGTTATCAGAATTGCGGACTTTGTCTCGCCAATTGCGAGTTTATTATCTCTTCAATTATTACTTTTTTGTTTTTTGCGAGTTAAAAAGTAATAATTGAGAGATATAAACTCGCAATTTGAGAACCTTATCAGTTCCCCCCCCCCCCACCCTCAAAATGGACGTTAACTCGCAATTACGAGTTATTTCTCACAATGCTAGAAAAAAGTCCGATTGCGAGTTTTTTATCTCGCAATTGGAATTTATATCTCGCAAGTGAGGTATAAACTAGCAATTCTTAGAAAAAAAGTCAGAATTCTGACCTTATATCTCGCAATTCTGACTTTATAACACGCAATTGCGAGTTGTATATCTCACAATTCTGTGAAAAAATGCCAGAATTGTGAGATAAATTATTGTCGCAATTACCTTTTTTTTTTTTTTAATTCAGTGGCGGAAACGGGCTTCCATACTAATGCCATTTCATGTATGACTTGCACCTTTATTTTCTTCTTTTTATTATATTCAAAGTGTCTTCTTTTGTGTTTCAGAGAAAGAAGGCATGCAGGTTTGGAACGATATGAGGGTAAGTGATGACAGAATTTGTATTTTTGGGTGAACTATCCATTTAACACTTAAATGATTTACATTTAGTGGCCATACTATTGAATCTCTGAGTATTTTAACTTTGCCCAATTCCCAATTCTTAACCATTAACTACCTATAAAACCAGAGAGGGAAAGGATAGTCTGGGTAGAATGTTATTGAAACACTAACCTTCAAATCTGATTGGTTTATAAAGATCACCAAAAGAGAGATTGATTGAGGAACATGACATGTCCAACTTCATGGCAAAATACTAGGCCAATGATCTCTCACACAACTTTAGTATATCTTTTTTTTTTTTGAAACGACTGTGTTTAAATCACATGTTCAGCTCTAGCTGATTGTGTGACTGCTGTTCTGCCCTACCAGCTATAAAGAAACGTTTTCACGGAGACTCATGCATGCTGTGGCAGTTTGACAGGCGTCATCATTTTGGCAGCTTCTTTACATTATGGTGTCTTGTGTTGCTTGAGCATGTAGACGGTTTGTCGTACCTCCAGAGGGTTGACGGTGATGGAGAGAGAAGATCCGTCACACTCCGCTTGTTTCTCTGGCAGCGTGTGAATGTGCTCTTGGTTTTGTGGTTGGTTGAGGCGGTAAACACTCAGCAGCACCACCAGCAGGGCGGCGATACACAGCACAATGACTGCAGTAGCAACGGCAAGGACAACTACAGAAAGACAATAAATGTGTCTAAATCTTACACCCTATAGACCTTAGAGTAGATGTCATAATTTGACTTGAAGCTATGAGGGATGACAGTCACATCTGTTTAGTATGTTGTAATAAATAATTGCCAAGTTTGACAGAGTTTTTTGTCAGTTGGTTTCTTAATGATTGCAATGATTCTTTTTGGTACTTTTAAGGAAGCCTCAATCTCAATCAAACTGTATTGAATGTGAATCTTAAGTAACATAGTTACAGTTTTTGGTTTTTGGTTTTGAGTTTATGAAAGTAATAACTAGCGGTTAAGTCAAAGTCACTAACCCTTCCAACTGATTCAGTAAGTGATTCATAACCTGATTGAAGTCTTTTTTTTAAATAATTTGTTCAAAAATCAGACTACACTGGCATTGGTTATAAACTGGAACCAGTTCTGTGTTTCCCAACCCTACATGGTGCGATATATTGAAAATACTGTTTGAACGACATTTTGTTAACATTAGTTAATGCATTAAGTATCATGAGCTAACAATGAGCAATACTTTTATTACAGCATTTAATTTATAGATTTATTATTGTTAATTGTTATTTCTTGTTCCTTTATAAAACATTGACAGTACTTTATAAACTTCAGTTCAAAAATTTGGGGTCAGTATGATTTTTATTTTATTTTAAGAAATTAATAACTTATTTGAAATGATTTTTTGAGGCAGTTAAAATTGATCAAAAACGACCCAGCGACCAGCGAACCATTTACAGTGTTACAAAAGATTTATATTTTAAAGAAATGCTGTTCTTTTGAACTTTCTATTCATCAAAGAATCCTGAAAAAAAATGTATGAAGCAGAAAAAACAGTTTCCAACATTAATAATAATCAGAAATGTTTATTGAGCTGCAACTCATATTAGAATGATTTCTGAAGGATCACGTGACACTGAAAACTGAAGTAAAGCCTGCTGAAAATTCAGCTTTGCATCACATAAATAAATTACATTTTAAAATATATTCATATAGAAAACTGTTTTTTAAAATTGTAATATTTCACAATATTCACAGTATTTTTACTGTGTTTTTAATCAAATAAATGGAGCCTGAAGTGACTTCTTTCAAAAATATTACCAACCCCAAACTTTTGAGTGGTAGTGTATAACTTAAGAAATGTATAAAATAATATTAAAAAACTGAGATGATAATCAATACCAGTATGTTTGGTATCACTTCAGCTAATGTTTGTCTTATCAAAATGAACAATCACGGACACTTAATTCATTCCGACACGATCATTATGACTTTCACTCACCTAAGCTGTAGCTGTTAGATTCTGTGACTGTAGGATGAATAATTTGCATGTATTTGGGCGGAGCCATCGCATGATTGACATGTTCAATAGCTTCCTCACTGTGAAGGATGTTGACCTTGGAGAAAGAGTGATAGAGAGCATCTTTAGGCCGTAGATCAGAGCCGTGGCTTAGTTAGTGCATTTCTTTGTTTGGTTCACACCTGTAACATATACTGATCGCTGGTGTAACGTCCGTTGAGCTCAGAGCAGGTGAGTCTGAAGGTGCGGATGGAGTCGACAGCCTGACGGCTCTGATAACGCACCTGTCTGATCACCTCTGTGTAGTGACAAACAGAGTCCACACCTAAAACAGAAGATGAAAGATGTCAGACAGTTGTATTGGGAGTAACAAAAGTAAATTGTAGAGTTATTGTTTTTACCGTATATGGACATGCCGGTGCTAGAGTTGACGTATTGCAGGTGTTTGCCCAATAAAGCGCTGTGGTGCAGTTCCAGACTCTCTAGCCCCGCCCTTAACCCCTCCCCCAACACCATAACGTCACAGTAGTCCAGATTATGTGTGATTTTATTCAATGCACCTGACCTGTGATCTGCACACATACAAAGATAAAACAAATTATGAATAATAATAAAAATAACCCTTCCTTTCTTTGTCTGCTACAATTTCCATACTTTTCAATAATATACCATATAGTCCATGAGCCAACTGGACTACTTTTATGTGTTTTTTTTTTTTTCAAATTTTTGCTTGTTCAAAAAATACCCAGTAACAAAACATCAACATCAGACAAAATGCAAAAGAAAAACATTCCATAAACTCCAAATAAATAAAAGGAGAATTAAAAAATGGGATACAGCATTAATTTCAAAGGGAAATGTTTTGTAACATTTGTAACATTATAAATGTCTTTACTTTCACTTTTGATCAATTTAATGCATCCTTACTAAATAAAAGTATTAATTTATTAAAAAAAAAAATCTTACTGACCCCAAATTTTTGAATGCTAATGAATATCTACATAGTGATTGAAACTTTAATTGGAAAGAGCAAGGAAAATATAGTTTAACATGATTTGTCCCATTTAAAGTAAACATATAAGCCCTCAGGATAAAGGAGGGAGAGGCGTTTCAGATTCTGTGTAGTGTTGTGTTGTGTTGTGAGGGTGGAGGGTTTAGTGAGCATCTGTCTTTTATGATTTATTAACATGTTTTTTTGCATTTACTGTTGTTTGCCACCAAAACAGCATTACACCTGTGGTTTGTCAGTGAATAATGTGCTCTGTGCAGCGTTTGGGGACTTTCTTTGTGGGTTGTTTTCATCAGGAGTGTTTTTGTTGCAGAAATACTTCAGCCAAAAAGGACAAATCTGTCATCATTTACTCTCCCTCATGTCTTTGGCTTTCTCTCTTTTGTTCAACAAACACGGAAAAGTTGAGAAGGATGCTTTCTACACTTTGGCATAGAATGGATCCTGTCAAGCTCCAAAAATGATGATAAAACACATTCTCATTCCTGTATATTCAATATGGTGGGTCAAGGCAGGTTTGAATAAGCACTAAAATATGTAAATTCAATTTTAAGTTTATAATGATATGAAGGTGAGTAAATAATCATTTTGAACAAATTATTCTGTTAAGAGAAGTAAGGTGATTCTAGAACTAATTATCTGTACCTGTGTTTGTTTGTTCGGCGCTTTTTGTAACTGTGCTGATGATATGCAAATCTCTGAACAGGGATAGGCCGAGGGCAAGGCCAGAGGCGGGGACTGTCAGGTGCTCCGCCCCAGTGATTATGATGCGTGGTTCACTAGGTTGCATTACCATGACAACTGCCTCAATATCGGGGACAGAAATACACACATCCTCCCCGAAACACCTGCAGAGATCATAAACACAACAATTCTTTCACGTTTGAGTGTTATTTTAGATACAGACACGCACACAGGACCCAAAAGTAATTGTACAAGCAATATTGCCAGGATTTTTATTAGGACCTGAACATATGATGATGTGAAATCACTAAAGTTACGTCTGCCACATTGCACCACCACCACGCTTATCATGTTTTATATATACATATATATATACAGTGGGTACGGAAAGTATTCAGACCCCCTTAAATTTTTCACTCTTTGTTATATTGCAGCCATTTGCTAAAACCATTTACGTTAATTTTTTTTCCTCCTTAATGTACACACAACACCCCATATTGACAGAAAAACCCAGGAATTGTGACATGTTTGCAGATTTAGTAAAAAAGAAAAACTGAAATATCACATGGTCCTAAGTATTCAGACCCTTTGCTGTGACATACATATATTTAACTCAGGTGCTGTCCAATTCTTCTGATCATCCTTGAGATGGTTATACACCTTAATTTGAGTCCAACTGTGTTTGATTATAATGATTGGACTTGAATAGGAAAGCCACACACCTGTCTATATAAGACCTTACAGCTCACCGTGCATGTCAGAGCAAATGAGAATTTTCTTTTTCTTATGAGGTAAGAGGAAATGCCAGGATAAGAGCTCAGAGAAAGAATGTAGAAAGGCACAGATAGGCCAAGGTTACAAAAAAAATTTATGTGCACTTAAGGTTCCTAAGAGCACAGTGGCCTCCATAATCCTTAAGTGGAAGACGTTTGGGACGACCAGAATTCTTCCTAGAGCTGGCCGTCCGGCCAATTTGAGCTATCGGGGGAGAAGAGCCTTGTGAGAGAGGTAAAGAAGAACCCAAAGATCACTGTGGTTGAGCTCCAGAGATGCAGTCGGGAGATGGAGAAAGTTGTAGAAAGTCAACCATCACTGAAGCCCTCCACAAGTCGGGGCTTTATGGCAGAGTGGCCCGACGGAAGCTTCTCCTTAGTGCAAGACACATGAAAAAAACACCTGAAGGACTCCAAGAAATAAGATTCTCTGGTCTGATGAAACCAAGACAGAACTTTTTGGCCTTAACTCTAAGCGGTATGTGTGGAGAAAACCAGGCACTGCTCATCAACTGTCCAATACAGTCCCAACAGTGAAAGCATGGTGGTGGCAGCATGTAGCTGTGGGGGTGTTTTTCAGCGCAGGGACAGGACGACTGGTTGCAATAGAGGGAAAGATGAATGCGGCCAAGCACCCAGGGATATCCTGGACGAAAACCTTCTCCAGAGTGCTTAGGACCTCAGACTGGGCCGAAGGTTTACCTTTCAACAAGACAATGACCATAAGCACACAGCTAAAATAACGAAGGAATGGCTTCACAACAACTCTGTGACTGTTCTTGACTGGCCCAGCCAGAGCCCTGACTTAAAAACAAATTGAGCATCTCTGGAGAGACCTAAAAAATGGCTGTCCACCAACGTTTACCATCCAACCTGACGAACTGGAGAGGATCTGCAAGGAGGACTGGCAGAGGATCCCCAAATCCAGGTGATGTGAAAACTTGTTGCTCTTTCCCAAAAAGACTCAGGCTGTATTAGATCAAAAGGGTGCTTATACTAAATACTGAGCAAAGGGTCTGAATACTTGGACCATGTGATATTTCAGTTTTTCTTTTCTTATAAATCTGCAAAATGTCAACAATTCTGTGTTTTCTGTCAATATGGGGTGCTGTGTGTTACATTAATGAGGAAAAAAACTTAACTTAAATTATTTTAGCAAATGGCTGCAATATAACAAAGAGTGAAAAATTTAAGGGGTCTGAATAATTTCCGTACCAACTTATATATATACACCTATGTAATATTTTCCATTACTGCAAGAAATATTTAAATTTCTCATTTACTTGAAATTGGCACATGAGGCAATAAATTAAGTTTTGGCTATATTATTATAAGCAAAATATTCTCATCACATGTAAGATATTTAACAGGGTATTTTAGGTCTCATTAGGATACTATTATAGTTTTGATTAATATTTGATTTTGTAATATTTTTCCTATTTTGATATTTTCTGTTGTCATTTAAATGAAATTTTTCAACAAAAAATTTTTGTTGTGTGTTTTGTCAGTTTATTATTATTTTTAAAATTTGTCTATAGTTTTCATTATTTTTTAGGTTCAGTTATTTTAGTACATCAAGATAAACTAAATGAAAGTGAGAAATGTTGCCTTAATTTGCAACATGTGTAATATTCATTTAAGTTATTTCGAGTTTTTTATTTCAAGTAGCAAATATCGTTTAATGGTTTTTAGTTTTAGTTGACTATAATATCTAACCTGATATTTAGAGCTTTTCTCAGTTCACTTGTTATTGGCATATGGGGTATAAAGTTAGATTTGGGTCCTGCAAGCACTCCCTCAGAGGTGAAGACATCTCCGCTTGGATATAAATAATAAGAAGCTTTCGACAGTGATGTGTAGAGTGTAAACAAATCACTTGGAGCTGTTCCCAACTCATTACAGAGACTGCAGCGCTGATAACTTCACACAAAGAGAAAACCTACGCCTGGAGTGAATTAATAACACTTCAGCTTTCTTGCATCTCGCAGTAATTGGACTTAATAAGCTTAAAAGCAAAACACAAACAGTGTTTACTAGAATTAATTTACAACTCTAGTGATTTCACCACCGTGAAGCAGCTTTGAACGACAGAAGTAGGAAGTCCATTATCCACAAATGAACACAGATCCGCCTTCTATAATTAAAGATGTTGTTCTTAATCCTGACGCAGACAAACACTCACATTCATCAACAGACAGGAAATTAATGGTTTAGATACGCCGAGGCTTGAAGAGATGAATCCATATTTCATTGTGAAAACAGCTGTTTGCTTCAAGATACAGTTGGTTTAAACTAAAATATGATTTTACTTATTCTTTTACAATCTGTGACGATTGACTGATGATGACCAAACGATGCATGCTATATGACATCTTTAGCTCTATATTTGGATGTTAATTGTTTCTCAGGGTGATGTGTGTTGAACATATGCATGGATTTTCTATGATAATATTCATGCATTCGAATGGCAGTCGGTGAATGAAGGATGAGGCATTCTGCCATTCACTAAACCTGGATGTTTGCATCGCATCTGTCCCCACCTCTGACCCTCTTCCCGCAGGGCCCTGCCGGCGCCCAGTGTCCACTTTCCTGGTTCCTCTTGCATTTTCCTTTTGCCTGCTGCTTTCTCTAGTTTTCCAGTTCTCTGCCTTTTTTTTGCTCTACTTCGTTGTTCCCCTCACGGTCACCCGTAATCACTCTTCCCCACCATCTTCAATTTACTCTCCTGTCACTGTCCTCCCCCCCCTTTCGCCCGTCTCCCCCTCCAACCGCTTGCATCTCTCGTGTGGTCTTTCCACTTCCTCTTGTTTTGTCCTAGTGTCTGTTGTGTTGCCCGTGTCGGCTGGGCGCTCTGCCCCTTTGTCACCTGTCTTACTTTATTTTTCTCTTCTTATTTACCTTTGGCTTCCCCCCGTTCTTACTCCCCTCATTCATGCTCAATGCTCGTGTGCACCATAGTTTGCCGTGCCGTATTCCTCATAGCTCACGGTTTGTCCTTTTTTCCGGGCTGCTTCTCCTCCCTCTCCGTCCTTCGTCTAACACTCTTACTACCATCCCTCCTCCTCCCCCCCCTCCCTCGCTCCCCATTTGTCGGCGCACGTGGCGTGCCCTCCCACCTCGTGATCTTAGTCTTTGCCTATTTATTTAATTGCTTGCTTATCTTTCCCTGCAGTAATAAAGGTGTCCTCTATTGTTTTTGTGTCTTGGAAACCCCTGTTCAAACTAGCTCCAATCCTCCAATTGCCACCGTCATATCCTGCCTGCTGCTAGTCACTCACTCCTCGGCTTCCCCTCTTGCCCCCCCTCATGGACTTTGATGTTCTTCCGCCGTTCCACCCTACATTCACTTGTCGCATTTCCCCCCCGTTTTGTGTCTTTTTCTGTTTCGTCTTAACCAACATATGTCTTGCCGTTTCTCTGTTTCCTCCCACACTTCTTCTGCCCCTCGGTCACCTCTCGCCTTTCCCTGTTCCGTCTTTTTGCCGGTGATCTTGTGTTCCTTTCTTCTGAGTTTTTGACCGGTGTCTCCTGGGAGCCCTCTGTCCTTGCCGGCAGTGTAATACTGGCGCAACCTTCTTTTCGACACAGTTCTATTATGCACCACCACCCCCCGTTTCTCTCTCTAGCTGGCTCCAGCCGTTTCCCGAATGCGCGCCCGCCGCGTCCCTATCTGTTCGTACCATACTTCAGCCTCTGCTGTGGGTTTCCGTGTTGTGTGTTGTGTTTGCACTTTTGTTGTCTTTGTGCCGGGACTGCCCTGGCTGTGCTTCCGCTCAGCGGGGGGGGTCCCCTTGGGGTTTGCGCTGTCCTTCTTGCTGCCTATGGTGGTGCGGGGGTGACTTGTGCTCCCCCCCAAATCTTTGTCTTCCTTGCTTTCCTGTGCCTCCTAACTTAAACTCCTCGCCTTGCATCTGCTTCGCTCAGCCGCTCCGTGCACAGGCTCAAAAGCGTTAGTCTGCTTCTCGTATACCATCGGTTGTCGTCGTCCGCCCCCCGGCAAGCGTAGCTAGCCCAGCCATGTGTTCCACCCCTCTCCTCCCGGTTTGGTGGCTGGTTTGTGCCGACCTTCCTCCTGGCCCTGTCGGTGTTTCTCGTTGGAACACGGTTGCCGCTGAGGCCCCCCTGGTTTTCACCTTGTCCCGGCTGCCCCCCCCCACCGCTTTGGCCCCCCGATTTCCCGTTCCGAGCCTGCGGCTGTTTTGGGGGCACCCCGTAAACTGTCGCTCCCTCTTTCCACTCTCTGCCACTTCTGGCTTGTAGGACCGCCCCAAATCATATTCCTATCCCTCCAGCCCTTCCCAGACCGCTTTCAGCCCAGTGCTTCCATGTTCCATTAGTACATCTAGCACGTCTGCCTTACACTCATGTTTTACCTCCTCTGTCGCTCTTCCTTCCACCAAACACGCTTTCGCCGTCGGATCGTTTTCCCCTTCGCCTGGGACCGCATGCCTAGACCATCAAGCTCGCTGACTGGTTGCACCCCAATCCCTGTTGCACACAACAAACTCCGCTTCCACTAGTGGATTTATTATGCGTCTTTCCGAGTCACATTGCGATATGTCGTTCCGATGAGGCTTTAGGAGACTCTTCTCTTTCACTTGCTGTTGCGCTCGCGCCACCCTTTAAAGTGCAGCTCTCCTTCTTGATGGGAATCTGGATGTATACTAGTGTTATTCGCAAATATCTCCTGTGAGTCTCTCTTGTCTAAGTCCTCTCTACCCTCACAGCGACCCCTGACTGGCTTTGTTCCCTTCCTGCCCTTTTCGTTTTTTTACCCCCTTTTTCTTTTCTTTTCAGTCACCCTTGCCTTTTTTTCCTTCCTCTCCTCACATTTTTCCTCATAACATTTCGCGCACTGACGACCGCTCACCTCCACTTCTGACCCCTCCCACGGGACCCACATGTCACACAACTTTCCCCCCCCCACTCTTAAATCTCCCAACCCCGTCCACACCACCCACACCCCCCTCCACCCCCCTTTCCCCACCTCCTTCACCCCTATACTTCCTTCACCTTTTGACATCCTAAGACCCTCTATCCACTTACAACACAAACATCTCAACACCTTCTACCAAACCACCATCTGCACCAAGCCACACCCAAGAGACCCCACAAAAGACATTACCTTCCACAGCTAAACAAAACTTACGACACTCCATACCCCGGTATGACAACCACAAACACAACGGAACCCAGACTGCCAGTGAGCTACAGAGAACGCAGGCAATATATTCACCCGTCAAACACATCACCCCTACCCCCCACCCCCTCCCCAACGAGCTGAGCCAGACCAGCCAGTTCCTCAGGTTTACAAGTTGACTAACTTAACAACCCCACCTGACTACAGTCTAACAATAATGTTAAATATCATCAACTTAACTGATATAATCGTAAATTATACCACCTTTGACGTACTGAAATCTGTTGTGACATTTGTAATACACTGATAACCCCCACAAGCCGGAGGGTGATGAGAGTACATGATGAACCAAAGCCCATCACAAGCAGCATTTACATGTTAACATATATAGAAGGTGCACAGTGTGTTTCACACAAACACTAAACACCATCACGGAAACACACATGAAACTGAAATAATGCAATAAACATTCATTTAACAACATTAGGTTATTACAACCCTAATATACAAAACTGATAAAAAAAAAAACTAAGAAGAAACATAGTTATTTAAAAAAAAAAAACATTCAAATTTGAAATGTAACGCAGGGAATTTTGGTAATGTCAATTTACGGTTATTCACTGTTAATTATACGGCCTTTTTCACTTCCACAAACGGTATACTACCGTAAAATAAATGTAATGTCCAATACATTTAATGTCCAATACAGTTTTTCACTGTACATAGTAGGGGAATTTACCGTTACCATTTAACAGTTTTTACTGTAGCATTTTTACAGTAAAATACTGTCCATTTTTACAGTGTGACAGGAAACTTTGAAGGAAGACTTTTTTTGGTCAAATGTACTCCAATAATCTTTGTTATTTTTGCAACTTTTAAAAATCTATTTTTTACAGTGTAATTTTTACTGTGAAAGACTAAACTTATTATTCTTTAATAATTTATTATTAGATTTATGTACTTTATTATTTATGTAATTTATTGTTAAATATATTAAATTTAAATTGGGTTGTTCTGTAAATATGTTTACATTTTTACTCTAGTTTTACAGAACTAATCTGCAACCACAGCTGCCAGTTTTTTTCTGTAAAATGACAGGATTTGTTTTTTACAGTGTAGTTTTGCTTTAAAATATTTCATTAATGTTGTTGTGAACATGCTCACACACTATGTCCGATGTGTAAGTAAATCAATCTTTAGAGTCTGTTCTTGTCTATGAATCGGTCATATGAATTAGTAAATTGGTCTTTTTTTAAATTATTTGATCAGTATCCAGGAAAAGTCTGGAAATGCATTGTTCAGAACACTGTGGCATTTCAGAAATGAATTATTAATATAATCTACTGTTTTGTGTTTGTTAACAAGTATGTTTTTAAGTGATTTATGCCGAAAATTTGATGATAAACTACACTTACAGCAGTCATATGAATTAAATTAAATTCAAATTCTGCATCCTGCATCACGGCAAAAACGGAACTGTTATTTATCAAAAAGCCATCATCAGGTCGCTTCTGATTGAATCACACTCCTGCTTTGAGCTTATGAGCGATCAGACCACATGTGTGAAGGAACAGTTGTCTTCTGTCTCTCACTAACACTCTGACTCTCTGTCTGTAAAACCCGCTTTCATTTGATCCTCAAGTCTTCCCTAGAGCTTCTCGAATACAATAGAACAGAACAGAGGAAAGCAAAGCAGAAAATGGAAAATGTGCATACAGAAATATCTCTCCTCAAGTTTTGTCTCCTGGCTTTTCTTCACCTCATACTCATTAGTTTTCTACAAAATAGTGAGTTTCAACTCTTTTCTGTGGTTTTATTCATGGCAAACTCGTGTTAATGTTAATTCAGTTGAGCTTTTATTGGCATTTCACACTGGCTTCAAGCACAGCTCATTAATTCAGAAATATAATGTAGAGTGTGAAGTTAGACATGTGTGTGTGTGACCTTTATCCTCTGTCCGAGGCTCTCCAGAGAGGTGATGTCCAGTCCTTCTTTGCAGGCCTGTAGGCAGGAGATTGTCTTCTGGCTTGCAATCTTCCCAGATCGTATCGTCAGTCCAGACAAACTGCCTCGGAAATACTGCGTAAACTTTGCTTTAGAGACCTCACCACCTGCACACAAACACGGAATATTTTTTCCTGTGAAGTATACTTAGAATGTTTCTTGCACAAAAACAGTCAAAATGTAGTTTTCATACCACTGTTTACCCTCTGTTTGAAAATAGATAAATTGTGCACATTACGTTTAACACCCCTCGCAGAATAAGAGGGATCATGAAAATTGCTTGTTATTTTTTATTTAGTACTGTCTTGAATAAGCTATTTCACATAACAAATGTTTATATATTCTCCACAAGACAAAATAAGAAGAATTTATAAAAATGGCCCTGTTCAAAAGTTTACATACCCTTAAATCTTATTACTGTGTGTCATTTCCTGGATGATCCACGAATGTTTTTACATTTTGTGATAGTTGTTCATGAGTCCCTTGTTGTCTGAAAAGTTAAACTGCATGGCTGTCTTCTGAAAATCTCAACCCCCCTTAATGCATTGTGTTGCCTTCTTGCGAATCAGTAAATGTTTTCACATTTTGTAATTGTTTTGTGTGAGCCCCTCAATTGACCTCAGAGTGAAAAGATGGATCTCAAAAATATTCAGTCACTGCTGGAAAGCAGTCAAACATGCAGAAGATGCTGGAAAACCAAAGTATGTGCAGGAGCTGGAGGATTTTTCAGAAGAACAGCAGGCAGTTTAACTGTTAGGACAAACAAGGGACTCATGAACAACAATCACAAAATATAAAAACAGTCGTGGATCATTCAGGAAATGACACACAGTATTGAGATTTAAGGGTATGTAAACTTTTGAACAGGGCCATTTTTATAAATTCTTCTTATTTTGTCTTGTGGAGAATATATAAATATCTGTTATGTGAAATAGCTTATTCAAGACAGTACTAAATAAAAAATAACATGCAATTTTCATGATCCCTCTTATTTTGTGAAAATTATTAACATTTTGCATATTCTGCAAACTTTTGACTTCAACTGTAAATATATAAATGTAGGATGTTTTGGGTCCCGTTTTTTTCCTTTAAGAATGATTACTTTTATCAGTCATAAATTGATCAAAAGGCCAGTCACAAAATGAAATTGATCAAAATGGATACAGTACGGAGAATATAATGTAAAAAAAGATTTCTATTTGAAATAAGCATGGTCTTTGAACTTATTTATCAAAAGGAATCCTGAAAAAAACATTTGCATGTTGTGATGTCAGTAGTGTGATGGTTCTGATTGGACCATTTTGCTGCATAGTGGTCATGGAAGAGGGGGAGGGAGTTTTTGAAAAGTTCTAAGTAGACCGTATATGACATATTATATGATGCTAATTCTAATAGAGCAAAAAATCCTTTTCTAAATATTTTCTCAAGGCATGTCGGAATTAAACTATTTGTGTTTAAATAAGAAAAATAGCTCCGTAAAGTGGACGCAAAAAGTTATATTTTAAATTATTTTAAAAAAAAATATATATAATTTGTATTTTTGTAGAATGAAATAAGTGCTGTAATCATTAAATATTCACTTGGGTATCTTTAAAGCTTTCTAATTTTGTTCTTGATCATTAGACATGCCCTGGAAGCCTGAAAGCTGTCCCCCCCGTACCTTTGGAGCACCGTACCCAAAACACACAGCTGTCAGTCACTGACTGACTGACAGCTGACTTAGTTTGCAGACACAGCCCCGGGTCCACACAACACACACACAACACAACACACACACACACACACACACATCACACACACACACACCACACACACACACACACACACCACACAAACAAAATTTCAGCTTCAGTTGAGTTAGATAAAGGTCTTAGAAGCTGCATTGAAATGAGAAATAACATGATTAAACGTATGAGCGACCTAATCAGAGCATAATGCCACAATTACCTGCATCTATCTGCTCTGTATGAGACGTGTGTGTGTAAATGAAGCCTCTCTGAGGTGTTTGTGAAGGATCTGTGAGATGAGACTTGAGGCCTCGGGCGATGGCATGCTGATGTGTATCAGGCTGCTGTGTGTGTGTGTGTGTGGTGTGGGCGCTGTGTGTGTGTGTGTGTGTGTGTGTGTGTGTGTGTGTGTGTGGGTGGGTGTGTGTGTGTGTGTGTGTGTGTGTGTGTGTGTGGGGTGTGGGTGTGTTGTGTGTGTGTGTGTGTGTGTTACATAGCTATAGATTGGGGACTAAACTGTCACGAGCAACATTGGTTGAGAGAGTTCGTCCTGGCCAGGATTATCTAACAACAGATCAATGTGTTGATAGAAACAATGAAAATGGGATTTGCCACAGGGCATTAAGACGGAACCCATGGCTTGTGTTATTTTTTACTTTTTGGCAAGAGTTTCATACGGTCGATAAAGTCTACCTTTGTGTTCCACTGAAAAAATAACAGGATATAATAAATACCATAATTGTCTTTTGGATTAAAATATCTGTTAAATATACTAAAGTGTGGTCAACGCAGTGTTATTTTAGAATTATGAATATACTATATAGTATTTATAAATAATTTGAATTAGCTTTTATATTTTCTAAATCTCTTAGATATTTCTATCTATATATTTATATCTTATCTTAATTTTAGTTTGATTTAGATTTTTTTTGTATTTTTTAGGTGTTTTTGTTATTTATTAAATGTTTTCTATTTTTATTTCTATTAGTGTTAAATTCAGTTTACATTTTATTTAGTTTGAGTAATTTCTACTTCAACTTCAACTTATTTTCAGTTAGTTGCCAAAGTTTTGTAAGTTTATTTTTTAACTTAATATATATGCTTTATATTATTAAAAAAAAATTTTAATCACAACAGCACTGGTTAACAGGGGCTCTTTGCAACATTATTATAGTTAACTAAAACTAAAACCATAAAAAAACATTTTCATTGCTTGAAATAAAATAAACTAAGCGAGAGAAAATAAAAATATAAAAAAAACTTACTGATGCTATAAAAAAAAAACTGAAATAAAATGAATAAAAACTATATAGACATAAAAAACTACAAAAAATGACAAAAACACAATTACTAAACCCTATGATTTAAATTATAATGAAAATGGAAAATATAAAAACATTCAAAATATTAATATAACAGAATCTTGATACATTGGCTCTTTGAAGAAAAACATTCATATTGACTGATTACAGTGTTAAAAATATTGTTTATCACATTGAATCAATAATCAGTTCATACAAAGTGGTGTAAACTGAATCGAACCCAATCGTGAGAAATCATTAAACTCTTCAGGCTCCACAAATCTTAAAAAGAGCAAATGTCCAGTCAGCTCTCATTATATTTTCTTCCCATGCACATGCACAAAATGATCTTTTTATTATCTCTCTCACTCTTTATTGCTTTCATTCCGAAACAAAGAAGCTCAGAGACACAAAGAGAGAGCATAGGCAGGTCAGGAGGCCAACTCATTTGTGTTTCTGAGCTGCGCTCGGATTTCTGAAGAGAGAAATACAGATGAAAAGAATGAAGAAGTGAAACAGGGATTGCAAAAGAAAGAATGGATAGTGCAAAGATGACGTGTTTAGTGAAGAGATGTTTGTTCAGTATGGATTTGGGGACGTCATGGCTAATGGTTAGCGGTCGGACTAGTAACCCAAAGGTGCGGGTGCGAGTCTTGTGCTGGGCAGGGATGTAGGTGGGGGTGAATGTACCAGCACCTCTCTCCCACCTTCAAACCCCGAGAGGTGCCTTGAGCAAGGCACGAAACCACCACTGCTCACCGGGCCCGCAGCAATAAAGGGCTGGCCCACTGATCCGGTGTGTGTTCACGGTTGGTGTGTTCACTGCTGTGTGTGTGCACTAAAAAATGCAGAGCACTAATTCTGAGTATGAGTCACCATACTTGGCCACATGTCACTTCACTCACTTTTTTTTTTTGCAGCTGTGTATTTTACATTTCTATTTTCAAGTCATCCAATTTCTCGCACCTTGCCAGCAGGCTCCTACAGTGAGCTGCACGTCGATCTGAGAGGAGTGGATGGGCCAGTCATCTGTCACCAGGTAAGGGTCATAGGTCACGCCGTCCACATATAGAGTCACCTCTGGGAAATCAACGCTGATGACGTAATAATGCCACTCCTTATCACAGATCTGAGACACAGAGAGAGAATTTCACAATATTTCTGCTTTCTGTTTACATTTTTGCGTTTTTTTAGTATAATTTGTAACCGCCTTTATTTTTTATTTGTATATTTTTAGTTTGAGTTTTAGTTTGAGTTTTAGTAATTTTGTTATGTGCTTTTGTCATTGGTATTAGTTTTTGTTTTTTTTAAAATATATTTACAGCGTTTAATTTATGGTTCACGTGAAATGGCAGGTAATAAAAATATTTCACATTTGGGTGGAACGTTTTATTTTGTTTTTATTTTAAAATAATCTACAAATGTTTTATGATTACTAAAAAAAATACCCCATATTACTAATTTTACATTTTTATGATTTAATTATTTAATGTTTTATAACAACAATCCTGTATAAAACTAAACAAGTTAGGTAAAAAAAATGTAATTTAAAAGTTACCCAAAAGTAATCAGAATACATTATGTATCTATGTACACACACACATAGCTTTGTTTACAGATTCTTATTTTTAAGTTTTAGATTTTATATGCTTTTATGTAATCTTAGTACTTGACCTTAAACATACTTTATTTGATTTCAGTTAAGTTGCAAAGGCAACATTTCTAATGTTCGTTTAAGTTGTGTACGTTTTTAATCTAATATTTGTATTTAATTTTTAATACATTTTTATGTATTTTTAATAGTTTTAGTTAACTACAACACAGCTTTGTTCAAATCACTAACCCTAACTATGATCAGTAGTACTTATAGAGATGCTTGCCTTGGCAAACAAATAGACAGATCGGTTTAAATGTAAAGTCTCTGGAAGGAGTCTTTGCGTGTGTTTGAGGATGAAGGAAATCTCTGTCTGTGTTTAGCCCGTTTGGACCGCTGCCAGTCAAAAGCACTCGGCAGCAGACGGTTTCTGCTCGCTCTGTCACACACAGTGTGTGTTTGTGTGTCTGGCAGGCGGTCTGGGTCGAAGAGTCTAGTGGAACTGATTGTTACACCCTCACACGAAACCATCAGACATTTCTCATCTTCACTACATCTTTCCTCCTGCACCTGGAATCTCACTATCAGTCTCACTTCTTCTCACTGTCTCACTCTCTCCTACCAAATTGAAGCTCCCACTCCACCCCATGTCCTCCTTTTTTCCTTTCTCACAGTGGCCACAATTTCTCTGTACAGCTCCCATTTCAGATTGAGATCTGCAGAAGGACATAGATGAGAATATAAAGAAAGGAAACCAACACAAAATATGTCCAGGTCATATATTATATTATATTATATATAGACATTTTAATAGATTATTTATAAAATATGATATGGACATATTTTGTGAGATTCAGCTCATTCTCTGCAAGTGTCCAGGTCAAAATATTTCCATATATATATATATACAGTATATAAATGTTTGTGAATATTCAACGTCTCTCTTTGAAGTAAATAAATGATATTTGAGTCATAAACTATTAAACACACCCAAGTTCTCATTATTGTAATTTGTTTTAATGTTTTTGTAATTGTTATTAATATTGCTCGCCGTTTTCTTGCCTGGCAAATGATAAAATGGATGAAAAAATCCAACCATATAGCAAACTACCAAAATGCCCTAGCAATGAATGAAGTATATATTAATATTAAAAACGGTAAGATAGATGATTTTTTTTTTTTACAAAAGGAATATCAGTATGGACAATACTTCAATTATATATACACTTTGCTATTGAAATACACTTAATAATAATAAAAAAAATTCATAATAAATAATTCTGGCTGTAATAAATAAATAATAAAAATAAAGTAAAATTGATAATATATTTTTGCATTGCAGTAATTATGAAATATGAAAATATCATACAGCAAAAATATTGATTGTACAAAAACAGGCTTCATTTTCTGTGAGATTCAGCCAGAGCAAGTGTTATTTTTCTGTGTTTTTCTTTAATCGATTCCTTCTCTCTGTGCACACAGTTCATCTCTCTGTGTTCTTATTGTGAATAAATTTATTTTATTTTTCTTTAAATTTCACTTTTATACTCTATTGGTATTCGTCTCGTATTCCATTCAGTTTTTTCAGCCTCTCTTTTCTATCTCTGGTGTGTTTGGGCAGGCTTGATTTAGGCGAGAGGTGTGTGTGTGTGTGTGTGTGTGTGAATGTGAAAATAGCTGTGCATAGCAGTTGTGGTTCATGCAATCCTGTGAATCCAGATTTAGTCATGTAATGACTGTTATATTACATCTACCATACATTACTGTGGTTTTCGTACAGAAAACAGGTACGTTCTTAGAACTCCATATTTTGGATGTGCTCACAATGTGTCCACGCGATCCCTGGAGAGCAGAGTGCCTCACTGTGATGTTTTCTCTGTGTGTTCAGTAAACGCAGAGCGCTGAATCGATAGAGGTGGTAAAAGACTTACAGCCACACTAAGCCAAAGTCCACTTAATGGCAAGACAATTTATCAAAGTGAGCGAGAGAGGAAGAGAGAAACCATTGTTTCAGTTGCTCAAATGCTGTAAGTACACTGGGCACTTTAACAGTTACTGTTGTGCTATTGTGTGTCTCACATCAGTGTGAATCGATTTGTCTTTTTTCTGTCATTTTGCCCCTATTACAGCAACTGTCTATTACCTGTTTGCCATCCTTCAAGAAGGTACAATTTCAAAGAGTTAAAAGTATTTCTGAGTAGTGGTCAGTTGATATATCGGCCGGTATTTGGCATTTTCAAATATCGGCATAGGCCGATAAGTTTTCCTGGTGGAGCGATGTGATTTGATGGCGCTGAGAGCGGCATTCTCCCACTTCATTGTTGTCACCATTTAACGGTTCTGTCTAATACAGATAGAAGTCTGTCTAATAATCAGATAGAACTGTTAAACAAAGGAATTGAAAGGGCAACAAAAAGTCTATTATATATATATATATATATCGATATATATCGATAATATATTATAGATAGATATCGTGCATTATCGTTGTGGCTGGATGCAAATATAGTTATCATTGTATTTATAGTTATCTTTATCGCTCTTGGTGTGAACGGGTCTTAACAATAAATAAAAATTAAAAAATACAGCCTGTAAATCAGAGGTTCGAGATTGAACATGAGGATAAATTGTGAATCCGGTGGAAATTTTTCTGCATGCATAAATATACAAATTGTACAAGGCTATTTTATTTTATTTTGTTTTATTTTATTTTGCAACAAATGCATAAAGCACACGGAGGAAAAATTATATTAGTGAAGTGCAGTGAAACACTGGAATTGGCATTTAGTTTTTTTTATTGAGTCAACACTCAGCACTCGTCCAACAAAACTTCTCATTTGCATTAATATTCATCTTTTAATATCCATTTTCATAATGGAAACACAACACCATCCACTTACTAATTAAATTAAACTCTCAGATTCTTAAAAAAAACTAATTTAATTAGATCTCGTTCCTCTGCGGGTAGAGGAAAGAAAAAGCCTTTAGGAAAGATAAGAAAAGATCGCTCATGTTCTTTGAAGTGTCTGAGATGTGCAAAGACCAAAATGTTTCTCCCTCAGGCCAGTGGACCCTCAACCCCATATATTTTATGTAACGCATTTATGTATTCATGAAACTACATTATGAAATTCATTTTAAGGTGGGGTGAAGTTCTTCAAGAGCTCGTTCTCCACTGGGGAAAAGGCTCTTTGATGCTTAAAATCTCCATAGAATCTTTAAACTATCTTTGCATCTTCTAATGCTGAGCAGGTAGGTAGCAAATGCAGTTATGGTAATGAAGATTTCAAAGGAACAGACCCAAATGAAAAATGAATGCAACTGCACTGCTTCAAATCCATGCTATCCATATAGGTGGCACTAAAATGGCTCTTCAATGGTTTGCGGTTTTGATGCTCTGATGCTTAAGTTGAGCTTTCATCGGTTTGTTTGTTTTGGCTAGCAGAACTTTTGCTCTTTGCAATCCTGTCGGAGGAGTTTGTGTTTTAAAGCCCCCCTGCCATTTTTCTGATAGGATTGGCAGGGACGTTCATGCAGCACACTGTTAGTTTTGTGTTGTGCTGCATTTGTGTGTTTGTTCTCTCAGATAATTAAGTCTTCCCGCGGCTCTGTTCTCTGACACAGCAGTGAGGAGAATTCACTGCTAAACAAACACTCTCTTAATGACCGCACTGTTTTCTCTCCCTTTCTTTATTCTAAGGCTTTATCTTCACCCTAAAAAGTGGATATTTGCATAATTATATGCTTGATGGACTAACTCAAGTATTGTTGCATGTACGAGATGAAGGATTCGATTAACCTGCAGCAGACCTGTGAATCTAAACACCACGAATGACACAACAGCACATTACGTTTCATAAACGGTGTCATAAAGAGGAAATTAATTACTAATAGTTGTTGGATGGTGGCTGTTGTTGTGCTTAAAGTAAAGAAAGTTTTGTGAAGAAGTTTCTTCTGTCATTAAAATGAGGAGGGAGCAAGAACGAGGGCGAAAAAATGAGCACTTAAAGACACTTTTGTCGTTTACTGCCTGGTTAAACTGGGTGGTACTGGGCAAGTGATTAGTGATTAGTGAATATCTATCCGTAAATATGTATCTATCATAATTAGCTTCAAGTCACTAAAATCTAGATAATCTAACATCTATCATGGATAAAATGCAGGGGGAAACTATAAACCGAAATCTATCCGAATGAAATCTGTCTGTCAGGTGCCTGTCGTGGTCCTGGTCGCAGTGAGCGTATCTGTGAAACTGTAATGTGTCACTCTGAGTTCTATATCGGTCTCTGTCTGTGTCTCTATCTAGCTACGTCTAGGTCACTCATATGAGAGTGCTGTCTGTCTCTATCTGTCTGTCTCTGTCTGTCTGTCTGTATCTATCTATCTATCTATCTATCTATCTATCTATCTATCTATCTATCTATCTATCTGTCTGTCTGTCTGTCTGTCTGTCTGTCTGTCTGTCTGTCGTCTGTCTGTCGTCTGTATGTCTGCTGTCTGTCTGTCTGTCTCGTCGTCTGTCTGTCTGTCTCTAATCTATCTATCTATCTATCGTATCTATCTATCTATCTATCTATCTTCATCTATCTACTCTATCTGTCTGTCTGTCGTCGTCTGTCGTCTGTATGTCTGTCTGTCTGTCTCTATCTGTCTCTGTCTGTCTGTCTCTATCTATCTACTGTATCTATATATCTGTCTGTCTGTCTGAATATCTGTCTGTCTGTCTGTCTGTCTCTATCTATCTATCTATCTTTCTATATCTAATCTAATCTATCTATCTATATATCTATCTATCTATCTATTATCTATCTGTATGTCTGTCGTCTGTCTGTCGTCTGTCTGTCTGTCTGTCTGTCGTCTCTATCTGTCTCTGTCTGTATGTCTGTCTGTCTCTCTATCTATCTATCTATGATCTATCGTTCTATCTAATCTATCTATCTATCTATCTATCTATCTATCTATCTATCTAATCTATCTATCTATCTATCTATCTATCTATCTATCTGTCGTCTGTCTGTCTATCTATCATCCCTCCGCATCGTCCGTCCATCATCCATTGTGCTATCGTGCTGTCACTGTCTGTATATATCTATCCATCCGCCGCCATCCATCGTTGCTGTCTGTCTGTCTGTCTGTCAAATTTATATTCGCTAAAAATGCATTACATGAGTGATTATGTTTTGTATTCATCTGAAGATCATCTGAAGTGAAATTCCTAGTGTGAAATGGCTCTCATACCTGCTCTAATTTCCAGTGGAATTCAGCCGGTCTGAAGGAGTCTGTCTGAGTGTAGTCCGTCCTCAGCAGGAAAACCAGCCTGCAGTTATGCACATACAGAGAGTAATGGTGTCGGTTCATCTCTGAGAGAGACAGAGAAAGTGATAGAGACAGAGAAACAAAGAGAGCACAGAGAGGTCAAGAGACAGACAGAGAATACAATTACCTCTTGACATACAAGATAATATCGTTAAATTGAACCTGAGAGAAAAAAACCGCGCCATTTGGTGTGCGTTTATCTATATAGAGATCCTGACAGGAGCGGATAGTGAACTGAACCGGGCTGGAAGTAGAGCTCCAATCGTCCAGTACAAATGAAATTCTGATCTTAACTGTTTCCTCTTCAACCCTGCTGAAAAGACCAACGTGAACCTCCATGTCCTGGCTGGTTTTTGCTGGTCAGTTCTGGTTTGGTGCTAGTATAGCTAGCAGATCAGCAAGGTTTTTCTGATGAAGTCTTATCATGGACTTCTTGGTGACTAAGCTAGTTATACCCATAAAACTTCCTGTGTGAAATACAAAACTTTACTTAAAGCCTTTATGTATAATGCATTATAAAGGTATTCATAATGTACGCTGTAATGCATTGTATCTGTTCATAAATAATTGTAACCAAAGTTGAAATGCATTATAATATTTGTTTGTTTGTCATGTGTATTAATGCATTATGCTTTCTAAAGACGTAAAGTATTATAATATATTGTAACTGTGGTTACAATTATTCATGAGATCATAAAATGCATTATAAAGTGAATGAAAAGGCATTAAAACGACTTTTATAATGCATTGTATATAAAGGCTTTAATTAAAGTGTTACCAAGCTTTCTAGCAAGCCGTGCTATTATGGAAGTTATGGATTTATTTGGTGTTATTATGGTGTATTTAAATAATTCTGTCCCAGATATTTCTCCCCAAATTCCTCAAGACAATTAGAAATAGACACACATGAGTCAATAGTTACAGTTGAAAAAGTAAACGTAAAGAGCTAAAGTTATGTGGATAGCAGCTTAGATCATTTTGTCTTCAAACTTCAAAGAATTTGATGAGAAATGAGTTCGTCTAATTTCTATAATGAATTATGAAAATAAATAATATATTCTACAAAATTTTATTTTAACAAATATACTTAAATTTACTTAAACTTAAATTATTGCGATCTCTAGAGTTTATTGGACCTTATTCTTTAGGAGATGTATCTGGGTGGTATGAAAGTCTATTATGCTGTATTGGAGAAACAACAGAGATCTCATTTGTAATGGCAGGAGCCATAAGCTGCATGGTCTTTTAAACAGGTTTCTCCTCCTGTCTGCCCTCTTCTCATTCAGTTCTCTCTCTGTCTCACCTGTTTTGTCAGAGTTGCAGAGCAGCGTTTCTTTCTCGGCTCTCTGTCCTGGACTCGGTCCGTGCTTCATCCATGTGGTTATGGTGAACTGATGGGTTAGATTCTGCGGGACGACCCAGTCTGGGATCTTGGCAGCTTGACGGCCATCAAAGCGGTATGTGAGGTCACTGTCCCGGCCACCATCCGCCACAAGAGTCGCCGTCCAATTAAAAACACCGCTGGGGGTCGGCAGAAGATCTGTGCTGCCTGATGAAGCTCCTGGTATGTTGCCGGGGAGACCGATGAGTTAAAATGTTTAAAATGATAAAATGATCATTCGAAACACAGATCACAGTTGTGTTTCACCAGTCTCTTTCACATGACTCATGCTTCAAATGCACCTCTTAGGACAAGGGTGGAGGTTTTGTCTGACTAGTTTAGCCCTCAGGCACATTTCATAATTAAACCAACCCAAGAGAAATGAGGAAGCACACAATAGAATAAATAGCTGTTAATCATACCGCAGAGCTTCTGTAAGGATCGTTCAGAGTAAGACTGTCTGTCACAGCCTCTTCCAGCACTGCTCGTCTCCAGCTCCACTGTGGTCCTGATCCACGACACCAATCCCACACACGTCTCCAGGTGCATCTTGGGAAATAACGGCTTACTACCCGTTCCTGGTTCATAGTCAATGAGCTTGCTCCAGCCTGGAAAGAAAGAAAGTTAGGAAATGTTTTGATAAGTAGCTTAAATATTATTGCATACTTTGTCTAGGACTGAATTGGTAATGTTGCAAATGTTGGAATTAAGAGTTATTTTAAGGCCAGGAAGGACCAGAGTTTATATTGTTGAGGTTTTTATGGCTACAGTTCTGCTGAAGAGAAGATCTTGAGAAGATCATAAACACTTGCTTTAACAATTGACTAAAATAAAAAGTATGTACTTATTCACTTTAATTTTACTTAGTTAAACTGGTTTTATGTAATTCCATGCATGACATTTACTTATATTTGTAATTTTAATAAAAATGTACTTGATATATAGTGGGTAGGTCCCTAAATATATATTAAATATAATAATAAATATTCAGCACCCCCTTAATGTAAGTTTGTGGTAATTTTTGGAGCACAAATATGACAAGTAGCAAAAAAAAAATGTTAATGTGACTAACTGAATAAGCCCATTTGTTTGTTTTTTTAATGAAGAAGAATCGTATTTTCTTTTTGTTTTATTCAGTTCTGATTTATAATATATTTGAGGTTTGTTACCCAGAGCTCTTAATGTGTCTGGCGAGATATTACATTTTTCAGGCTACATTGTGGCTGTAATGAATTCTATAGCCAGTGGTTATTTAACGTGAAGTTATGGGTGAAAAATTAAAACGGCGGACAGTATTAAATGGATTGTGTAAACATGCATTCACATAAAGACCACACAAATATTAGCTCACACACACTTTGAGCTGCTGGGTTTGGAAATTTGGAGCTAAAATTATTATTTTATGCATGGAGGGAGCCTAAAGGTAACAACAAAATTTGTGTGTGTGTGTGTGGACGGTGCACGTCCACCCCTGCTGAATTATTCACCCTTGCTTATGAGACACAACGGGGAGCTGTTTACTTTTCTCTCTCCTTCATGATTTTATGTCAGATGTGAAAAAATGGCCTTTACTCAAGTTGTCATCATCCAGTGGGCTGGAAAAAAAATTGGCCTGAAGCTTTGACCAAATTCGTGTGTGTGAGTAAAGAGGAACATTTTTTGAGTCTCCAAACTCACCTGAGGGACAATCACATCAGAGACACATCAAAAGTGCATTCTGGGAGACACAGTCTACTTTAGACAAAAAGTTTACTTGATTTTATCCAGGGAATGGACTGGATGGTGAAAATGGGTTTTTATGACATTAGGAGACAAAGAAAGTTGTTTGAGGGGATTTTAATTAAAGTTTTAAACAAAAATTGTTTTGCTTTTGGAATAAGATGCACAAATGAATTGTGCATAAACAAGTATTAAAGTAAGAGTTCACGAAAAAATTTGACCCTGGACCACAAAATCATAAGGAATAGGGGTCAATTTTTCGAAATTGAGATTAATACATCATCTGAAAGCTGAATAAATAAGCTTCCCATTGATGTATGGTTTGTTAGGATAGGACAATATTTGGCCGGGATACAACAATTTAAAAATCTAAATACTGCAAAAAAATCTAAATACTGAGAAAATCGAATTTAAAGTTGTCCAAATTAAGTTCTTAGCAATGCATATTACTAATCAAAAATTAAGCTTTAATATATTTACAGTAGGAAATTTACAAAATATCTTCATGGAACATGATCTTTACTTAATGTCCTAATGATTTTTGGCATAAAAGAAAAATCTATAATTTTGACCCATACAATGCATTTTTGGCTATTGCTACAAATATACCCAACGCTGCTTTTGTGGGTCCAGGAGGTGGGTCGTGTGCAAATGTCTTTTGTCACCATTTCAAGCAGTATGATATTTTGAAGAATGCTGACAAAAAAACAAAAAACTAATTTCACAGGAGAAAAAGTCATAGGAGTCTAATAATTAAAATAAAGATTAACTCAAATAAAATGTAAATATTATATGGAAAATTAAAAAAATGATAGTGGAAATGGAATGCTACAGAAATTCCAGAAACTAAACTAAAATAATATTCACAAAATATTATTCAAATAATATAAATTAGCTGACAGAAAAAAATCACAATAAACCACTAAAACTTCCACTAAAAATGAATGAAAAATAAAAAATAATAAAAACTAATAAAAATCACTGAAAATACCCTATATATTTTAAAATCATATTCAAATAACTTTACAGCAGTCCAGCTGTACAGTCTCATTAAAAATGTACACAACTGTTATTGTTGCAGTACACTTTCAAAAGGTACTATTATGGACTTTAAAAGTACTAATATGTACCTTTAAGGTACTAAAATGTATCATTTAGTGGTAAATGAGCTACGAAGATGTACCTTTTACCTTTTGTACCTTAGGGTGCCGGCCCACTGACGGTGTGTACCTTTTTTCTGAGAGTGTACAGAAAACACTGAAGAATTTAGCAAATTAGCTTCCTCAAAATTGCACAAATTGGTAACTTGTAAATATGACTTTGTTCCCTGGTTGACCACTGAATCCTGACCATTTTCATGTGCAAAATGCATCCGAGATTAAAACATTTCCAGATCTTACCTTGCCATCCAGGCTTGCAGATGGGTTTGACATGGATGTGTACGACAGCGTCCTGCGCCGCTCTCTTCTGACCACAGTCGAATGCTGTCACATGGATTTTATAATGTGATTCCTTATCAAAACTCAGGCTCTCTGTGTTCCTGATGTTACCTGCACATAAACACACACACATTTAAATACCGACGACAGCAAAGTGCTGTTTGCATGTGTGAATGTCTTTGTGTTTATTGTACGTTTGTGTGTGTGTGTGTATTTTTTGTGTGTGTGTGTTTGAGTTTGCTGACCGTTGCGGTCTATAGCGAAGGCTGTGTCCAGAGAGCTGATCTGGTAGTTGCAGATCTGGCTGTATTGTGGAGAGCAGTCCTGGTCTGACGCCTGCACCTGCAGAATACTGTCATACACTTTGCCCTCCGTCACCGAGCCGTGATACTCCAACTGACCGAACACGGGAGAAAACTCGTTCACATCTCCCACCTGCACATGCACCACAGCCCTGAGAAAGAGAGAGAGGTTTTTATTGCTTTTTCATTGTCCAGGAGACTTCATGGAGAAAATGTACTCACCCTCAGGCCATCTAAGATGAAGATGAGTTTGTTTCTTCATCAGAACAGTTTTGGAGAAATGTAGCATTCCATCACTTGCTCACCAAAGGATCTTCTGCAGTGAATGGGTGCCGTCAGAATGAGAGTCCAAACAGCTGATAAAAACATCACAATAATCCACAAGTAATCCACACCACTCCAGTCCATCAGTTAATGTATTGTGAAGCGAAAAGCTGCATGTTTGTAAGAAATAAAGCCTCGAATGTTTTTTAACTTCAACCACTTGCTTCATGCTAAGGCTAGTCCTCATATTATTGCCTTCTCCAGTGAAAAAGTCGTTTTCTGAATCAGGAGAGAAATCTGCACTGTTTACAAGCCAAAACAGCTCTAAACAAATATGTTGGTGGATTTTGATGTGAGAGGACAACAGGGGATGGACTTTTTCTCTGGAGGAAGCGTTATTATGGATCATGGATTCATATTTTGGCCAGAAGCAATTATTCAAGGTAAACATGTCTTGCTTTTTTTGTCTTCTCCAGATGTTCACTGATGGGCTGGAGTGCTGTGGATTACTTGTGGATTATTGTGATGTTTTTATCAGCTGTTTGGATTCTCATTCTGACGGCACCCATTCACTGCAGAGGTGAGCAACATTTCTCCAAATCTGTTCCGATTAAAAACAAAACAAAAAACAAACAAACAAAAACATCTACATCATGGATGGCCTAAGGGTGAATAAAGTTTAAGCAACTATTTTTTAAGTATCAACTTAGATGTCTTAGATGTTTCTGTTAAATGTTTGAGTTCATTTTTACTGCTGATTTCAGACTTTAATACTTTTGGCAAATCTGAGCACAGTTTGAGATATTGTGTTAAATTCCTCCAAAATCCAAATCCAATTTTTGTAATTTTTATTGTTTATACACACAAATACACACACACACTTCTACATCTTTGTTTTATATATTTATGTATTAGTTTTAGTTTTGGTAATTTTAGTACTTTGACTTATTTTAAGTTAGTTTCTAATGTTTGCAATTTATTTTATTTCTGCTTTATTTTGATTAACAAAACTATTTTTAATAGTTTTAGTTAACAAGAACAACACTGTTAAATATGTCTTTATATGCGTTTAATAACTGGGATTACATGGAGACCAATGGAGACATTTCTCCTAAGAAAAAGACTTCAGGACATGTGTCTCCTCTAGAGCAGAGCTCACTTATTTCTCTAAATGTCCTTCACTACATATTTTTTATCAACCTATTAAAATAGCAACTATATGTCAGGTTGTGTTTATCAGGAAAGGAGCACAGTTGGCTGTATTGTATTTTGTGATTTTACTGGAACTTAGCATGATTGCGCGCCACAGTTTTGACTGCTGAGCTAAAAGTGTATTTTTAGGGGGCCTGAAATGAAAAACAGCAACTAAAGCCCATTTAAATAGCATCTAGAATGAAATATTTTCAGTTCAACAGTCAAAAACTAATAAATATTTATTTATGGCTTTTTATGCCTTTATTTAGATAGGACAGTAAAGGTTGACAGGAAGTGAAGTGGGAGAGAGAGGGGGATGGGATCGGGAAAGGTCCGCGAGCCGGGACTCGAACTCGTGACACCCGAAGCGCAAGTTTTAAATGTAAATAAACAAAATAGTCTCTCCAAGACTTCTGCTTTATAAATAACACTAACTTTTAAAATAACTGACTAGTAGACAGCATATTTTTTATTATGCCATTTTGAATAAATGCTGTGTAAATCAGACTTTAAATTTTATATTTGCCAGTACAGCTGTGCTGCAGGTTTTCTTGTGATTTTTGTGTCTATAATTATATTAATATATGAGAAATGATTTGCGGTCCAGATCTGAACTAATTAGTGATCTCTGCTTTAGAGGAGACACATGTCCTGGAGTCTTTTTCCCAGGATAAAAAGCACCAAAAAGTCTCCATTTGTTCTCCATCACTGTCCAGGAGAAGCAGCGAACATACTAAAGAGATCTCGTTTTGTGATTTCTCTCTCCTGCAGGTCATTATAAAGTCTTAGAAAAGTCTTCGGGGAGAGAAAGATTTTTTTTTTAAAAAGAGGTCTAAAAGAAAAAAAGCGCCTCCAGGTATCCTCACGGCCAGTCCTGACACACTTTTGCGAGCTGAAAATACCAAAATAGCAAGCTTGCATCATTCATGTCATAGACAGAGTGACAAGTGAGTAATGCTTTGCAAAGGGCAACAGCTTGTGTGACAAATGACGGGATTACAAACACCGCTGCTAATCTGTGCTATAATGTTAAAAACCAGAACATACACACACGTGTATATGCATTAGGCATGAAATCTCTAGTAAAGCACTGTGATTTTGCAGCTTTACTGCCCTTTAGAGTCCAATATCTCACTTTTATCCTTTATCCGTGTGTGTGTTTACATCGTAGATCCAAGCTGTCCCATAGCCGAATACAGTAATCCTGTCTGGATTAAAGAGATACAAGTAATGAGGAAAGTCTCTCTCTCTCCTCTCTTTTTTCTCCACGATTTCATCACTAACCTCATTTCTATCTCACTCATTCACAAATGTATTTTTCATTTTGTTTCAAAGGACTTCAGTCTAGCTCACTGCATTAGCTCTGTTAAAGCATCTTTATATCTGCCGGTAAAGAAAAGCGTCTTTGGCTCAGTGATTGTTTGCAGCTTTCAGTCTGCAGGTAAGCAGGTGCAGTGTTCATTATAGAGCTCTTAAAAGCTTTTAATGCCTGAAGGTCAGACACCTGCTGTTCATAGTCACTACTGAGATAGAAAACTTGATTTTTGAGTGACAGTTCAGTATCCTACAGTTATGGTAAAAAAATAAATAAAAACTGAGCATCCATCTTGAAATTCTGTATATACGCTAATGTAAGAATAAGAATCTTATGCTCACCATACAGTAAACATGTTAGATATTTTTACAATTTAAAATAACTGTTTTCTATTTTAAAGGGGTCATATGATGAGATTTCAATGTTTCCTTTCTCTTTGATGTTACAAGCTCTTGGTGCATAAAGAAGATCTGTAAAGTTCAAAGACTAAAGTCTCAAATCCAAAGCATATTCGTTATAAAAGTTAAGAGTTAACCACAACCCCCTAAAATGGCTCGTTCTAACACACCCCCACATACCTACCTCACTATGTGGGGAGATTTGCATAACACCGCCCAAATGTATATGCAAAGAAGGAAGGCATAACTTTTATTCTCACTGTATATTTGTGTTGACGCTGCTGCCCATGGTTGTTCAGGCCTGGTGTGATTCATTGTGAAGCGAAACTACTTTGTTTGGTCCCAAAAGAGGACGATAGCCGCTTCGTCATGCCTGGAGCTGATCCGTGCTGGTCGCTGAGGGCATACATCAACTTAGTGCTGTGGATCGCTGGATCGGCTTTCACCGTGAATGAAGCGAGTCCAGCCGGGGTCGTCACATGTGGTTGCCGCGCCTTCGTCGAATCCGCCGCCGGCCGCCGCCGTTCTCAACCCCGCTGCCTCTGCTCACTCTAGCCGCGGCTTCCACTCACGCTAGGCCGCCGTGTTTTTCGTTATGAAAGCGAAACTACTTTATTTGGCCTTCCAAAAAAAAGACACGACTAGAAATCAGTGGTTAAAATGTATTTACAACACTGTGCCATAACAGTTCAAACCAAATATTCAGATGTGTGCAGCGTATTTTATGGAAGACTGTTTCCTGATCCTGGTGAAGTAGACTACAATGCCGGCTGTTCTGACTCACAACTTGTACGTATGTTTTCATATTTAAAGAATTTGCCAATGATGATTCAAACTTGAGTTTGAGGAGTGTAGAGTAGCACTTGTTGTTTGTCTTTCCTCCGATCACAAATGCAGACATGTTTTATGTTTACGCGCGTTATGTAACGCGTAAAAAGACAGTATAAGTCATTATATCAGTAATTATGTCCCCACTGGATACAACAAATGCCTAGTTTATAATGGGTTTTAATTTTTTTTTGTCTCGTTGCTCCGGCCGGACAGGGCATCATAGTATGGTAGGGGCGTAACATTTCTGTCACACGCTTGAAGTATTCGGCCAATTACAACGCATTGGATAGCTGGCCAATCATAGCACACCTTGCTTTTCAGACCGATGTTTTTTTGTAAAAATCGACGCGTTTCAGAAGGCGGGGCATAGAGGAGAAACAATAATGTACAGTATGTGGAAAATAATGTGTTTTTTTTTACTTTAAACCGCATAAACACATTTCATTACACCAATGCACCAAATAATGTTCTTTTAGCAGCATCATATGACCCCTTTAAAATATAATTTATTTCTGTGATTGCAAAGCTGAATTTTCAGCAGCAGTTACTCTTTATTGTCACCTGATCCTTCAGAAATCATTCTAATATGCGGATTTGCTGCTCTTTATCATCAGTTTTATTAGCCCGTTCTCAGTTATTAATAATGGTTGTCTTTTTTATCAATGTTAAAAACAGTTTTTCTGCTGCTTAACATTTATCAGCAAAAGAACTGCATTTATTTGAAATCGAAATCTTTTGTAACATTATAATTTCTTGACTCTTACTTTGAGCAATTAAATGCGTCCTTACTGAATATTAATTTGCCTTTTTTAAACTGGACTTACCCCAAACTTCTGAATAACAGTGTATCATGGTTTCCACAAAAACCTGAATCAATGTTTTTAAAAAAAAAACATTGATAATACTCATAAATGTTTCTTGAGCAGCAAATCGTATTAGTATGATTTCTGAAGGATCATATGACACAGAAGACTGGAGTAATGATGCTGAATGATCAAAGGAATAAATTACTTTTTAAAATGTATTCAAATAGAAAACAGTTGTTTTACATTGTAGTTACATTTCACAATATTACTGTTTTTATGCATTTTTAATTTAATAATGCAGCCTTGGTGAGCATTAAAAAGACATAAATTACAGACCCCAAACTTTTTTATTTAAAGGGGTCATATGATGTTGCTAAAAAGAACATTATTTTGTGTGTTTGGTGTAATGAAATGTGTTAATGCGCTTTAAGGTTAAAAAACACATATTTTCCACTTACTGTACATTATTGTTTCTCCTCTAAGCCCCGCCTTTCTGAAACGTGTCGATTTTTTACAAAGCTTATCGTTCTGAAAAGCGAGGTGTGCGCTGATTGGCCAGCTATCCAGTGCGTTGGGATTGGCCGAATACCTGAAGCGTGTGACGGAAATGTTACGCCCCTTACCATACTGTTGATGCCCTGTCCGGCCGGAGCAACGAGACAAAAACATTAAAACCCATTATAAACTAGGCATTTGTTGCATCCAGTGGGTACATATTTATGGATTATAATGACTTATACTGTTTTTTTACGCGTTGCGTTGCATGTGTAAACATAAAACCATGTCGGCATTTGTGATCGGAGAAATTACAAACAACAAGCGCTACTCTACACTGCCCCAAAAAACTCGCATTTGAATCGTTAGTGGCAATTTTTTTTAAATATGAAAACATACTTACAGTCAGTGAGTCAGACAGCCGGCATTGTAGTCTACTCTACCAGGATCAGAACAGTCTTCCATAAAATGCGCTGCACGCATCTGAATATTTGGTTTGAACTTTTCTGGAACAGTGTTGTAAATAAAACTTAACCACTGGTTTCTAGTTGTGTCCTCTTTTGGAAGGCTAAACAAAGTAATTTCGCTTTCACAACGGAACACACGGCGGGCTAGAGTGAGCGGCGGCAGGCGACTGCTGCAACCACATGTGACGACCCCGGGCTGGGGTCCGCTTCGTCCACGGTGAAAGCCGATCCGGCGATCCACAGCGCGAAGCTGATGTATTTCCTCAGCGACCAGCACAGATCAGCTCTATGCATGACGACGCAGATATCTTCCATTTTTGGAAGACCGAACAAAGTAGTTTCGCTTTCACAACGAAACCCAGCGTTACACACGGCGGGCTAGAGTGAATGCCGGCAGGCGAGCTTGCGCCAGCCACATGTGACGACCCCGGGCTGGACCTCCGCTTCGTCCACGGTGAAAGCCGATCCGGCGATCCACAGCGCGAAGCTGATGTATTTCCTCAGCGACCAGCACGGATCAGCTCCAGGCATGACGAAGCAGATATCGTCCTCTTTTGGAAGACCAAACAAAGTAGTTTCGCTTTCACAATGAAACACACAGCGTCTTCACGACATGGCGGCAACAACAATATTACAGCGAGAATAAAAGTTACTCCTTCTTTCTTTGTGTGAACATTTGGGTGGTGTTATGCAAATCTTCCCACATCATGACGTAGATATGTGGGGGCGTGTTTAAACGAGCTGTTTTAGGTAGGCGTGGTTGACTCTTATTTTTTTTTATAAAGAATATCTCTTTGGATTTGAGCCTTTAGTCTTTGCCACTTTACAGATCTTCTTTATGCACCCCAGAGCTTGTAACACTCCAAAGAGAAAGGAAAAATTGAAATCGCATCATATGACCCCATTAAAAAGTTTCAACTACCCAGTAGCAGGTGCGTGACTTAAAGGACACAAAAGAACAGGGTACTTCTAAAAGTAGGAAAATAAAAAAACTGTGACTAACAGAGAGAGGTGAGTCAAGCACAGATGAATAATTTTAGAAATAGTTCACCGTGTTCCTTTCAGTTCAAAAACATCACAGACATGAATCAGACTGAGGTGGAGCACATGCATTTCTTTAAACACACACTGACTTGTGTGATCTCTTCTCTCCGTGTCCCTCTGGTCCTGTGCCACAGTCACGTGCTTGAATGATGAAGGTGAATTCTCTCTGACGCTCGCAGTCGATCGGTGAATCAGACTGAGGTGGAGCACATGCATTTCTTTAAACACACACTGACTTGTGTGATCTCTTCTCTCCGTGTCCCTCTGGTCCTGTGCCACAGTCACGTGCTTGAATGATGAAGGTGAATTCTCTCTGACGCTCGCAGTCGATCGGTCCACGCGCCCGCAGACGGCCCTCTCCTGACGTGCGGTTCAGAACCACACCTTCAAACGGAGCGCTGAGACCCTGCACGTGAAAGCCACAGATTTCACCTACAGAGTGAGAAGACGACAGATTAAGACTTCCATTCTTTTCACCAACTTTCCTGTTTGTAATCTTAGGGTTACTGCTCTTTTTAATCCCACAAAAACCTCACAGTGAGAAGATCTAAGGGGGCAAATTCTTTACTTTTCTAGCTCTTTATTGTTTTCCTTTGTTAAATTGTCAATATAAATAGACATGAACAGCCAGCCAAAGTTTGGAATAATTCAGATTTTTATATGTTTTTGAAAGACAGTATAAACATAGTGGTGAAATATTTACATTTTTATTTATTTTAAAATGTAATTTATTTCTGTGATGCAAAGCTGAATTTTTTTAATAGTCTTCAGTATCACATGATCTTCAGAAATCATTCTAATATGCTGCTCAAGAAACATTTCTTATTATTATCAGTGTTGGAAACTGCTTCATATTTTTGTGGAAATCATGATATAATACTATTCAAAAGTTTGATGCGATTTTTCTTTTTTTGATAAGAAGAAAGGAAAGTTTTATTCAGCAAGGACAAGTTGAATTGATCAAAACTGACAGTAAAACATTTAAAAATATAATGTTCCATAAAAATTATATTTCAACAAAATTCTGTTCTTATGAACTTTCTATTCATCAAAGAATCTTGGAAAAATGCATCACAGTTTTTTCAAAAATATAAAGCAGCAAAAAGTACAATGTTTTCAACATTGATGATAATGAGAATATTATTAATAATTGAGACTCGATAATAATTAAGAAGGAAAACAGCCTATTAGAATGATTTCTGAAGGATCATGCAGACTGGAGTAATGATGTTGAAAATTCAACTTTGCATCACAGGAATAAATTACATTTTACAGTATATTACAATATAAAACAGTTATTTTAATTTGTAATAATATTTCACAATATTTCTGTTTTTACTGTATTTTTTATCAAACAAAATGCAGCCTTGGTGAGCATAAAAAGACTGCTTTCAAAAACATTAAAGAATTATAATTATTTCCAAACTTTTCGACCGCAGAATAATTTATATTTGAAATACACTTATAATGTTAGTCAAGTTGACATTGTCCCCAATTCTCATATGGAGGTGATCTTGGCTTGTAAGAACCTACCTAGCAACAGCTTAGCAACCACAGAACACCATAGTAAATAGGCAGCAAGATGCTAACAGCCGCCCACAATGCTGATGAGTTTTGCATGAGCAAACATCCTCACTTTTAGTGAAATCTAGTTATTAATATGATTTTCTGTGTGTGTGTGTGTTGTTTTGTGTGTGTGTGTGTGTTGTGTTGTGTAAAACAGCACTGCTGTCCAGCACTGATAAGAGTATTCTCCATCTCTCCTCTCTTTGATCTTCAGAATAAACCTACATTCACCACATATACAAAACAACAGAGAGAGGAAGAGCCTAGAGATGGAGAAAAAGCAGCAATCTTGTTGAATAATATCTTTAATAATGTCTTTCATTGGCTATGTTTCTGCATGTGTGAGTGCATACGACTAAAAATGAATAATAGTGCATAAAAAAGCTAGCATTCAGAAATATGTGTGAGATTGTTTTGTTTGTTTGTTTTGTTTTCTCAGCATGGACACTGATATAGTAAGGGGGCGTTCACACAGCATGTGTTCTTGCATTTATTTAGCTTTTTTTTTAATTGTTGGTCTACATGTTTTTATAAATGTCATTTTTGTTTCATTCTCTTGAGCTTTTAATACATCCTATGCATCAGGAATAAATTGCTTCCTCTGTTGAAAATTGCTTTGGATAAAAGCGTCTGCTAAATGCATGAATGTAAATGTAGTGAGGTCTTTTTCCCCATCTCCTCTCATCTCCTCTCTCTCTCTCTCTATATATATATATATATATATATTGCAAGCTTTATCATACTGAAGGGGTTTATTTTGCAATATTGATTATCGTGACAAATAAATTAATAAATGGACAATAAATATTGATTTAAGTTGAAATTATTTTATTATGAGAGAAGAAAGAGACTGTGGAGTGATACGAGGGATATGAATGATGTTTTCCTGAGAGCTGTGCAATAACACACAATAGTTTGTGCACAAACGTATAGGAGATGTGTAGTTTGGACATAAACAGATCAGTGATGCTCGGTATATATATATATATTCATGCTATGCTTTAGTCATAAATATGGCTGTAGAGATGAACGTGACAGTGTTCATTATGAAGGAAAGAAAAATCAGTATGGAGTGCATGAATTGAAGGCTGGATCACTAAAAGGATTCACACACACACAGGTTTGTTTTTATGTTTTATGGGGACTCTCCATAGGCTTAATGGTTTTTATACTGTACAAAACGTATTTTCTATTGCCCTACACCAACCCTACCCCTAAACCTACCCCTCACAGGAGACTTTATGCAATTTCAGATTTTCAAAAAAACTCATTCTGAATTATTTATAAGACTTTTGAATTACGGGGACACTGAAAATGTCCTCATAAATCACCTTCTCGTTGTAATACCTATGTCATACCCATGTTATTATACAAATTTGTGTCCTCATAAACCACATAAACATGCACACACACACACACACACACACACACACTGTATATCTGTGATGGACATGCTCTCTAGTATTTCCAATAAGCTGTCAGCTGAACACAAAGCACAGAGAGAGAGAGAGAAGCCCCTTGAACAATAGAATTCCAGCTCATATCTTTTCCTCCGGTCTTCCTGTATCTTCTCTCACCATATTCTTTAAACCAGTGTCTCTCAACCGTTTTCACTTCAGAAAAGACTATATTTTTTGTACATTTTATATAATTCAAAATAATGGGGGTTTTATTATTTAAATATATTAATATTGAGCTGCATATACTGTAACAATATGCTAAATAATTCATGTAAAAATACTGAAAAGGACAACTGGACTGAATATTGGTTTCTAAACGTCTCTCTCTGCAATCAATAATTCACGGCACAATGCAAACTAATTAGTACTATATCGTGTGTGTGTGTGTGTGTGTGTGTGTAATATACACACACAAATTAACCTTTTGATGTTCTCTTAATTTTTATCGAGGTTTAGAGCATTTAATTTTATATGTTGCCATCTGTCTAATTTAACTGGCTTCTACTAAGTGAATGATGAGTTTTTGAGTTCGACGGAACACGTGAACTTTGACCTCAACAACAAATGACTCTTTACTTTGCTATGCATGATTATTAGCTTTAGTTGCTTGTTATTATCTGCATTTATCATTTTTTTAATCAATACTGACCCGTGACCCACTTACGAATTTACATTTGGAGCTTTGTTTCGTTTTCAAGGTGTAATTATGGTGCATATGTATGGAGCCAGATTGGCCTCAAAAATAATACATTTATAAAACAAAATTCATAAATGCACAGCACAATTTACATTTACAAAATCCGTTTCGTAAATTCAAAACACAATTCATAAATACAGAAGTAAAAGCATAAATATTTCCCCAAATGCTCACGCAAAAGCATCTTACCTAAATAAATGTAAAATGTTTACACCAATATGTATATATCAAGTTCTTGAATTAATTTCCATCACACATTTATGAATGATGCTACATGTATTTATGGATCGTTGAATCTGCATTTGCAAATCATCACACATGCGTGGACTGCTTTGAATTTGTGTGCGGTATTTTTGAGACCTTCCTGGTAGGTTAAGATTCATAAAAAAAATTTTTTGGAGAATGTTCCGTTCAGCCAATGACGGTGAGCTTTTAATCACCAATCAAAACACTCTTACGTGAACAGACTCCAGAACTCAACGCTGCTGTGTTTCGAAGATTTCTAACAACCCACACAAAGCGAAGATATGTAGCATGGAGGTGAAACCACACTCCACGGTGCGTAAAGACGTCGGTTTATCTTTTTTTTAAGCTGATGCATTGTTCCATTATGAGTAAGGTGTTTAGTAATTAAGTGTGCAGGTGTTACAAAGTTGATTAGTCCCGCCAGACTTTCTTATATGATACTGGTTTTTGTAGGCACACTTTAGTATCCAGTATTATGGGCGATAACATCAGTAAAACAACATTTCGATGCAAACAGGCATATTGTTAAAGTACGATTTGTATCATGGGTTCGAAAGTTACCATTTAGGGCGACCAGCTATAATCATAGAAATGCCCATCAGATAGCAAAACGACAACTCACTCGTTGAGTGTGGTTTTCCATCCTCCATTCTAAATCTCTTCCCGCTTGTGGGGGTGGTTCGAAATCCTCCGACCACGCAGCTTTGAGCTTCTTGAGTCTGTTCAGTAAAGATTGTTTTGATTGGTGGATTAAAAGCTCATTGGGATTGGCTGAACGGAACATCCTCCAAAAAAAGAAATTTATGAATCTTAACCTGCCAGGAACGTCTCAAAAATAACACACACAAATTCAAAGCAGTCCACGAACGTGTGATGATTTGCAAATGCAGATTCAAAGATCCATAAATACATGTAACATCATTAATAAATGTGTGATGGAAATTAATTCAAAAAATTTATATATACATATTTGTGTAAACATTTTAAACTTATTTAGGTAAGATGCTTTTGTGTGAGCATTTGGGGGAATATTTATGCTTTCACTTGTGTATTTATGAATTGTGTTTTTTGAATTTACTAATCAGGCATTTTTTGTAACTGTAAATTGTGCTTGCGTATTTATGAATTTTGTTTTGCAAATGTATTATTTTTGAGGCCGATCTGGCTCCATACATATGCTTTTAAAGCAATCAATAACATAGTTTCCATAATCTTCAAAGCTGTGTAAGCATGAAACTGCTGCCGTGATGCCCAGTTCGACAATTTTTTTGTATGGTTTAAAAGAGTGTGAAAAAAAAACAGTTTCATTCAAAATGCTATTAGCAGAATAGTTTTTTTTTTGTGTCCATTTTTTTTTTTTGTAGGTATATTTTTAAATGTCATTTATGTGTTTGTGTGAGTGTTATCAAAGTTCATAAAGCTTTATTGAATTTAAAGCCACCTATAATGAGGTTTCAGACAGGAACCATAACATAACATCTAATGATATAGTTCAACTGAGCTTTTGAGATAACCCAAAAAACATTAAATAACTACAATATGTATTATTTCATGAAATAAATAAATTAATTTAATTTTGACACCATTACTTTTTTTGCCCTGCTGCTGAATTGCATGCACATATTGTAGTAGCGTTTGTAGTTTGTAATTTTTCCTATCACAAATGCAGACATGGTTTTATGTTTACGTGCCGCAATACGCAACGCAAAGCGTAAAAACACAGTATAAGTCATTATAAGCAGTAATTATGTCCCCCACTGGATGCAACAAATGCCTCGTTGTAATGGGTTTTATTGGTTTTGTCACGTAGCGCCGGGCCATGGAAACCATAGACTGTAGGCCGGAAAACACCAGTATGGTAAGGGGGCGTAACATTTTCGTCACACGCTTTAGGTATTCGGCCAATCACAACGCACTAGATATCTGGTCAATCAGAGCACACCTCGCTTTTTCAGACCAATGAGCTTTGTAAAAATCAATGCGTTTCAGAAAGGCGGGGAATAGAGGAGAAACCATCTGTACCTTCTTGGCAAATATGTTTTTTTTGAACCTTAAACCCTACACAACTTGGCATTACACATTCACAGATTTCCTATACTGTCATTTCACCCCCCAAAATTTCCATCCCGCATACGCCCATTATTAGAGGTATTAGAAAAGAACGTGTTATCCGCCTATTTACAGGCCGTCCCTCCAAACTTCCTCTGGGTCCTAGGAGGTGTCTGGTGTCCTGCAAAGAAAGGAGTGTAGCTCAACCTATGCCTCAAACACACCTGCCTGTAAGTTTCTAGCATGCCTAGTAAGACCTTGATTAGCTGGTTCAGGTGTGTTTAATTAGGATTTGAGCTAAATTCTGCAGGACACTGGCCCTCCAGGACCGATTCTGGAGACCCCTGGCCTATTGCGTAAATTGTTGAAAGGATAGTCATTGGTTGGCACTTTCTGTGTGTGCACTTATAATGTGTGTAAACAAAAAAAAAATCACAGCAGTGTGTTCTGTTTTGTTCTGTCTGAGTGAGTGTAATTTGATTGAGCTGTGCCTAGGAGGGGGCTGGGAAAAAGGGTTCTGCAGAGCGCGCCAATCATGCTGCATTTGAACAATCAATGTGGCATTAATCAGACCAGATCACAACACTGATCAGACTAAGTGGCTACTTAAACACCTCGCACACAGGCGCACAGTGCTGAAAACGCTTATTAGGTCACGCAAACACTCACATGCCCTAAGGGAATACACATTAGCCAACCCCAAAAAGAAAAGTGACAATCAACTCCGAATGAAAATCTAAATGAAAACTAAAGCGGTTTGCTGGCTCTACTTATACTTAATTGAAAAAGGGAATTGTTTGAGCTTAAAATGAGGAAAAGCTAGTGTTCCTAGAATTCAAAAGTGCTGTTTTGTTTTTGTGCACTTATCAGTTAAAAAAAAAATTTCGACAATGTCATATACCATGTAAAAAAATATAAAAATTCTGAAAATTAAGACTACAATATACTCATAATCAAATACACAAAAGTCAGTATGTTAATTTAAGTTTTCATTATTAACATTTTATGAAACTATTGTCTATTTTGTGACCAAAAAGTAAAATAAAATCAACTCTCAGCCCTTTAAAGTGTTTTGTACATCCAGCACATGTGTTTTGTATCCACAGGTGCTAACCCCAGGTTCTGCCACAACAGAGCGAGAAACAGGGACTGCGAGACAGTCAGACCACCACAAAAGACAGACACACCTAATTAATAGTGCATGGGGCCTGCTTTGTCCCTCAGAGTGCCGTCTCCTGTTGCCCGTTGGGGGTTTGGGGGGTAATGAGGTGTAGAGAGGGGTCTAGTGTTTTTGGGGGGAACTGTCCAGAAATGGCAGTCTACATGGGCGGCACATGCCTCAGGCCCAGTCAAGCAGCATGATGAGAAAGCACATCCATTAGTCTGTATATGTTAGTGAAGACATGGATGATGAGGAGAAAAAAGACAAGGAGATGCTCTTCAGTAAGTAGGGTCATAAATGCCTTTAGTTTTTTTTTTGTTTACATGTCAATGTTTTTGTACTAATTTGTTTGTCCACAAGGTGGCAACAATGACCCAGCTCGTTGTTTAACATTTGAAAAGGAAACAGATGAACAACAGCAACAACAAATTACTCGAGAAAGCATAAATTCTGGAGAGAAATCGTGCAGATGCTGGACAAGGATGAAATTTTATAGTGCGCAAGTGTCAATTGCTTGTGTTTGCACACACTACCAAATGGAGTACACTTTGAAAAGCTATGCGTTCGGCTGAATGCATACTAAGTGTACACTTTGGGCTTAAATGGTAATCCATTAAACTACTACTAAACAGTTTATGGAAATCAACTAAACATCCACCAGAAAAATTTTAATATATTAAAAAACACAATACACAGCTAATTTTGAATGGTGGTCATCAATAGAAAAAGTTGTTTAAGAACCAGATGGTGTAGTAACAACTTCTACCAGCAGGGGCTAATGGGGCCATGATGGACAGCTGGCCCTTGACCTCTTTGATCAGTATCATTGAGTACTCTGCATTTGACAGAATAACAGCAGTATTTTTTTTACATTTCAAACTCAAAGTATATCACCTTTTCATTCAATGGTTAAAGGGTTAATACACCCAAAAATGAAAATTAGCCCATAAATTATTCACCCTCAAAGCATCCTAGGTGTATATGACTTTCTTCTTTCAGACGAATCGAGTCGGAGTTATATTAACAATTGTCTTTGATCTTTCAAGCTGTTTTAACGGGGGGGGGATGCATCATGGGTTGCAGGGCATCATTCAAAAGAAGTGAAAATAAAGGGCACCCATCACCATTAAACTTGTTTCACACGGCTCTGGGGGTGAACAAAGGCCTCCTGTAGTGAATCGATGCGTTTTTGTAAGAAAAATTACCATATTTAAAGCATGATTATCAATTTAATCTAGCTTGCGCTCACTGTTGTAAATGGAAGCAGTTCCGGGCGGATGACGTATGAGGTCGGCGTTGCGCATGTGCCGCTCAGAAGTGACGCACGCGGAAGTGCAGGGGAGAGATCAAAACAAAACACCGGTCACTAATTAGAAGTACAAAACGAAGATTTGTAAAGAAGAATGTCGGAGGATTTCGATATAAGCCAAGAGGAGACTGGTTTTTCCTTTGCTAAACAAAGGAAACTTTGCTTCCATTGCTCCTGTAAACAAAACTTGGTTCTCACGAGACTACACCGCGCCTGCTCAACGCTGAACTCATATGTCATCAGCCCGGAGCTGCTTCCGTGTACAGCTGTTGGCGCAAGCTAGATTAAAGTGTTTATTACGTTTTGAATATGGATATTTTTAATGCAAAAATGCATCGATTCGCTAAAGGAGGACTTTGTTCACCCCCTGGAGCCGTGTGAGACACTTTTTTTTTGGATGGGTGCTTTTTATTTCACTTCTTTTGGACTGATGCATGCAACACCCGCTGAGTGCCATGAAACAGCTTGAAAGATCAAAGACCATTTTTAAAACAACTCCAACTGGATTCGTCTGAAAGAAGACAGGATAATGCTAACCTGGAGGATTAATGCTCCTCTCAGAGTCCTACAGAGAAGCCGTCTGGTCAGACAACAATACACTACTTGAAAGCCATTTACTAAAAGCAATCAGATATATTCCCATAAAAGAACACATCATGACGATAGTCTACTCCCATACACTCCCAGTGCGGGGTGCAGTACTTTTTCCTATTACATGTGTGTACCGGTATTAATAGGCCCATTTCTGCAGACACATTCATTAGACCACTAAGCCGATTTTAACTAAATGACCGGCAAATATTTTACACTAAATTTGCTTAAATATTGAAATGCCCATGATTGACAGTAAATGTACACGACCTCAAAAGTTTTGGGATAATTTTATAGCATTAACAATATATTTTAAATGTAATTCATTCGTGAGCTGAATTTTTCAGCAGCCATGACTTCTGTCTTTAGTGTCCACATGACTCTTCCAAAATTATTCAAATAACTGATATATTCTAAAAAAATCCTACTTGACGTCAACTTGACTGTACTGTAGATTATACTGCATAGTGGTATTTGAACACTATCTTAACAGAATTCTGTGGGAAGTGTACTTCCCGTGTATTCTTCAAGCAATTGCCACTGTATATCTCGACCGTTCCAGTATCATATCACATCGACATACAGGATGCTTTATAAGCAACACTCCTACACACGCAACAGTCAGAGCATCCTGTGGGCTGGAAAGTGATAAAGATACACTGCTGTCACATCAAGAACAAGTCCCGAAATGAGCTAATGGACTAATATATATTAGTCTGCGTTGCAGATCATCCCACCTTCGAACCTCTCCTGGGGAACTGTTTGTAAGTATCCACTTCCTAATGTCTCGACTCTCAAGGTGTGGAGTACACTGAATATGGATGTGCATAACCCCCTGATGTGGCCAATTTGCCCGGCAACCAATCTCCATCTAGCGTGTTGGAAATGTTGGTCCAATACCACATTCAAGAGGAACTCTATTAAAAACACGGCCTTCACACACTTACGCCTAGCTCCCCTCACATACACACGTTCCAGGCAGGAATGAACGGGTTGAAGAGAGCAGAAAGTAGGGGTGGAGATTGAGTGCAGCCGGAAAAACTCTCCATGGACACCAAAGAGCTCCAGTCAAAAGTTTTTTAGCAACATTTTCAGGTGGCCCTTCAATTAAGTGGCCTCTCATGGAAAGAACCACCTGTTGCGTAGAAACACTAGCCTTGACAAGTCTTCATAGATTACAAAATAAACAAACTCCTGTCACCCTAAAACCAGCTACATATCATTCAAAGAAACAATCAGCGAAATGCTCCTCTAAACTCCTACCCGCCATGGCTATAGCCGTTTTCCTCTCGGCGTAAGACGCTGGTGGTCCCCATGACCAGAGCACGGCGCGGCCTCAGTCATCCTTTTCTCTCTCTCTCGATGAACAGTAATGACGAGAGAGAGCCAGTGTTCCACTCCCCTCCTCTCCCCACCTCCCTGCTATTCACAGGCAAACGCAAGTCTAAATACCAGATGGGTCTGCCCCAGCAACTTCACTAGAGGGGGCGGAGGGGGTAGAGGGCAGAGAGGGAAGGGGGGATGGGACAGGAGGGTGTCTGTCAACAACACTACAAAGCCCCTCACCAGAAAGGGCAAAAGAAAGACAGTAGAGCGATGGCTGAAACTTGGCACGCTGGTGCTAACTGGACCTTGTGAATGGAGTGAAAAAATCCGGAGCGGTGATGGGAAGGGTAAAATGAGGCCCAGCTGATTATCCAAAAACACACAGATACACACACCAATGAAGTGACTGGTATAATCATGTAAGGTGTAGCATGGTCAAAAAAACTATATCTGCTGTTTTTACTGGTTCTGTATGTTTAAGACTTTTGTGGTTGAGGCTTGCCTAAATTCAGCTAGAGCTGGATTAGATGAAAGCAGCAGCAGAAGGCATGTGGGGGGAAAGAGTTCATTCCTTAGAGACATGGGAGTATCAATAACCTGATCAATACTCAACCGCTCACAGTATGTTGCACACATACACACACACATTATTCCAATACAACAACTGCTGCATGTGTCACTGTTGGATTTGCTCAAATGATAAACTACACTTTTCTAAATACAATTACATAAAATTTAGAAATAAAAATAAATTATATTTCATACATGTGCAAAAAAAATAAATAAACATATATTGCTGAAAGAAAATGAAGCCTATTTTAGAAACACTATAATGTGAAATATGAATGGGATGTATACATCATATTTGTATTTGCTGAAATAGCTTGTTCTGAATACAATTAAAAAGTGTTTTCTGTAATTCACTAAAAAAATATTAATGAACTCAACTATTACAGTACTGAGAATCATTGTTGTTTTCAGAGTTGTTATTGTTAACTAAAATGATTTTTTTAATTACAGGAAAAACATATGCATTTGGATGCATTAAAAATCGGAGAGGGAAAATGTCTTGAATTGTCATGAAATAATATCACAAATCAAAAATCTTTCCTTTCTTTTCATTTTTGGTTCAAATTTACTTAGACATGTCTTTGTGAGATTCATCCATTTACATTAATATGCTCATCCTCTCTGAGCAGAGGCCTGTAGTGCGTTAATTCAGTTGTACTGTCGTATTATCATTATAATGACAAGATGGAGGTGCCATTTCCCTTTGCTTGCAATGGACTGACTCTATGTTTTAGGGGTGCTCCGATTGATCGGCTATTGATCACTATCGGCCGATAATCACGTTAGGATGATTGATAGGCGGTCTCTAAAAAGGCCGATCTCAAAAAAAACTATCTCAAGCTGATGACGCGCCTGCTGTGAGAGGTTTGGCACGACATGCAGCGGCACTGTCTCAGTCTCTGTCCGGCGCGGGTGAAACTATTATAATTCTGAAGGTGAGGTACTCATCATATTTCTTCATTAAAAAAACTTCTAAAGTAATTTGAAAAAGTTTCTGCGAGACATAATTTCACAAACAGCGTGAATGAATCACCGCGC